>CM032468.1:11932737-12308688 GCA_019059595.1 Marasmia exigua | reverse complement strand
AACGTGTAATTCTGATGAACACACACAACCTACGTGGTAACACATGAGAAAAAAATGCACTGTGTCAGCTTTAATTTCCACTCACTTACAAACTCACAACGTACAAATACTTGTGGTATATTTTCATTAAGCTGCATGGAATGATCTTGCTTTGGAGACACGCAGCAATAAGTTAGCAACCCATCTAATCACATTATCACTCTTAAACATGGTAAGTTATTTTATCGAATACATTATTTTGTCTGGGTGCAGTCATTTATTCATTATTAGAGGTAAATATTGTTTTCTTTTTTCAGACACTACCAAAGCTACACGCGATGGCGAGCAGTAACACCCTTCGCCTCTGCAGATGCGCAGGAGCCCCTTAGAAGGATGGTCCCAAATATTCCCCCTTTGTCGGAGGAAGTTAGGAGAGGCGCCCCTGCATAGTAGATAATAAAAGGCTCGCGCCCTCGGTCCGTTCGGCAAAGCGTGTAAATCCAGTGCGGACATCTTGTGTCAAGCCCGTCCCCCCACCCTGATCCAACATCGGTGTCATTTATAGGAAAAGTAGCGTCGAGCTCTCGAAGCCGACGTAAATTTATCCGGATGAAATTGTGGCTGTGAGAAGATGGTTGGGACGATGAGCCCGAGGACGTCCTTCTCTCCGCCCAGTATGTGGTGACGGATCCTATAGACCCATATTGATCCGACGAGTGGGGTGGTGAACACAATTTCAAAGAAATGTGGATAATAACCTTAGTTTTTAAGGCTACAATCTTACTTTTTCCTTAAAATTAAACTCTCAAATAGACTTATGCGTGGTTCTTGTCACGGGATACGTCTATAGAGAGACATTTAATCAAAATTAATCATGTTTTATCGTATTTAATAATACTATGATAGTTATGAGTTTCATTTCCTTTTGTCATCAATTATTTTGAGTAGGTGATAATTGTTCATTAATAAAAATAACATTATTATTTTTTAAAAACATTTTATTAGAAACAGACGTTGATATTTATTTTCTATACTCCCATTTTCTTACACAAATTTTTTTACATTTCTTAAAGCGGCAGTTTTGCTATGGTAAAAACAATTATACATTAAAACGTCCTTGCAATATTAATTTACTTAAAGTGTCTAAATTAGGTATATCCCCTGAGAGCTTATATCTAAACACATTTTCATGATCAAACATATTTTCCTCGTACCCATTTTACTTTTTCTTCTCCTTTTACTATGATTTACATGTATCAAAATAGGGTTTATAATCCTTTTAATTCCCTATATCAATGTATCCTTCGCTCCTCGGAGTCCTCTGTTTCTTCTATCCACCGTATACGGCGTTTCTTTTCCTCGATAAGTCAGTGCCGAGAAGGCGGGGAGTCTTTCTTAAAAATGGTTTTGAGTATAGTCTTTTGTGCTAAGTGCTATTCTTTACTATAAATCATTTTTTTTCATTTTTAAGCCTTGCAGATCCACATAACCGTTTTTTGCTATTCTGATAATTTCTTGTCACAATATTACTTAAAGGCTTTTATTCAATAAGCAATCGTTTAAGTATCAAACATAAGCAGAAGTTTGATCGGGTATCTCCGCTTCAGCTCTATTTCACACGAACTCGACGACAGAATTTTTTAAATTGTCTGTGATCTGGAACAATCGATGAGGCAGAAGACAGCCGAACGCCTTACATTCTTTAAACTCAGCAACGTGTCAGCTCGGCGGCCGTAATAGACTGTTTGAAATAGTGCATATTGTTCGTAATTTAATGAATATTTGGGGGGGTTTTCAGAGACACTGATATTTTCGGCTTTCGTATGGAGTATGTTGAATTTAGAAAACCCTAACGTCACGTACAGAGCATGATCGAATTCCGCCATTGACATGGAGGCATTATGTTTGCGATTTGTTTGTAAGCAATCACAACCATTCGAGGTTTTTCATCTGTGATGAACGTTTTAAAATAGGCCAGTATGTTTCCCCGTTTTGGGTAACAATGGATATTCGTACAAGTCCAATTACGAACGACAACTGTTATCGCTCGTCTCTTTCTATGTTTTAGCAAAGTTATTCTTTCGCGGTCTGATACTTTGACATGTGGGACTCGCCAAACTATTTTTTATTATTAATCCTAACAACTTCCCAGCACTTAATTCAAAGCGTTAAGATTTGTGTTACTTCTTAAAAGAACTAATTCATGTTTACAATTTATAATGATTTTTTCATAATCTCTGCGAACCTAAATACTTTATTTAATGGAATAGAGGCTGAAAATACCATTATTATATTGGATACCATGAGGGACCAACCCCAACCTTGGACATTTAGAACTTCGCTATCATTTAACGATAGATACGATTTTATTGTGGTTGTAATACCCGCATTTTTGATTCTAGCTATTTCAATAACCGGTTTATTTCATACGAATGGCTTGAAATAACAATAAGCGAAATTGTTGACAAATGTACATTTGATACTCTTTCCTTTTCTTTTGTAGTACTTTTTTATTTTATACACATCGGCTCTGCCTTCGATATACAAACTGCTGACACGTTGATAAAGTAAATACGTATAAATATTGTTGATTAATGGGTATTCGATATTTCACATCCTTCTTGTTGAAACTTGTTACATATGTATGGCTTGTAGGAATGCATCAAACTTTCATGCTGTTGTCATGTGACGGAGATTGTGCAATATTTAAAAATGTTCATTTAATCAATCCGTATTTTTCAAAAATTCTTTATTTTGTTTGGTAAGCTTCTTTTTCGTATAAAGTGGTGTCTTTTATGCGATGTCCTCTTGGCACTGGTTTTTGATTTCGAGAGACCGCTAGGTTTTTTTGAAATTTAAATTTTCTTCTAAAGTGTAAATACGCTGTACCTCTTCACGCGTAGGTTATTTGTTTATTTTCTCCGTCTAACATCTTATACTGATAGCGGTTATTGAACTTTGATGACAGAAAGGTAGATTAAAGTTCTTAGGTATTTCAATATTCGAGAACCAGGTGGGTACGTTTGGCACAAATTCTAAATTATATGACTTGCTTTTCCATTCCCAACGATCCGCTTACAACATCACATTCGATGCTTAACTATTGTCGGTGGTAGAATTTGACAGGAGACGGGACTGCGGTTTTTATATTATCTTTTACCGTTTCAAGAACCAAACCCAAAATCTGCCAATCGAATCTGTTTTATCAAAGTCAACATCTTCTGAACAGAAAATACATTTTTAGTATTGTTATTGGCAGTTAACTTCAATGTAGCGTTTTGGATGTTGCCCTGAGATAATCACAAATATCTTGTAATTCATACGATCCTTCGGGTATTTCTATTACTCCATTGTTCCCGTAATAAATTTATTGTTTCTTTCATCTATATTAGGAATAGAGTTGATGTAGAAAAATACGAAGACCGCCTAACTCTTCTCCACTTAATTCTTATGTAGGAAGTAATTTGTTTATTGAAAAAGGGGGGGCGTCTCTGTCATTTATAGCCACAGTGAAAGACATTATGATACTGATAAAGATTATTTACTTTGTCCTTTATTTAAATGATTTTTTCCATATTTTTTTTTAAAAAATGTAAACAAGGCTGACCACAATTCATTAGTACCGAACTTTTGATACCGTGCAAAATTATACCTAATCGTCATGTTTTTTAATAATTTATTAATCTAATGGAGGTTTTAGTCGCCAAAACTATCAAAGTATTCACAGTATCATTTGTTTGACGAGGCTAACCAGTGTGTCCCCGTATTAGCAGAGCTATCCAAGTTTCGGACTGCACATTCCATTTTTCCGAGTTTTAATGGAAGTGTATTTCTCAGAAATACTCCGCGGAAATATGGTATATCAGCAGCATGCTCTAATATATCTAAATCTGTTAGTGCACGTCTAGGCAGCCGTTTAACTAGTTTTTTGAAGGGTTCAAATATAACCCTGCGCCTTTTTTATGAGGTTTGATGTACAATCCTTTGCCAACCGCAACCGCTTCCATCATCCTGTTATGACGTTCAGACTCTTGAAGACTTTTCTGAGCTGCCTTAGAGTCGTTCACTGCTTTTGCTATACCGGCTGCTCCTCCTGCCAAGGAACCCAAAGCCGATAACCCTGCAAAGATCGGGATTAAAGGTAGCAGTCCACCACATTTTGGTAGAGGAATACAGCGCGGCAAGCGAGTGCCTTTTTTATTCTTAAATATTTTTTTGGCTGCGGCGTAAGCGCATTTAATTGCTGTAGAACTGCCTTTTGATTTCAACTTTTTCATTTGAGATTTAATTTTTTTTTACAGCTGCCATAAATGAGCGAGTACCGGCACCTGTCTTTAGTTTTGCTTTCATAGCATTTTTTACTATCCACGATGCCACCTTTTCACCCTTTTTCGCATCTTTAGCGTTTAATCGTTTCTTAGCCATATTTAAAAGTTTCATATCAGCCTCACGTCGAACGTTTGAATCGTTATCGTTGTAAGCAATGTCGTGGAACATACAAGCCTTATCCAATTTATTTATACCTCTATCACCTCTTTTTAAACGTTTCTGTAGCTTTGTTCCGGGGCCACAATATTGATAACCAGGTAAATGTAGCTCGAACGGTAAATAGTTTATTACGTTGTCTATAATACCACTTCCCTCCTTCATTGATATGTTTAGAATGAATAGATTTGGTCTAAAAGTAAACTTATATTGCAAAAATATCTCATATTACAAAACTATCTCGTTTTTGTTTATCCAACTGTTCTCTTCATTGCTGAGACCTAACCATTTCACAAAATATTTATCTCCCTTTCTTCTAATAATCTTTTCGATGAGGTAAATATCTGGGTATTTAGTTTTTTGTAATTCATACTCATAAAAAGCCCCTAATATAACCTGTTTATTCTTATCTTCCAGAAGATAAGTTGGTGGATTTGTATTATTCACCTTTGTTACTGTAAATATTTCAGTAGACCAGTTGGGAGTATAACCTTTGTAAAAGTCTCCTTTAAATTTACTAATACGTACATGATTACCTACTAGAAACTTAGGTTTTAAGTGTTTTCGATTCCTATACGCTTTGCTAATATTACGCAATACAACCATTTCATTTGTATTATTAACGTCATTGGGTTTAAATTTAGTTATGCGATGAGTAGTGCTATTATAGTTATCTATCATAGTATTTAGTAATTTACCCAGCCATCGATAGGAACCGTATAAACTAAAAAGTTTAAAGATGTGTGATTTTAGAGTACGTATGACTCGCTCTACAATCGAAGCTTTTTTGATGGAGTGAGTAGAATAATGGTTAACATTATATTTTTTTAGCAGTTGACCGAAAATATCATTATAAAACTCTTTGCCTAAATCTGTTTGTAAATGTTTAGGTTTTCTAGATGAATTTTTAAATATTTGCTGCATTGCGTTAGCAACACATTTTTTTTTTTTAGATTTAAGGGACTTGTCCATACATACTTTGACAAAGTATCTATCACCACTAATATGTAGTTGTGTCCTTTATTAAAATGTGAAAATTTTTGTAAATCTATGAGGTCGGCTTGCCAGAGATCATCAATTCCTTTTATAAATGTGCGTCTACGCGGAAAATTTCTTCTGACTGCTTTGTGAAGTTCATCAATTATGGCCTTTTTGCTCATTTTTGTTTATTTTTACATGAATTAAATTGTCTATTTCCGACTTTGAGTAAAATGATTTATTCAAATGTTCTGTTGTAACGGTTTCCAAGTTCTTCAAATGAAATTTTACTTCGAGCTTCACTTTTTCAATTTCATTTCGTAATTCTTGAATGGTTTTGTCTAAATAAGCTTTGTTTACTGCTTCATCGTCTTCGATTGGATATGATAGCCCTTTTAATTTAGAAGATTTTAAATCGTAGTGTCCGGTATCTGATTTCACCAATGTTTCATTGAAGTTTTCAATGTATTCTGTCAATCGTAAACGCTTATGAACATGATGTCCGAACTTGTCTATATTCATTGCTGTCTTGATGGGTTGACTACGGAAAGAATACTGCCCAATTTTCCTGGTTTTTTCTTTATATGTTCCACATCTATGATACCAGCTTCATGCAGTTCCGAAATAATAGCAATTATTTCATTATTTACACCAGTGTTACCCGCTTCCCAAGATGCAAGTAGTAACTGTAATCGTTCGACTAACTCGTTTGGATCATCCCAGTAAACTAAATCAGTGTTTGATTTTACTGTCTTTAAAAGAGAAATACCTTTACCTTGAGGAATACTTTCTACACTTGTAGTTGGATTTCGAGAGAATTTGAACAAAGGTTTAATTACATTCATATATTTAAATCCTTTGTTGCTGTTTATAGGTTTGGATGGTTCACAATTACGTCGATGAGCATTGGTTTCTATAAGAAGTAACTTGTAATTCTGTAAATCATCATATGTTACAGCATCTAAGAAGAAAGAAGAAGAAATAATTTATTGACCACAACACATTACATACAAATCTGGATAAGGACAAAACATTATGAAGTTGCGGCCAACAAGGTTCAGCCTCAGCATGTGCTACAACAGCCGCTAAGCAGCCGCTGCAGCGCTGATTTTCAGGCTGAACCTTCGAGCGACGACTCATAATAAAACATACAACATGAAAAAAAAAAATACTGACAATATTAATAGAAAACGGAATAACATCTATAACGTGAACATAAATAACAAGACGCATACATACAGATCCAATAAATAAAAAAAAAAAAAAAAAGAATGCAACATTAATATAAATAAATTGATAAAAAACGGTACATATTATCATAATCACATAATTAATAAATAAACAAACAAAAACAATGCTCACACAAATACAATAAATAGAAATAACGACAGTGGCGCCATCATTCACTTTTTTTATTGACACACCCTCCAGTGACGGTGGCGCCATCTGTGTCACTGTAGTGTTATCTAAAAAAAAAAAAGTAAGAGTAAAAAAAAAATACACAAATTCATGAATGATGTCGAAAACATTTTCATACCTGCATCATGATAGTGATTGGCGATTACCTAAGTTAACAATGATTACTAGTTACTATAAGTGTGTGCAGTGATGACCACATGTGGCCCACGCCTTGCCACGTAAGCAAAATATAACCTTCCGAGATAGAAATGCCTAATAATCCGGAGAACAAACCATTGAAACATGTGAGGTTATGTGGCATCGTTTATTGTGTGGTTGCCCGTGTATTTTTTCCACCGATGGACGGATACAATGGATTGATTCACCTACTCGGACGCTGAAGTGCGGCCGCTGTGTCAGAACGATTCCCCCAACGTACGTCGTGAGTAACTTGGAGGTACGTTACCACACTTTTGGTTAGTGATCAAATGCTTTGTGAGTTGGTACTTAAAGGAGTGTATCGTTTTCAGGTCACGGACGGGAGGAGGGATATTGTTCCACAGTTTGCTGCTTGCGTACCTAAAAGAGCCACAGAATGCCACCGAGCGGTGCTTGGCAGTGAGGAGTAGGTGCGAGCATGACCTTTTTGGGTACCTGTTGGAGTCTCTCGCCCACTTCAACTTACTGAAGAGGTAGGGTGGCCTTTGTGTATTTATGATACCAAACAGCATAGTGGCTAGATGCAAGCGTCTACGGGCCTCCATCCTTAATATGTTTCTAGCATTGAGAAAGGGAGTGACATGTGTTCTTGGTGGAATTCTGAAACAGTATCTTGCACAAGCATTTTGTACTCGCTGAATAAGCTTCTGTGTCCTGGCTAAAAGGCAGGGACCGTAGACTGTGTCACAATAATTAAGCTTAGACAGCACCAATGACTCGCATAACGTAACTCTCACTGCTTCACTAATATAATGTCTTATTTTATACAATAGTTTTAACCTATAAAAACAATGCCGGGCACACTCAGCAACATAGCTCTCAAAGTTCAATTGACCATCAAAAATCAGTCCCAGGTTCCTGGCGGAGTTGACGCGCTCAACTACCTCCCCATCAATAACAATATTCAACGGGACATTGTTTACTTTTTGTAGGCTCCTATCTGTACCCGTAACCATGAACTTAGATTTTTTAGGGTTAAGAACCAGGCAATTAGACCTACACCATTCCGATATGCGTTCCAGGTCCTCATTTATTTTCGCAACTGCAATATCATAATCGTCTGGTTTAAATGTAAAGTACATCTGCAAGTCATCTGCATAGATGTGGTATTGGCAATTTTTGATGTTGGTGGTGATATCTGCACTGTACAGGGCGTACAGGAGGGGCCCTAGTGTTGATCCTTGGGGTACACCACGGCTCACAGGCATGAGAGAGGAGCGAGACTTCGTCCCGTCGATATTAGGCGCCACCGTCACTGGAGGGTGTGTCAATAAAAAAAGTGAATGATGGCGCCACTGTCGTTATTTCTATTTATTGTATTTGTGTGAGCATTGTTTTTGTTTGTTTATTTATTAATTATGTGATTATGATAATATGTACCGTTTTTTATCAATTTATTTATATTAATGTTGCATTCTTTTTTTTTTTTTTTTTATTTATTGGATCTGTATGTATGCGTCTTGTTATTTATGTTCACGTTATAGATGTTATTCCGTTTTCTATTAATATTGTCAGTATTTTTTTTTTTCATGTTGTATGTTTTATTATGAGTCGTCGCTCGAAGGTTCAGCCTGAAAATCAGCGCTGCAGCGGCTGCTTAGCGGCTGTTGTAGCACATGCTGAGGCTGAACCTTGTTGGCCGCAACTTCATAATGTTTTGTCCTTATCCAGATTTGTATGTAATGTGTTGTGGTCAATAAATTATTTCTTCTTCTTTCTTCTTAGATGCTGTAACATATGATGATTTACAGAATTACAAGTTACTTCTTATAGAAACCAATGCTCATCGACGTAATTGTGAACCATCCAAACCTATAAACAGCAACAAAGGATTTAAATATATGAATGTAATTAAACCTTTGTTCAAATTCTCTCGAAATCCAACTACAAGTGTAGAAAGTATTCCTCAAGGTAAAGGTATTTCTCTTTTAAAGACAGTAAAATCAAACACTGATTTAGTTTACTGGGATGATCCAAACGAGTTAGTCGAACGATTACAGTTACTACTTGCATCTTGGGAAGCGGGTAACACTGGTGTAAATAATGAAATAATTGCTATTATTTCGGAACTGCATGAAGCTGGTATCATAGATGTGGAACATATAAAGAAAAAACCAGGAAAATTGGGCAGTATTCTTTCCGTAGTCAACCCATCAAGACAGCAATGAATATAGACAAGTTCGGACATCATGTTCATAAGCGTTTACGATTGACAGAATACATTGAAAACTTCAATGAAACATTGGTGAAATCAGATACCGGACACTACGATTTAAAATCTTCTAAATTAAAAGGGCTATCATATCCAATCGAAGACGATGAAGCAGTAAACAAAGCTTATTTAGACAAAACCATTCAAGAATTACGAAATGAAATTGAAAAAGTGAAGCTCGAAGTAAAATTTCATTTGAAGAACTTGGAAACCGTTACAACAGAACATTTGAATAAATCATTTTACTCAAAGTCGGAAATAGACAATTTAATTCATGTAAAAATAAACAAAAATGAGCAAAAAGGCCATAATTGATGAACTTCACAAAGCAGTCAGAAGAAATTTTCCGCGTAGACGCACATTTATAAAAGGAATTGATGATCTCTGGCAAGCCGACCTCATAGATTTACAAAAATTTTCACATTTTAATAAAGGACACAACTACATATTAGTGGTGATAGATACTTTGTCAAAGTATGTATGGACAAGTCCCTTAAAATCTAAAAAAAAAAAATGTGTTGCTAACGCAATGCAGCAAATATTTTCTTTGTGTGACCGATATCTGCAATCTGTCTGCAGTCAGCACCGATTAGGTACCAGGCCCAAAGCAACTTTGTGTATGGAAATTGTTTAGAATCATGAGCGGGCACTTTTGAATAAGAGTAGGTGTTTTTTGGGCATTTCACTTCACTTGATTTTTTTCGAAATCGCTCTCTGCGTTCGCTCAGTCGCAAAAAATCAAGTTAAGTGAAATTGCCCAAAAAACAGATAGATAAGTGTTAATTTAAAATGGTTCTAAATTTGGTTTCTTTTTGAAAAGAAGTTCATTCAAGCCATTCGTTTTTTTAACAGTAAGTGCTCCTATTTTAAGAATAACGCCGTCGTCATGAACACGGGTTTTGCCTAGTAACAGTTTACCCCGCTCATTTCTGATTCCAAACGGAACATCTTTCATTACTTCAGACGATGTTGACCATGACAGTGATTGATTCTTAAGACTTGGCGATGACTGTACAGATTTGAATGATCCCACGCTTACGTTGTGGTCTTCAGACGGTGATACAACAAGGGTTTTGTTGTAATCGTTGTATTGTTCTTGTTCATCGTCTTCATCTTCTTCACTAATAGATTCATTGTAATCTTCATCAGAGACAAATAATGACTGGTTCTCGTCTTCAAATGATTGATTATTATCATTTTTAAACTTTTTCATCACTGGTTCAAAGTGCTCATCTTTGTTAAGTTGAGAGTTTTTTTTTTATCTGTTAATAATGTAAGTGGATCAACAATAGGTTTCAATATTGTTTCTAATGTTTTATTATTAGTATTTTCAACATCTTTTATCATCGCAACTTTTCTTTTAACAGCTGCTGCTGATTTTACAATTTGTTCTTTAAGATTTTTCTCCATTTCAAAGTATTCCGCTCAGGTCTAAATCGTGAGTACGAGTGATTAAAAAATAACACAGCGGTCTTTATGTATGTTCATCTATTACTATGAATGTATCGAACTTAAATCGGTAGCATCCGTTATTTTTGTCACAATCCTTATTAATAACAAGATAGCTAAAGGGTTTATTCCAAACAGAAGAGCACATCTCACGAAATTGAGACCATGACATATCAGCACCAACATGCTCCTCATATACGTGCTTCAAGTTAACATCATCTTGCTTAAATAGAACCACGAGGTTTGAATTGTCTCTGACAAGTTGTTTTGGAACTTTTGTATAAGTTTGATTGATATAGAAGCAATCTATATTTTTATGGCGTCCCATGGCGAAATAATCTCTAATGTTGTTTTGATTCTCACAAGCAACGTCGTCGAAAATGATGATCGAATCAGGTAAAGCATCATGTGGACTCAATATTTCACCATTATGATTGTATTTATTAAATGATGTTCCAGGAACCATGTCCAAAACCTTCTCAAGATATAAATATTTAGGCTGATACAAAGATTTTGAATACACATATAGGTTACGAAATCTTGGACCATTTTTATGTAATAATAAACTTATCACTAAATTGGTTTTTCCACTATTAGACGGACCACAAACAATACAACGTATTGTATTAGGTAACAAATTTCCGTGTCGTTTTGGCTCTTTAGATGACGCAGGACAGATGCATTCTAATTTAAGCGATTCTTTTTGTTTGACCAACTTCATTATATTGTTTATAACGTGTCTGCAGCGGTGTATTAGTCACAATAGAATGACCTTAAGATCTAACGTAACCGCATTTTAAATTAACACTTATCTATCTGTTTTTTGGGCAATTTCACTTAACTTGATTTTTTGCGACTGAGCGAACGCAGAGAGCGATTTCGAAAAAAATCAAGTGAAGTGAAATGCCCAAAAAACACCTACTCTTATTCAAAAGTGCCCGCTCATGATTCTAAACAATTTCCATACACAAAGTTGCTTTGGGCCTGGTACCTAATCGGTGCTGACTGCAGACAGATTGCAGATATCGGTCACACAAAGAACTTTAACGGTAGCAACCCTATGCACATGTGATAAAGGTCAGAATTGAATAAAGTTTCGTGCTTGGGTAACATGTAGGTAATATTTCGTAGATATCTAAAGATTAAATTGTTGGAATGTGTATTTTTCTGATACGGTTGTATGCTACAACTAAACTTACCTTCATGGTGGTTTTAAATTTGTAACCGTGTCCTTGAACGCTAGGTTTACCTTTTTGAAAATTTAGGGTGTCTCCTTCCAGCCATTACGGTGGCAAGTAAAATGACCAAGACATATCATATTTAACATGTGCACAAACACTAAATATATTACAATCTATTACTCTGTACAACATGTGCGGATAAAGAATGGGATCAGATATGGCGGCGCATCTATTCACTTCTCGCTCGCACACTATTTGCGTCTATACTAGCACTCGTTGGTGTGCGAGCGAGAAGTTAACAGATGCGCCGCCATTTCTGATCCCATTCTCTATCCGCACAGGTTGTACTCATTATTCCCTTACCCATATATTTTTGACCGTGGGAGAGCCACGCTTCGGCATGAATGGGCCGGCTCGACCGTAGTGATACCACGGCCTCACAGAAAACCGGCGTATAGCAGCACTGTGCTGTATTTCGCTGCGTGCATGAGGTTACCGGAGGCCCAAACCAGGGGAAAGAGGGGTTTAAAGGTTGGTAGCACACTTGTGACTCCACTGATGTCGCGGGTGTCCATAGGCAACGGCAATTGCTTTCCATTAGGTGATCCGTCTGCTCGTCTGCCACCTATCACATAAAAAAAACCATATATGTTCCGGTGAGACCCCCGTGTCGGACTCGGCTGGAGAGGGATCTGGCTGAAGACCAATGGTTTATTTGTCACTACGTTACTTTGATGTGATAAGTGGTATCACCTAATGGTAAGTGGTTGTCACCGCCCATAGACACTCGCAACACCAATGAATTAGCCCTCCGGTACACCCACTATTTGGGTAGAACACAGCTTAGGTGCTTTTCCCCGTCAGTTTTCTGCAACGATGTGGTAGATACGACAAAAACTCGTCAGGAAAGATTTCAAGATGAGTCGGCCTAATCATGCCAAAAGCTCTCCCATGACCAAAAACGCTTTCTTTCAAAGGCCAAAGACCAAAGACTGAAGACAAAAACTGTAGTCTTCCAGTATAGGATTTACTAAGAAGACTTGTCCTACCGCCTATCAATGAATCGCATTCACTTAGAAGGTGTTATATGGATTCCCTCTCCTTACTGTATGCTCTGCAGTTTTTAGATGTTATATTCAATCTTATCAACATTTTATCCGTCGTATAAGTTCACAGGAGCAATTACCTGTTTTTATTGCTTTCAAGAAGATGTCTCTAAATTTTATCTTTATATCCAATGAAGGCTTTTGAATGTTGGAATGGGGAAGATACAGTATGGAATATGGATGTAGCAAATTATTTATTCTGTCGCACCGGCAGAAGGAAATGGAATACGGCTTGACTGTGAGCTTGCATCCACCATCAAAGGCTGATTGAAGCCTTCCTATTTGTCGTTTTTAAATAATATGTCACATGCAGCCATCTTAATTTTAGCAAAGCATTAATTAGTGCAAAATGAATTCGAAGCATAATTAATTATTTTCAATGAAGAGCTGCCATGCAGTAATTATATGATTTTCTTCATATTTATACATCAACCGACACAGATAGTGCCTCGGTGATGTAGTAGCTAGCCTTTTTTATGTATCAAGAGGCAGACGGATCATTGGATGGTAAGCCATTGCCACCGCCCATAGACACACGTAACACCAGTGGGGTCACAAGTGCACTGCCAACTTTTTAACCTCCTCCGGTACCCTCGTTTGGCGAAACACATCATAGGCGCTGCTTCACGCAAGTTTTCCGTGAGTCCGTGGTATCACTCCGGTCAAGCCTGCCTGTCACACATTTCAATGAATGAGATGTTGAATGAATTTATCGGTTTGTCTAAAGATGTCGCTTTAAAGCCTTGGGTATGCTAAGAATATGATTCTGGATTTGGGAAGTCTAGTAATCACAATGAAGCGACTGCTTTCTGACCTTCGCAACCCTTTAACAGGGGAATCAGATCAACTGAATCATGGTAATAGGTTTCAGAAACTATCAGGTTCCTCACGATGTTTTCCCTCACCACCGAGCTAATGGTAGAAATACGCGCATAGATCTGCTCAGATTTGAACCACTACCCCGCATGGAAGGCGCATACTAATCCACTGAACTATATAATCGGTCCTAGTTACTCATGTTTATTTCAGAAAATAGCTCTGTTATCTTGAACAAACCTCCCGCATAGTTGCCTATCTTCCGGAAAGACGTCACACTCCCCCACTCTTCCGGCACAATATGTCAGCCATGCATATTGTATGCAAACACCTACAAAGCGCGACAAGAAGGGGGGAAGGGGAGGGGAGAGCCGAATATAAACACGCGAAAAGTTTTCATGCCTCTTAAATCAATAAAAGTGTATTTACGTACATACATAATAATTATGTAGCTTAAGTTATTGTATATTAAGCATGCAAATAAATACTTGATACGTTCTATCATCATAAAAATAGACATTTTAATAATTAAAACTGGAAGTCAATGTGACACTTTGTTATATTATTTAAATTTAATATATAATTTAAAAGTCTATAAATAAATTTAAGGTACGTTTAATACAGTTATTAACTATTCATCCCCATGGCGGTTTATTCTCAGAGCATTAAAGTTCAATTTGGCATGGAGAATTCCGTGCCTACACATATTCTTAATATCAATTATTCGTATCCATTGAGCAGGATAATTTAGTTTAATTAGGCATACGTACAGAATTACAATTAAATTAGGGCAAATCAATTGCACGCTGAGCCGAGTGGAACAATAGAACATCGGTTAAACACGGCACTAAAGCCGTTTTGCTTTCTCTAAAGCCTACGCTTACTCTCAATAACAAAAGAATTTTCAAACAACAATATCAAAACTATATAACAACACCAACTACTGCAATTGAAAATAACAAAACTATAAATGCGCACTCAGATTAACTCTGCTTAAATGAAAGAAAAACACAACACACATTTCCCGTGGAGTGCCCGACGAAATTCGGTGTTAACCGCTTGTTCCAACTAACCTGACAAAAGTTGTTATAATGAAATATTTATACACTTACCTAGCTTTTCCTTTGCGCCAACATACGCAACTTGCTAATTATAAAACGTTATCCCAATAGAGTTAGGGTCCATTTTCGTAGTGCGAACTCGGGGCAGCCGAGGCCGGCGTGTTGTCCTTGTGTTAGGTTCACTACGCGTATTACGAGTTGAAATTCAATGTGGTTTTTACTGTTTTAGGGTTTTTGATTGCGTGGAGCGCAACGGAGAACGCTTGAGGTCATTAGAAAGCTCCACAGAAGACTGCCGTGGCGGCGCGCGCTCTGTAGGTCACCGCCTGTTGTTGCGGCGCCCCGACCCACTATTATTATACTTTTATGACGAATCGGATTTTGCTATACGAACACCCGGCTTTGTAGTGATGTAAACCTGTAAGGGCTTATCTTACAGCGTTAGAGTCCGTTTTACTTGTTCATTGTTTTGCGGAGACACGTTTTTACGTTTCTTATATTTGGGTCACGCATTTGTTCGATATATCGCCGCTTTATTTTGCACTCTGTGTGCGAAAGTGTTAACTGTGAAATTGGGTGGTTATTATGTAACATGGTGTTATATGGTCCAGTTGTAAAGTTATTTACTACTAACTCACATAATATAGTACCTTCAATATTACACTGAAACAAGTATTTATCTTAAGGCCCAGAAAACAATTTAATAAACTATTTGAAATATACAATTTTGTATGATCAAGGTCTTGAATAATCTTCAATTTTTTTTTGACGATTTAGTATTTATAATGTAAATTAAGATGTATATAATATCTAAATATAACTAATAATATGTCTATGATGTAGGTAATATTGATTCATTCAAATTACATATCTACGCTAGAAGCACCCTGCAATTTTTGAATTTCTAACTACTAACATTATTTATACCATTCATTTGTAAGTAGCTTCGTAAACTACCTTTCGAATTTGTTAGCAGTAAGGAAAATACATACCTAAGTATATTCGAGTGAGTTTCAAGCAATGTTCGGGTGTTTTGACGTTCACTTTCGGAGCGGACAAGAGTCGGCGATCGTTGAGTGCCCGCTGAGATATTTTATTTCTCCGTAGGTAAATCTCCACGCTTTTAGAACTTTTTTGAGATATGAATAGCAGAATTTTCTTTTTGGAAATCATTAAAACTTAGTACATTTTAATATTTTACTTAAATGTTGATAACTATGTCTTTGTTAAATAGTAGTCTAACGAAACCAATGAATACGGACATTAAAAAAACATTTTAAGAGAATAAAGGTAGTTAGAATGTCTCCATGTACTTCCTTTTGATAATGATCGAACAGAGACATAATTTTGACCCTGGAAGTACGACACTTCGGCATTAATGGGCCGGCTCGACCGGAGTGATACCACGGCCTGACAGAAAACCAGCGTGAAGCAGCACTGTACTGTGTTTCGCTGCGTGAGTGAGGGCACCGGAGGCCCAAAAAGAGGGGGGTGTAAAGGTTGGCAGCGCACTTGTGACTCCACTGGTATCGCGGGTGTCTGTGGGAGGCGGGAATCGCTTACCATCAGGCATAAGGTCGTCTGCCACCTATCACATAAAAAATCGTATGTACAAAAATTACGCCTACTTTTTTGTTAAGGTATACACGGTGTACCGTTGACATCGATTTAAACACGCACCGTTGAGAAGTTATCCTCAGATCGCTGATAAAGTCGTTCTAATGTACATTTTCGGATCGTATGGCCTTGAGGCTGCGACGTTTGCTGCCTATCTGCAGGGGCCGCCCGCCCACGCCACACAGATTTAGGTCACAGAAATAAAGCCTATTTTGTTATGACGTGTGAGAGAATTATTGTGGCAAATAAAAATTGTTCGCAAATGGTGTAAATCTTTTGAAGCATAATTAATTATTTTCAATGAAGAGCTGCCATGCAGGTAATTATATGATTATCGTCATATTTATACATCAACCGACACAGATAGTGCCTCGGAGATGCAGTAGCTAGCCTTTTTTTATGTATCAAGAGGCATCGTGGGATTGGTTCACAGAATAATGTTCGTCTGGAAAACACATCTGATTCATATCCTCCAACCAATTACGGCTACGGCGGCCAATCTCAACGATCAGTCATGTACGCAGGATATATTATAGTGCTAAAGTGTGTGCGCAAACATGTGCACTCTTCATTCCCTTACTCTCATATTCCGATGGGACACTTGACACGACCGGAGAGGGATCGGGGGCAGAACCAACGACTTAACGTGCATTTCAAGGCACAGGGGTACAAGACCGCCAACATCCAGACTCCGAGCTGACACTAACAATTTCTTACCGAAAACTTAGGTACAAATTTTTGCCCCGACCACGGGGACACAATGTATACTTTGAAATAGTTTTCAATTACATCTGGCTGGTTTTGGTTATGTTTTGAGTTAGATGCGCAAAATGTGTAAATCATTCTCATGTGTATTAGTCAGACTGCTGTGTTCAAAATGTGGAAAGCATCCGTGATCCTCACGAACACTGAACTCACCTCTTTAATAAATTATAACATCCCTAATCCCGCCGGTCCCCTTTGAACTTGCACAACTAAACTTTTACACATTCCTTTCAGCCGCACCAACTATAGTTATAATGATTATTTTTCGCGGGCTGCTAAAATATATAATAAATCATTTAGCGATATAAATTTGTTCTGCCTGTCCAATAGAGCTTTCAAGCGTAATATATTAGAATAAATAAATTAAACGTATCGTAATATCTGAATATATACGTATGTATGTAGATGTGTGTGTAATTATTTATTTATTTTGTATTTATATTATAGGTACTCAAGTATTGCTAGAGTCAATTGTTAAATTCACTTAACCATACATATACGCACATGTACGCACACACACGCACACACACACACATACACACTCACTCACTGTCACACACACTTACACACACATTCACACACACACACACACTTACACACACACACACACTTTTATAACTTTTGTTTTTTTTATCTTCTTACACATATATTTAAGTATCTGTCATAAAATTAATGTTGTTATATCCTGTCATTGGCTTTGAAATAAGTATGTTCGGTTTTCTATATTTTTATGGTTTTTCTGTAATAAAATAAATAAAATACAAGGTGATGAGGTGGAGGTTACTTATTTACACATACATACGTACATTCGTATGTATTTGTTCATAATTATCTGCAAGAGATGTTTTCCGCTTTTTTAACAGACAAATAAAAAACCTAACTAATGACACCAATTTGTAATGTCGTGTGAGAAATTGTATTACATCAGCACTATTTGCTATTACTTCCAGAAAGATTGCGCGTCAGAAATAAAATGGAGGCTGCGTGAGCGGACGTCCTGACCACCCACACTACAATGATATAGGTCACAGAAATTAGCGCTGCCTATTATGACAAAAACGCCTACTAGGCTCTACCGCATGTTACATAACAATGGCGCAAGCGGCAAACCAGAACCGTTCAATAGCGTGAGCATTGCTCTCTAATGGAAGATAAATCAATTATAGGACAATAAAATGTTAAATCATCATCATCATCAGCCTATCGCAGTCCGCTGCTGGACGTAGGCCTTTCCAATTGTTCGCCACTGTGATCTATCCATGGCTTCTCGCATCCAGCTCTTACCAGCCACCTAGCCAGAGGGCGCCCTACATTACGTTTGCCAAGACGTGGTCTCCACTCTAGAACTCGTTTACCCCATCGGTTATCGATTCTACGGTTAAAATGGCCACCCCACTGCCACTTAAGCTTGCTAATCCGGTGAGCAATGTCGATGACTTTGGTTCTCTGCCAGATCACCTCATTTCGGATTCGATCTCGGAGAGAGACGCCGAGCATTGCTCGTTCCATAGCCCGCTGAGCGACCTTTAACTTGTGGACCAGCCGTACCGTAAGTGTCTACGTTTCGGCTCCGTATGTCATGACGGGTAGGACGCACTGATTGAAGACTTTCGTCTTTAGGCACTGTGTTATCGACGATACGAAGACACGACGTAGATTTCCAAATTCTGCCCAACCTAACTGGATTCTCCTTTTCACCTCATCCTCGAAGTTGTTTTTACCCAATTGCAAAGTCTGCCCGAGGTATACGTATTATTGACCAGCTTCGAGGACGGCACCGTGAATTGCAGTCGGTTCCGGTAGAACATGTTCATTGAACATGAACTTGGGTTTGTCCAAGTTCATCCATAGGCCGATGCATTTAGAAGAGTCAGCCTCTGTTGTAGGTCCTGCAGCGTTTTTGCCATTATGACGATGTCGTCTGCAAATCGCAGGTGAGAGATGTATTCGCCATTGATGTTGATGCCTCGTCTCTTCCAGTTCAGCGTCTTAAACATTGCATTTGTGAACAATTTTGGGAAGATGACGTCCCCTAGTCTCACTCCTCCATGCAATGGTATAAGACTTGTTTGCTGACTCTGTACTTGGACGGACATAGGAGCGGCATCATAAAGACATCTCATCACCTGGAAATATCGCCAACCGACTAAAATGTTAATTATATCCACTAGAGAGCCACGCTTCTTCATAATATATTATGCGTACGTGGCTGATCGTTGAGATTTGCCGCCTTAGCCGGAATCGATTAGAGGATATTATTTTGTCCTTGTTTATGCACTTAAAGAACGCCATGAATAATAAAATGAATCAATTCACATAATTTTCAAAAGCGCGAATATCGTGTGTACCGACACAAATCTCTTTATATTAAAGAAATTCCAGACGGCACGCCATAAAACTCTGAAGCGGATCTTGAGCAATAAAATAAATTATGACAAATCTATCCCAAATGCCATCTTCAAGTACTTACTCTTCTATCTCCGTTAAATGAGATCTCACTTTTTTCAAGCTTCAAAGGTTTATTATGAAAACTGTACCTACATTTTGACTGTGGGTTCCACCTTACCGTAACTCATAGATACATAATAATGAATGTATAAACCATTTATTCGACACAAGCATTATAAATGACCGTGGGAGAGTCACACTTCGACATGAATGGGCCAGCTCGACCGGAGTGATACCACGGTCTCACAGAAAACCGGCGTGAAGCAACACTGTTCTGTGTTTCGCTGCGTGAGTGCTGGAGGCCCAATCTGAGGGAAAGAGGGGTTTAAAGGTTGACAGCGCACTTGTGACTCCACTTGTGTTTATGGACGGGAGCAATCGCTAACCATCAGGTGATCCGTCTGCTTGTCTGCCACCTGTCACATAAAATAAAACATTACCATGGGAGAGCCACGGTGCAGAAAAGAATTAACAGACACACTATAATATGAGTTTGGCATCACAGTATAAAAAAATCAGTATTCAAATTCTTTGAGCTACCCATCTCGGAGTCAGATCAATGTATGTGATTATGTGAAATATAATTATTATTAACTAGTGTATTTTCAAAGGGCATCGCTTTTAGGTTGTAAAAATGGTTACGCGCCTACCGTTTCGGTAAGCACTGTGCTGTGTTTCACTGCGTGAGTGAGGGTACCGGAGGCCCCATCCGGGGAAAGGGAGGTTTAAAGGTTGGTAGCGCACTTGTGACTCCACTGTTGTCACAGGTGTCCATGGGCAGCGGTCCATACCATTAGGCGATCCATCTGCTGGTCTGCGACCTATCACATAAAAAGAAACCGGTAATCACAGGTTCTCCCTGCATGATCGTATCAGAAATAATGAGATCCGCAGGAGAACTAAGGTCACAGACATAGCCCAAAAGGATTGCATGCCTCAAATGGCAATGGGCAGGGCACATAACGAGGAAAACAGACGGCCGCGTGGCAGGCCCCCCATAAGGTGGACCGACGATCTGGGAAAGATTGCGGGAATCCATTGGATGCTGGCGGCACAGGATCGATCTGTGTGGAGAACATTGGGGAAGGCCAATGTCCAGCAGTGGACGTCTATTGACTGAAATGAACCATAGGTAACCTACCTACTACTACCGGACTTATCATTCCTTATTTACTTACTTGTAAAGGTACTCGTAAAAGATTGTGCTTTTGCAGCGCGGGACGGTTGTACGTACTTAGGTACTGTACTTGGCAAACTTAAATGTTGGCCTATAAGATCACTGAAGCGGAATATTTCAAAAAGTTTCTATGTAAATAAATATTTCTCAACATCACATACATTAATCTGACTCCGAGATAGGTTAGCTCAAGCACATGTGTTACGGATATCAGAATCAACAGTGATATTAAAAATATATACATTATAATACTTTTCTTTTGTAAATAGATACTTATAATACATAGAAAACACCCAGACCAATACAAACAGACATGTTAATGCGCACAAATATTTGTACTGTGCGGCCATCGAACCCGCAACCTTTGCAGGCAGCGCTTACTGCCACTGTTCCAAACGGGTCGTCGAATGTATATGTTGTAGCTGAGAGTTTTTAAGCTGTGATATTTATCAATTTAAAATTACATCCTAAATTCATACTCGTAAATTTCAAAATAATATTTTATTCAGAACCAACGAATAGGCATAGATGTATAGACGGATATTCATAAACTCGAAGCGACAATTTGATATTATTAAAATAATTGCGAGAATTTCATCGCAGGTTTAATCACCATAATAATAATTTAAACTTGATCCCGGAATCTGTTAAAATCTCAAAGCTCAATGTTAAATGGTAGACTGCTCACTAATAGGTGTTAGGCAATATTGGGATGGCACGGAAGTGTTTCTAAAATTAATTATTGAAATTTCAATTTAAGGAAACATCCTACTGAGTATTAAACTAACGACTTTAAACTGACTACGTAAGAAAATAAATAAACAAAACGATTTTTTCATTTCAATAGTTCTGGAAGCATTAGAAAGCATTTGATTGACCTAAAATATTCTGTCTAGAGAATTTGTTATTGCTTAGTTCAAACAATTTATATAAGATAAAGTTTACAAAAACAAGAATCGTTGTGTAATGATGCTTATGTAATTTGTAATCTGCTCCCAATTATTACAGTAAAATAGTTCACCAGCTACTATGAATTCAATAAGGGTCGTTTTTTAAACCTTTCGTTGTATTTCTAATAAAAACAGTAAATAATTCGGTCCTACGTCATGGATGAACCAAACGCTAATGCTACGAGAACCGTAGTTTTTTCGTAGCAACAAATGCTACAAGAACCGTAGCCTACGACTACGAGAATCGTAGCCTACGACTACGCCCATTTCAACTCAATATTTTATTGATTTCACTAGGCGTATTTAGCAAATACATGTTTTTGTGTTCATGTTTTGTTTAGCAAATACCATTATCCGATTCTTACGACATTATCTTAGAACGCCCTCAGGCCCTTATGGAAAAAAGTGTCAGTACAGCCAAGGAAGGAAAAGTTATGCAATTTTGAACTTAACGTCACTAAGACGTTGAGCATCATTTTTCATTTAAGCTGGGCCTCTTATCCAGTGCGTGAAGAACTTGTAAACGATGGATATTAAGTATTCAAGAATGTACATTTTAAGATAGAGCATACCCTAAAATGCCTCATATTTGCACTTTGTCATACTTATGCGTAAAAAATAGAAAAATATGGTGCTGGAGTTACCTATCTTCTCGACCAGAAACCACTTTCCGAGCCCGTGGTAGAATTGCATTATGTTCATTTATTTGTGTAGTATAATTTATGCATCAACATATATATTTAACATGTAAATTATGAAAATAGTTTTAAAATACTCAAATGTATGACGATTTGCTAGTGCTGTGTACAAGCCTATGCAAATATAGAATTATTTGAATTTGAATTATCATTTTATATATTCGCCATTTTTCACTTTGAGTTAATTCTACCAAAAAAAAAAATCCATTTAATTCAACCTACTAAAATTGGATTGTTACGATGTTGAAAATAATACATATTTATTTTTATTACATTTATCTTATATTAAGTTTAATTTGGTTGTGAGATAAGAAGCTCTTTTGAATTCAAGATCCACCAAGAGATGAGGTCTATACCGTAAAGTTAGAAAGTACTCTTATTGCAAAGTTTATCGTGGCATTATAGCGAGAATTATTTATAACAAATAAATTCGAACATAATGATAACACCAGCTCTGCTCTAAAAGGAAAGTTTCCAGTCCCGTATCTCGGAGGGTCTAACTGACACCTTCGATGTTCTTGGCTCTAGTGCCGTGGAGCATCAGGCAAACCGAAATCCGAAACTCCAAATGTAAATAGGACACCGCAGTCACTTGGCAATAAGCATTATTATTGACCGTATAGTTGGACCGCGAGAAAACCACTCTTCGGCATGAATGGGCCTGCTCGAGCGGAGTGATACCACGGCCTCACAGAAAACCGGCGTGAAGTAGCACTGTGCTGTGTTTCGCAGCGTGAGTGAGAATACCGGAGGACCAATAGGGGGAAAGGTGGGTTTAAAGGTTGGCAGCGCACATGTGACTTCACTGGTGTCCCGAGGCATGATCCCTCTGCTTGTCTGCTACCTATCACAAAAAAAAAGTGTTACAGCGAGGAAAATCTCGTGAGGGAACATGTCGGTGGGCTGCAAAGAAATGTTTACACTTAAATAATAATAAATAAATTAAAATAAAAACCTATTTATTGCACAAATTATCATAACATTATTGGTGTTGAGATATCCCCAGTAAGATAATACAATACTTGTGTTGGAGCTGACTCGCTCCTTCCCAAGAATTGAATAAAAATACATTAGGTTTGTTTAATAATAACAATAATAATGAATTGACTTATGTATTTAATCGAATTAAATTACGTGTGTGTGCGCACAAACGCACGCACGCAGTGCGTTCGTGCGTGCGTGCGTGCATGCGTGCTTGCGTGCGTGCGTGCGTTCGTGGGGGCGTGCGTACGCGCGTGCGTGTGTGTGTGCGTGTGTGTGCGTGTGTGTGTGCGTGTGTGTGCGACACTTAACTTCTACTTTCCAGCATGGTTACGGATGATATTATTGTGATAAGGTACTACAATGTATACTTCTCTGTGCAACTGACTGTACGTTTTGGATAGGTACACAAACTTGCCTACAATTATTGATATAATGATTCTGAAAATGTACGGGGGATCAGACCAGGTCTGGTTCCCCTTTGTAAGGGTTGGCAGGTCAGACGGCAGTCACTTTATTGTAAATACCCTGAACCATGGACCAGGCTTGCCTCGGTCTTTGCAGCGATGGCTTTGGATGCAAGCGGGAAATACACGCTAGGATGATGACGGGTGAACAATTCTACGTTTGGTTTTTGTATTCTGGAAATTCTCGATGTACAGCGTTTTTTTCGACATCGAACGAAAGACATATCATTCTAAAGAGGCTTTATTGGTAATACATTATGAGGGCTTCTATTCGGGCATTGGTAGATACTGAACCGAAACTTTTCCTCTCGCTTAGACCTCAACTCCTCAAGTGCAAACAACGTGCATCTAGGTCAAAATACTTGGCCCTTGTTAGGAAACCGCTTGCTTATAAAAACTACCCCTAATGAATATTTAAAACTGCTAATGCAACCGCATTCATTCTGTTAATAAATATTCAGACCTTATTGGGTGTACAAGCAATAGTATACAGTAATATTTTATAGACAAATACACATATTGTGACTATAATCTGTTAATTTTTCTCATAGTTTCAAATCATAGAGAAAGGTAAGGTCTGTGTAAAATCCATTATCATATCAATTGAGGAAAGACATAGTGTTTGTTTTGTGTCTGGGTGTTATAATATTTATTTGTTGTTTTGGTTGATATAATATTGTCGTGATTCAATTTGAACTCTCTCAAACAAAAACGTAAAGAAGCATCTCGCGGGACACAACGACAACAGAAGGGAATGACGCAGCCGACCTACCCACAAGAAGAGGATCCGGCATGGTCCCAGTGGGACCAGAACCGATCCTCCCTCTTCCTCATAACTGGTTGAAAGGTAGAATTCTAGATAGATCATACTGAAACTCTACACAACAACTTTTGGAGCAGTCTGGAGGCATACAGACAGGCGAAACTAACCCTACCGCAATTGGATTCCCGTCTTTCCAGACATTTCTTACAATTTAATAAGCCAAACCTCCGCTTAGTGACCAGTGCCCTAAGGGGCATGGCAGTTTTAACAAAAATCTGTTCAATCTAGGTGTTACAGACAGCCCTCTATGCAGAGCATGCATGGAGAAGGAAGAAATAGCCGCTCATATACTATTAGAGTGCACAGGGGTGACAGCTTTCCCCAGGAAATCTTCAGCAACACCAAGGCGCTGATAAGTTTCCTTGAAGAGCTCGGCTGGTTGGAGTGACACCGGCCGACTTCACCCTCCCCACGCGGATTAGGCACAACTGCTGCCTGATTGCGGAAATGTTTGCACGAAGAAGAAAAAAATAAGCAACTCACTGGCCAGTATGGCAGTGCCAACGAAAGTGATGTCATGCCATCGCGTCCGTTGTAACTACACCTTTTTTTTTGCTTATCACCAGGCCAAGGCGAGCCAATAAACTATGTCGATATAAAAAAAAACTCTAACTGATATCATTTGGAGTCAGGTCAAAGTACTCGTATTATAATTGTCTTATATATTACTTAAGTTTACTGGAGTAAATAACATTATCCAACTCAAAACAGCCATTAGTTCATTTAAGTAATTACTGTTTTAGTATTACAAACACGTAAATAATGATTAGATCCCATCCACACAATTACAATTCCAACAATAATATTACACAAGAGCAATTACTTTTTTAATCATCTGTTTCCATAGCTTTATTACTCAAGTTAATAATTATAGAAAGTTGATTTTTCTAAAGATAAAAAAAATATTTATTAAATTTCATGTTTATATTAAAGTTGTTATTAGTTACATCGGTATTAAATTGAGCTTTCTGAAGTTATTAAACTTTTTTATAATCTACTGTCTATCACTTATTCATTTATTTAGGATGTAGGTAGGTAGGCACAAGGTATTTGGCGCATGACTACCTGAAGAGCTAAAATCGCCTGCAGCTTGCAATTTTTTTTGTTCGAAATGACGCCATATTTGTGTCGTTTGTGTAAGCGATTTTTCTTTGTAAGTGGTTATGCGGCAGATTCCTCGACCGTACATACGATAGAGTAACCCCTGTATTGTGCAAAAATAGCACTTTTGTCTCAGACTTAAGGACGGTCCAAAGTCCAACAAGGGTACCTGCACGTAACGCCGTATCTTTGGCTTAATAGTATCTTAAAGCCCTTAATTTCAAAGCCTACTTCAAAGTTATCTTAATTAATACAGTATCGTCGATTGAAACACATGAATAGTGCTAAAATATTAAAACTGGTTGCTATTTATGAGTACTCCCCGGTTGTTTGATTTGTCTAACTTCTCTAGAAAGTAGGCCAGTTCGATACGGCACCCGAGTGTTAGAAAAGTTTATTTTTGCCCGCAAACGTTTGCCTTAAAATACGACCTACCTGGGAATTGTAGATATTAATGATTCAGAATATCAATGAGATTTTTTGGGATACGTTATTTATTTGGTTTGCGAATGCCGAGACCTAAATCCTTTTTTCTCTGACTCCCCATTTGATTTGGAGATCGAACGCTGTAATCTTATCAAGTGCTACGAATAAACTTATGCATAGTTTTTCTTTATTTTAAGTTATTGCGAAACGAAGAGGAAGGACTGGAATGTAGTTTTATTTAGCAGGGAGTGGGTGATTTTGTTGAGACTTTATCAAAGTTATTTTTGCCTTTGACAATAAGTTCCTTATTTCTTTTTCCTCTTCCTGTTTATAAAGGTTAAAATATCCGTGGTTTTCTGAACTGATTGCGTATTGTTGGGAATTCACATCACTTTTTTGTGTGATAGGTGGTATACGAGCAGATGAATTGATGATCAGCATTGCTGCCGCCCATGTAATGCATCTGCAACACCAGTCTCTAACTCTAACATTTTTGTTTTCAATCTACTCACCATAATTTCATACACATAAGATTCAATATCAATTTAGGAAAGCTCTTAAAATAACCCGACGTATGGGTGTCTGTACTCATACAAATGCATCACCAATTTATAATTTACGACCCGTTTGGAACAATGGTAGTGAACGCTGCCTTTGGTCCAAGGGTTGCGGGTTCGATCCCCGCACAGTACAAACATTTGTGTGCATGAACATGTCTGTTTATATTGGTCTGGGTGTTTGTATGTATTATAAGTGTGTATTTACAAAAGAAAAGTATTATATGTATATATTTGTAATTCTGCTGTTGATTTTGATATCCGTAACACAGGTGCTTGACCTACCTATCACGGAGTCGAGATCAATGTATGTGATGTTGTGAAATATTTATTACCTTAATTTATGTTAGAAATTTAAAATGGTTAGTCGAATAAAAATTGGCCGTGTGGTCCCCAGCAGAGTAGAATAGGCCACCCTCACTCTTACCGAGGTGTCGTAAAATGCGACTAAGGTAAAGCTGCTGTCATGATCATTAGCACCCAGAGAAGGAAAACTCTGCATTTATATCAAAACCCTCGCCAACCCGTCTGCCAAGTGTGGTGAGTATGGCAATTACCCCTCATGTGGTTGAGGGAGGCCCGTGCCCCAGCAGTGGGGACTTAAATGGGCTGATGATGATGATGAGTCGAATAACTGTATAAGGAATATACTCATATTTTCCATATATATTGCGGCTGGATTCGACCAATCTCTATCCGTGGATAAATCTATTTTATAACGATTTGTATAGAATGATAGGTCTTTTATTTTATAACGTCAGATTTGTATAGAATGACATAGAGACAGATTTACTATAGGAATAAGGTTTTTTGAATCGACCCATAGCAACTTTACGATATACCCAAGGTTAAAAGTGTGCTACTTTTGTTCCTGTTCAAAAATAAGTACATTACTGCAGCGTCAATACAACCATGTAGGGAAACGTGAGTCTAAGAATGCTTAAATGCGGCCTAAGCTTTTATACTGCTCTTCTCAAATAAAACAAGTAAATCTAAATCATTAATATAAATTATAGGTAATACAAGGACAGATGGCGTCACGTCGAGTTACCCTTGTTGACCTTTGGACCGTCCTTATGTATGGGGCACAAGAGCTTTTTTTCTACTGCACGGGGGTACCTTGATCTGACGCTGACTTTACAATGATATGAACTGGAAAAGCGACAACACTAGTCTGTCACTTTACGCGCCAAAGTTTTAATTTATGTTTTTTTTTCAAGTACCTAGGTACTTATTATTTTTTCACCACATAGTTCGAATTTTAAATAAACATGGTGAATTCTTTGATTTTATTGTAATATATAATTTTTAAATAACACGACAGATATGAGTTTTCATGGTAATTTATCTGACCGCTGTCAGCGGCCGGCTTAGGATTTTCCGGCGATTTTGCTGTCCTGTTTTTCACAATATAGTAATATCGATTTGTCTCGAAGAAGGTTTTCAAAATAATGTTCGATTTTCATGTTGGAGAGAAAATGAGTATTTCAATATGCTCAAAGATTTCAACAGTTCCCTCAAAACAAATTCAAACAAGCATCACTCACGGTCTCATCGATTGTTGACTCAAACGAGTTGTCGCCGTTTTGAGTGAGGGGGCGCTTCGTACGCACCGTCACGGGCAAGGCATTAATGAGATACGGCGCGGCATAAATTTGCCTCGCGGATCTGTGAACTAAGTGGGCTTTTATTTGTTGCGTCACGCGCTTCGAGATCCTTTCGTATGGTATTTAACTTTGACTTTAGAGGCCTTACCATTGAGTTTGAAATACTATCCTCGCTATCTGAAACTATTGCTGTTTCTTTCACACGCACCACAATGAAAGGGACAGAGCGATAGTTTTCGATAGCGAGAACAGTTTTTCAAACTCATGGTAAGGGTACTGGGTCTATTCTTTTTTACTATACGAATTTCATTTGACCGAAAATGTTTTTCAACTTATTCCATAGTTTCATTTGGTGTAAGCTATGATTGTTATATTAATGGAATTCCAATTTTCGATTATTTTTTTCTAAATACCTACAGTTTGCTATAAAACAAACTTCACACTGGCTCATCGACCAACCCTAATCCGATACTAAATCTAGGGTATAGCGCTATTATTCTAAACATATCTGATTTTATACTATAGATTAACCACGGATAGAGATTATTCGAATAGGGGCTTAGTTGTTTAATAATTCTCTAGAAAAGCTGTTATTTAATAAACAAAATATATTTTCAATAACGTTATTAGTACCTAATACAGTAGGTATATAAAATAATTATAAATTATTATTTTCGCAGGCAATCTATTTTAATTAAAATCGTTACTGAAATGAAACGTTAGACCAAAATCGGGAATGATTCATTTTAAAAAGTATTTAAGAATCACAATGTCATATTTTTTACAAAACTATAACCTCTTTATAACAAATAGCCAACTCCTTAGTTGGCTATTTGTTATAAGGAGGTTATAGTTTTGTAAAAATATGACATTGTGATTCTATAGTTTTGGCACGAATTTTGTTCTGGGAGTATCCTTATACTCCCAGAACAAAATTCGTGCCAGCCCCTTTCAACATTGCAAGTTGGAACAGGACGACATGAGCTTTAGTACGGTAATAACTTTAGATCGCGATTTAGAATAAGGTGGTAAGTGGTTTCAACGAACAAACATTCCGAATAAAAAGTTACAATCCACGCTACAAACCCGGTCCATTAAAACTTTAATTACGACCTGGTAACTTATCGTGAATTTTCTCTGTATTGTTTTATTTTTCTCGTGAAATATCCGGTTGAAATTAAATAATGAAAGTGGTGAGGGCGATGCGCAGAGCCCTGCCGAACTATGAAAATTTAACGAAACACCCGCCACAAAAGGAAATTGCAATCGCGTATGGGCGTGCCAACCCTTTAACTTTACAGTGAAATTCCCCTAGCCGGTAGAAAAATAGGTTTAGCTGGAAAGAGTTCTCCGCTGTATTTATAATATATGAAGGTGTTAGCCGAACCGAGTGGAACGCCGCAGGGTTCTTTGCACCTCGATTTTCTTGGTAAAGATTCTTTATGTTAAGGTGAAATTGTTGCATTAAGTAAACTTAATCTCATTTGACACTCAGTCATCTCTATAACATTTATGTGATGAGTCCTCTGTGATTTGGGGCAATATTTTCTGAATTCTTGTTTTGTTATCTAGAGCCATTACATTTTCATTACTCCAGCCAATAAACGCCCACTGCTGGACATAGGTCTTCCCTAATGTTGTCCTCCCAAATCAATCCTGTGCCATCCTAAATCTCACGTTTCTAACTCTTATACATTAGGCCCTGCATTGATAGATCAGTTAGCCAACTTAGCTTTATATTGCGGTTTTGATGGTTGTTTGTGACATACCTACTCATTTGTAAGTAACTTAAACAATTGTTTATTTTTTATTTTACCAACTTATTCTATCTTTACAGGCCACTTGCCTAATGCGATAGAATAGACTATACTATTTTTATACTATAACATATTTATATATAAATATAAATAAACATTTACCTTAATTTTTTATTAATTATTTATATTTTCCATTTATTATTCATTTTCATTTTGACATCTCAATAAATTTTGATATTCTGACTTAATTAATTCGTTGATATTTCTATAGTGACACTTAATAGTAAATTGAGATATACCTACATTAAAAAATTATAAAGTATTGAAATGCATGTCTTGCGGCGGCACTCAGAAACGTCATTTAAGCTAATGTTCATTAACTTTAGTCTTTAAGCGTATCAAAATAAGTGTCAATATTTATTCTTAAGTAGCCAACTAAGTTAATCAACGACTTTGAGTGTGGCAGATAACAAGAATTGTATGTCAAAACGGGTAATTGTGAGAACTATTATATAATTTAACATACTTATTTATTTATTTATTTTAACATACTGCTTATATTGTAAACCACAATTTTTACACTAAAGATGTATTACTATAACTATTAAAATTGTAAAGGGAAAATATCATGAGTCCAATTTACCAAAATCAAATGGCATAACAAATCAACCTAACAGTACCCTTACGCATTCGCAGAAACTAATTAAAAAAACATATACCTACATTGTTAAGTTGTAAGGAAAACGACCTACCCCTCATTTCGCTTTGCGATTGCTCTTGGTGAAACATAGATAACAAGCTTAAGTGATGGCTATTGAAACACCAGTAATATCGCCAGTCATCGTCATCATCGTCAGCCCATTTAAGTCCCCACTGCTGGGGCACGGGCCTCCCTCAATCACATGAGGGGTAATTGCCATACTCACCACGCTTGGCAGACGGGTTGGCGAGGGTTTTGATATAATTGCAGAGTTTTCCTTATCTGGGTGCTGATGATCATGCCAGCAGCTTTACCTTAGTCGCCTTTTACGACACCTCGGTAAGAGTGAGGTTAGCCTATTCTACTCTGCCGGGGACCACACGGCTTTCATATCGCCAGTGGTTTGAAATAAGTCTATCTTTCAACTCTCAAGCGTGAATGATCAGGTAAGGTCAGATAAAGATCAGGGTAGCAGGCGCTACGCTGATCCATGGAGTAAAATGTAAACTAAGGTGACGGGTAGGGCACACTAGCGACGCCAATCGATTTTAATTTTTAACTACTAAACCGGATCTATTTGAAACGATTTCGGGATTCCCACCTGTCGACAAACACTTATACTATTTATTTAATACTTATTAATTAACTGTTTGGTCTACTTTAGCACTCGAATTTTGGGTTACCGCCAAAAGTGGCCGCTTTTGGAATGAATCAATTTTTCGCGTACAAAAACGGACCCAACATTTGTGCATGGTTATTAAATAAATAGTTTAAGTGTTCGCCGAGAGCTTGCAACCCTGAAATTGTATCAAATAGATCTAGTTTAGTAGCTAAGAATTAAAATCGATTGGCGTCGCTAATTTGCCCTACCCGTCACCTTAACACCATAGTGCTTGTGTTATACGTCTGTCTCCATGGTGTATCGCTAAACGTACACATCCTGCCGAGCACATTTTTTACCATCTAGCTTATTTGAACAGCTTTTGTCTGAAAACTACAAAAATTCGTAAAAAAAATCTTTTCATACAAACACGGCCGTTTCGGTTGATTTTTTTTTTGTACAGTGAATGCAAATTCGTTTTAATTTCGATTGTTTTTATCAAAAAAAGAAAAGAATAATTGCGTTAAAACATGCAGCTATTTATACCGATACAACAATGGATATGGCAGCGGGGAAACTTATGTATAAGGCTGGCAGGGGAACTGAAGGGAGTGACGTGATAAAGGAAAGGCATATACTCAGCAGTGGGTGGATATGGGCTGATATGTTGTTGATGATGATTTATAACGATACAACCTGTACATCGGTATGTCAGAAAAACTAACTGCTTCGCGCGCTTATAAGTATGGCTTTCCTTGACAGTCCAATCATCATCATCAATCAAATCCCGGTTGCATCCAAAGCTGTCGCTTTGCATCCCGGGGTACGCTTAGACCATAATTCACTTCACGGAAAAGTGTCTCTTTGTTTTGTATTTTCTTTTCTTTTTTTTATATGAGAGGTGGCAGACGAGCAGATGGATCACCTGATGGTAAGCAATTCCGCCACCCATGGACATCCGCAACACCAGTGGAGTCACAAGTGCGCTGCCATCCTTTTCCCCTTCCCCCCATTGGGCCTCCGGTAACCTCACTCACACGGCGAAACACAGCGCAGGCGCTGCTTCACGCCGGTCTTCTGTGAGGCAGTGGTATCACTCCGGTCGAGCCGGCCCATTCATGCCTAAGCGTGGCTCTCCCACATTTTTTTCTTGTATTATGTTTGTGATATGTTAATCCAAATATCTGGTCTATAATATATAATAGCGGGTGTCTATGGGCAGCGGCAATTGCTTACCATCAGATGATCGTCTGGTCGTCTGCCTAACTAGCATATAAAAAAAAATCTATTCGATTCTAATCTAGAATTTAGGATTTTGGAAGAACAGTAATTACAATGAAGCACTGCCGTCTGGGTCGAGCGAAAAGTGATCACCAATCCGCATTTGGCAAGCGTGGTGATTAAGCCTAATCCCATCATAGTAGCGATGACTTGATTTCTACGATGGAGGCCTTTGCCCTGCAGTGGGACAGTTTATAGGCTGATACTTTACTTTACTTTTTTTTACTGCCGTCTGACCTTCATAACCCGTTTGACTTTTGACTGTTAGGGGAGCATTTTGATACTATATCTTTTAATAGTTTATTTCATAGTCCCTGTTAATTATTACCACTTCCATACAAAAAGTACTCGTAAAAATATATTCCCTATTGCAGTTTCAACCCATTTACCATAAATAATATTCTATTAGTAGTAGTACTAGTAACAGCCTACATACTGTCTCACTGCGGGGCAAAAGCCTCCATCATAGAAATCAAACCTTCGCTACTATGATGGGATTAGGCTTAATCACCACGCTTTCCAAATGCGGATTAGTGATCACAAACCGAGCTATGCTATAACGCCCCGATAGTCTAATGGTTTAAGTACCGAGCCATGATCTCGGTGTCCAGGATTCGATTCCCGGGTCGAGCAAAGGTATGTTTCGATATTACTGCCGTCTGACCTTCATAACCCGTTTGACTATATTCCCTACTGCAGTTTCAACCCATTTACCATAAATAATATTCTATTAGTAGTAGTACTAGTAACAGACTAGATACTATCCCACTGCGGGGCAAAAGCCTCCATCATAGAAATCAAGTCTTCGCTACTATGATGGGATTAGGCTTAATCACCACGCTTTCCAAATGCGGATTAGTGATCACAAACCGAGCTATGATATAACGCCCCGATAGTATAATGGTTTATACCATGATCTCGGTGTCCAGGATTCGATTCCCGGGTCGAGCAAAGGTATGTTTCGAATTTTTCGTACGTATGCTATTAAGTGCAATCCAATCAGTAGCCTTACATTGACTGTATTTCCATTCACCACGTAAAATGCATGAATTTAATTTGCAAAATATGAACCGTTACGCAATACCAGGCGGAGATATTGATTCATCCATCCGTTCGGTTTGCGGTTTGTTACGACATGCATTTTTAATACACTATCATATTGCTGCTTTATTTTTTCAGTTTGGATATTTTTTCGAAAATTGATATTTTTTTTGCCAAAATTGATCGATTTTTTCCGAGCATAATTATGATTATCCGAATACCTCTTCACTTGACTTTAACAGTCCAAGTATAAGCACCAAATCCATATTCGATTCTAATAGGTACCTACTATATTTTTGCATGATGATAAATATAAATATTTTTTCACAACATTACATACATTGATCAGACTCCGAGATAGGTAGCTCAAGCACCTGTGTTACAGATATCAGAATCAACAGTGGGATTACAAATATATACATATAATACTTTTCTTTTGTAAATACATACTATACAAGCAGACATGTTCATGCACACAAATGTGCGGGGATCGAACCCGCAACCCTTGCACCAGAGGCAGCATTCACTACCACTGTTCCAAACGGGTCGTCATAATGTTTCCTAAAATATTCTCATGTAAAAATAAATAAATATTTCAAATTTGTCGTATTGGCTCTTGGCTTTTCAGGAAACGATGTAGGTAGTTGTATAGGCTTTGAAAGCGAATGATTTATATACAAATTTAAGGTCGTTAGTAACTGCCACATGTCAGGTAACAACAATCTATCAAATTTCCTCTTTTATTCACTATAATTGACTTTACACGTCTAATATGAGGTTGGTACACCAATGTATAGTATAATTGATTGAAAAAAGTGGCTATTCGCTGTTGAAGTCGATCAGAGTGACAGACACTCAATAAAACGCCTGGTATTTTCTATTTTATCGATCTGCCGAGCCCATGCCAACGTAATTCTAAAATTCTATTACGTATAAGCAAGTGGTTCGCGTGACATCTCGCTCGAAACACAATAGCAGTGTTAAATACGAAACAATACGGCATTTTACCTCGTAATAATAAGACCTCTCAATTTTAGAAACAACGTTGAAAGAATTACTTTATTCTCATTTAATTTTCCAGAGGTATCACAATTATAAAGTCACATTTTTTGGGAAAGCCCAAAAGGCAAAACGCTTTATACAAATGGTGACAGTAATAGTGACGTCACGCGCTCATTATTTTTTATGCATGTCTTAAAAATGTTTGTTTGTTAGCTATATCAAATATTTGGTTTATAGAAAGGGTTTTATTACAAAAGTTAGTGAAAGTTGTATGGATTATTCAACGGTATAATTATTTTTTAATAATTTCATACTTTTGAAATGGATTTGCCTATGAACCTTTGCATGATCGTAAAACCTGCTAGACGCTATGTTTTAACTGGATTTTTTTGCTTTTGGTACTTAAGTATATTTTGTTAAAGTACCAATATTTATTACTATCTTGAGATAAGTACAATATCATAACGATTCTTTTTTTCTTTTTTTATGTGATAGGTGGCAGATGAGCAGACGGATCAACTGATGGTAAGCAATTGCCGCCACCCATGGACACCCGTGACACCAGTGGAGTCACAAATGCGCTGCCAACCTTTAAACCCGCCTTACCCTCGGATTGGACCTCTGGTACTTACTCAGCGAAACACAGTACAGTGCTTCTTTCTTATATTAAATCACTTCGTAGAACATTACTGCGCAAAAAAACACCAAATTTGTACACCAAAGACTTTATAGTATAACTTTGGTCCAAGAGTACTCCCGGCGAAACTGAGAATTACACGCTAAGATGAGGAGGACTATACTACACAATTTACACTCTGTTTTAGATTCCTTCAACAGACAAGAGTTCGGACACAACTGTTTCAGATTGCCTCCCCACACGTACTTAAACAAAATTAAGACGGTAATTCCAATTCATATCACAGAACCCCTAACCTCAATTTAAACAAGTTCCCGAGACGAGATTAGACTGAGCGATATAACTCGTTAATGGAAGTACCTGTAATTAGCAAGCGCACTCAAAAGTGGGTACATATTCCGAAGTGGCGACGAAGTTAATAGGAATAATGTGAGGATAAATGAGGAAAGTTAACTCATTTAGTTCCCTGCGTCCGCGAGGCACGAATCTGACGGCCGCCAGACGGACCGAATTCTTGAACACTTTACAATCACCCCTTTTTGGGAAATTACATCTTTGACGTGACCGGAATGGAGCCAGGTAGCGTCGGCTTATCAGAACAAAGTACTGCCGCAGTATATAAAGATAACCAGAAGAAAGATATCAACAGTTTCCACGAGCTGCTTTTATTTGTTTTTTTTTTATTTGACATTGTATTTATTTTAAAATGTAATAGATTAAAATTTTAATTAATTATTTTAATTAATACCTTTATTGCAAATTTTTATATTAATTTATTGATTTAGTTTGTATAAATAATACGAAAATAAAACGAGCAGACGGCTCACCTGATGGTAAGTGAATTACCGCCGCCATGGACATCTGCGACACACGGGGCATCACAAATGCGTTGCCGGCTCTTAAGGGAAAAATAAACTCTTTTCTTGAAGATCACCACCTCGTATCTGTTCGGAAACACCATCGTTGTAGCTGATTCTATAGTTTTACTACGCGCGGTAGGAAGTGGCGTGAGAAGCGCACTGTGGTGGAGTAAAATCCATCCAAGTGATGTGGGTGAAATTTGGAATTCTGGTGTGATGTACGATGGTGAAAAATTTGCAGCTGGAATAAGGCCGAACACCTCGGAACACTCCCCATTGTAGATGCGACAGAAGATACATAGCGATGCTACATCTCTACGCAATGACAAAGGATCAAGCGTGTCGGAACATTTGTGCATGGTTATTTAATAAATAGTATAAGTGTTTGCCTAGAGGTTGTAACCCCGAAATTGTTTAAAATAGATCCAGCTTAGTACTTAAAAATTAAAATCGATTGGCGTCGCTAGTATGCCCTTTCTGTCACCTTAAGGACTTAATAAAATCACGTAATCCGTAATTTTTACGGGTGAATTGATAACTAGTGAAGTGAAATGTTAATGAGAAAATACTTCGACGATGTAATATACCTACTGCTGATCAAGTTAATAGGTACTTGAGACGTGCTTAATGTTACTTAAGATGAGTAATTTATTTATTTATTATTAGGATCCCAACACATCTGTTGGTATTTTCAGCAGTGGACTGCAACATGCTGATAATGATGGTCTTTCTAATAAACTAGGCCAAGCATCATTTATCTGCTCAAATCCTTCATGAATGTCGGAATATTTTTAGTAAAATGTCTAATTGTTATATGCTTTTCTTACAATCGACTAGATATTTAGGCATGCATTACATGCAATGTAGACTGATTAACCTTTTTGGTTTTGTCGTAGTTGGGTATAAATCTTCTTTTATACATGACTCAGCTTTAAACATTAACATCTGATAAATGATTAAGCGCAGATTCGACCAACCCTATTCCCATACTAAGTTGTTGGTATAGTGCTGTCACTCTATTCAAATTTGACATTATACCATAGATAGACACATTGCAGCGAAGGAGTGGGGACAACTTGATTGTGACAGGGAAAGTGGAAGGGAGAAGACCGAGAGGCCGTAGTCCCCAACAATGGTTTGACCAGATAGCGAAACAGCTCGAGATCTCGATAAGCACTGCTCTGCACCGAGCGGCGGAGCGCAGCCGATGGCGACAGCTGGTCGACAAAATCGGAAGGAGTCACGAACCTCAGCAGTGAGGGAATCGACCGATCGAAGAGAGAGAGAGTCATTCTTTACAAATATGACGTTATTACCTCTGTAGTCGCCTTGCAATGGCAGGTGGCGAAAATTGGAACTAAAGCTATTTCCCTTACAAAATGTCATAGACAACCGAGTTTTTGACATTTCCCGTAGAAACAACGCCCCATGTCAATGTCACTGAATTGGCTTCTGATCATGGTCACACCGTGTCCACTGATAAAGATTGGTCAAATCGAACCTAAAAAGATATTATAAATTGAAATCATTGTGGATGCGCTTCGACTGCTTAATAAGTCGGCTACAGCATACATACAGTTTCTTTCATTAGATGAATCATAAATGCAAACAGGGCTGCTAGGACTCTCAGCTTTAATATAAATCTTTTATGCTAATTCAATTTGTAATCTGTACTCTGCTTCATTAAAAAGATAGCTGTGCTTCGTTAAAGTAGAAACAATCTCACATTCTCGTGACAGGATAGCAAAATAGATATTACTATATGGGCCGCTTTGATTTCAAAATGTTTAAAAGATATAAAATCAGAATAAAAAAGATTAACTAAGTAACTCAATAATTACAAAAACGATTCCTTCATCGTATGTATGTTTTAGCATTATTTGTATATTAGGTAATGTCTGTCTCTTTCGGACAAACATCAATAAGTCTACGGGGCCAGGGAAACTATGTGAGTATTCTGTAAACCGCACTAAGTTTTTCACTCAAAAATATTTTTGCTGTTTCCCTATACATACTTAGAACTGAAACTCTCAAAATGCGCCAACTAGTATGTTAAAGAATTAGTGTCATAATTTCATCATCTTCATCATTTCAGCCAAGACACCCACTGCTGGACATAGGCCTCCCCCATAGTTTGCCACACAAATCGCTCCTGTGTCGCCTGCATCCAATGGACTCCCGCTACCTTCACCAGGTCGTCGGTCCACCTTGTGGCGGGCCTGCCACGGCTGCGACTTCCTGTACGTGGCCTCCACTCGACGATCTTTCCGCCCCAGCGGCCCTCTGTTTTCCTCGCAATGTGTCCTGCCCATTGCCACTTGAGGCATGCAATCCTTTTGGCTATGTCTGTGACCTTAGTTCTCCTTACTTTAGGTCAATCAGAGACAGCGATCAGGAACACCGCGGCTGGAGCTCATTCCAGTAGATTGCACGAGGCGGGAAAAGGAGGCGCTGAAACGAAAAGCGTTCTGGAGGGATTGGTTTTCCAGGTATTATTGGTGAAGTTTGCCGTGGCGTCTAGTCGTGCGATTGTAGAATGTTGACCGCCTGGTATGATATTAAACAGCTCCAACAGAGCACTCTCCATGGAAGAAGCTATAGAAGAGTCAAGAGAGCCAAAATCTTCTTCGCGACTCCAACGACTTCCATTTGTCCGTGAGATCGCGATCCCCGACAATCAGATAGCTCGTCTCTGCAAGGCGTCAAAACGGGTCAAGCTGATTTTTAGGGGCGCCTGCCCAAAGATGGGAGCAGTTTCAGCACAAATGTTGAGTCAGAAATTCCCTGATATTATATAGCACGATGCGTTGTATGGTTCATTAATTGTTCGCATATTGAAATATGACACAGCACATTCGCGTTATTTTAAGACGACGCCTGAAATCGATAAAACGTTTATTTTCTATCGAATGTGCACCTTTTATTTTCCCTGACAATTGATGCATTCATCGCTCTTTTGAGGGATCCGTTTTGTAACACAATGCCGTTTGTAACTGAAAATTCACTGAGCATGGAATGTAGCAACGTGCAGAATACACGTGTTCACGTGTTTTGCGAACGTGAAACGTTAGGCGTAAGGAAGCGAAACAAATAAAAGATTTATTCGACTGCGTATTCTGAAAAAATGTTGGGTCCAACGTGTACCGTGTAAAAACGGACCCAACATTTGTGCATGGTTATTTAATAAATAGTATAGGTTGTAACCCCAAAATTTTTAAATAGATCCGGTTTAATAGCTAAAAATTAAAATCGATAGGCGACGCTAGTGTGCCCTACCCATCACCTTAAATAACCATGCACAAATGTTGGGTCCATTTTTGTACGCGAAAAATTAATTCACGCCAAAAGCGGCCACTTTTGGCGGTAATCCAAGATTCGAGTGCAAAAGCAGACCAAACAGTTAACTATAAGTATTAAATAAATAGTATAGGTGTTTGCCAAGATATCGTAACCCCGAAATTGTTTAAAATAAATCCGGTGTAGTAGCTAAAATTAAAATCGATTGGCGTCGCTAGTGTGCCCTACCCGTCACCTTAAATACTTTTAAAAAAACTACAAACTAGTGTATTGAACTGGTGATCTTCATTTAGACCGTGGTAGAGTCACGCTTCGGCATGAATGGGCCGGCTCGACCGGAGTGTTACCACGGCCTTACAGAAAACTGGCGTGAATCAGCTCTGCGCTGTGTTTCGCTGCGTGACCGGAGGCCCAATTCCGGGAAAGGTTGGCGTACTTTGACTCTGCTGCTGTTGCGGGTGTCCATAGGCGGCGGCAATATTTTACCATTAGGTGGTCTGCCACCACATATGGTATACTATCACACTTTAAAAAAAAAATCAAGAATAAACTTTCTAGTCCGATGCAGAAGATTAACTTTAGAATATAGATATTTTTCAAGCTATACCTAAGTAATAATACTATGGTTTAGTGACATTTCTATGTTTTTCTTCTTTTTGAGGTGCCGCTTCATTACTGAAGATTGGCCATTAGCTTTTTGAATCATGGCTGATCCATGGCAAACGTTAAAAGTTGTTCGGCGGATTGAATGATAGTCCAATATCGTAATATGTTCCCGCTTTCCAATTCTACGTTTTCCAGCAATTTTCAGTTCAATTTTCCCTATATATATAAAACTATTAAGTCCACGTAAACAAGCGCTGTGACATGCAAACTAAAAGTCAGATACAGGAATTACCGCTGTGACCCTACATTTTGATCCCTCATTTTTTTTTATGCTAGAGGCGGACCAACGAACAAGCGACTCACCTGATGGAAAGTAATCATCGCCGCCCATGAACATCCGCGAAATTGGAGAGATCGCTAATGTGTTGCCGGCCTTTTTAAAAAAGAGTACGCTCTTCTCTTAGTCCGTAAGTCGTAACCGTCCGGAAATACTCCTGCAGCCAAACCGTACCACAGAACTGAGGTACGTGGTAGAAAGTTTCGGGAAAAACGCACAGTGTTAGACCGCCATCCATCGAGATGATGAGGATGGAATGATCTCTTGATGAAACAGAAGTGAAAATGTTCTGTAAAAGCTTCAAAATTGAGAGTGGAAACCAGTATGAGTGTTTATATTTGCAAACATTTTAGAACGTTATTTCTTATGGCATAAGGTTGTAAATACCTTAGTGGTTGTGGATTAATGTGGCATGTTTGTAATAGCTAAAGGTGACAGGGTTGGCATTGTTTTTGCCGTGTTTTAGCATCTATGTGGCAGACACCAATATTTAGTTTGGTTTGTTGATCGAAAGCCTAACGATACAAGAATCTCATCAACTATAAACAGGCACAGTTACTGTTTTCCTTCGTCACTGACCACCTAATGAATATACATCTTTGTTGGTCAAGCAACTGAATAGACTTGATTACCGCAAATTAATTGGCGAATGTGGGCACATTAACACCTGGATACAAGCCGCAATATCTGCTTGACATATTATTACTGGTGCACATAATCACGTGAGCACATAACATAACTAATCGATTGTTAATATTTTTGGTTTTGTTATAAGATCAGACAAAACTGAACCAGCTGTGAGGAGTTTTTTTTTCCTCAAAATTCCTAATAAAATATTTTGAAAGTGAGATGTGGGGCGCCGCATCCATAAGTTAGTTTATATTATTACTTTCTTCTATATTAGTGCATGTTGTGCTCTTCTTTAAGTAATGTGACACTTAATCTTAAATTAGTCTTGTATGTTTTTTATGTAACATTGTTGAGGAGCCAAATAAATAAATAAAAAAAAATCTTAATTTTTCTACAAAGTTCTTCAGTGGAGGAATTCTTTTTAAAGTATTTTCCTTCGTTTAACTACTATAAAATTTTACGTTAAGTGGAGTTTCAGTTCATGATTTTCAACGCAGTTCTTTTTTGTTTGTAATAGGAATCCTATTTTATAATCCGTTTGATACTACAGAACAGTGTCTGCCTTTTTATTTGCGTAACACTTTTTACCTTAGGTAAATATCTAAAACGATTGAAGCTTTAGATGCATATTTTCCGTTCATAAAGTTCCTTGGACAATGGACAACACGACAAAATTATTTTTTTCAAAATGAAACATGCCGTTTTCTAGATTAGCCTCATAGGATTGTTAGAAAAATTGTTTTACAATTTTTTAAATATATTTAAGGAGAAATTAAAAAAAAAGGAAAAATCGCCGTGTGACGTCACAGCTCGGCATGACAAATTAATGACGCCTTTGCCCATGTTGACTTAAGAAAAAAGAAAATGGCTGACAATGACAGTAGTAAATAATGACAGAGAGAGTCAACTTTTTTTAATTGTATAGCAAAGACATCACCTACGTAGAGCCTCAAGTCAGGACGAAGTCACTTCCTGCATTTTTATGTAGCTTTTATTAATTTATTTTATTCAATAAAAACACACATTTAATGAAAACTAAAAAATATGGTTTATCTTTTTCTATCTTTATTCGAAAAGCATATAAAATGGTAAGATATATTTTTTTGTCGTATTGTCCATTAAGAAAAATATATGAGAGTAGTTAACCTTTTTAAAATGGTCCTTTATGAAATGTTGAAAAAACTTAATTTATTTATCACATAATAAAACTATTGAGTTGCCCGCAATAAAATACAGATATTTTTTTTATGTGATAGCTGGCGGATCACCTTATGGTGTGCGATTGCTGCTGCAAATGGACACATACGCAATACCACTTTTCAACCACAATTTCCTCCGGATTGGGCTTCCAGTAGCATCGGTTAAGTTAGTATTTATCGGCTAAACACAGCAGAGACTTTCTTTCACGCTAATTTTCCGTCAAGCCGGTATCACTCCTGTCGAGCCATCCCATTCTAACTTGGCTCTCCCCTCACATATTCCAGGAAACTCGTAAATAGCACAGTGTAATAGAGACGTCAAAAATGGATCATTTTTGCCTGTACCGCGCCGGTTGGAGCTCGGCCAAGTCATATCTCAGGCAGTAAACCGGGCCCGAATCTAAGCCGGTTTTAAGATCACACCGATATCGGCCTGTTTCAGAAATATTCAATACACCAATATATGTGGCTTAACTGTAACTGATTTGCATATAAAATTTATGAGGCTAAAGCATTTTGCGTTTATAGGCCGGTAGCACTTGCTATGACTTGTATGAAAGCTAGAATTATGTATTTTGGTTCTGGGTAATTTTCTTTTATTTATTGTCTTAAATGAATTATGCTTTTTGAACGTTCAACTTCGTGAACGACCTTCGTGTGGGTGAGAATGTCTACAAACCGAAACTTGGCGGCTATTGAAATCCTTTCTTTTGTACCGGCGGCCTTATAATAATATGCTGCAACCGATTTCGGCGGCCAATCTCAACGATCAGCCACTTACGCAGGATATATTTATAGTGCCCAAAGCGTGTGCGCAAAGACTTGTGCACTGTTTATTACCTTGCCCTCATAATCCGATGGGACACCAGTGTGACACGACCGGAGAGGGATCGGGCTAGGACCAACGGCTTAAAGTGCTTTCCGAGGCACGGGGATACAAGACCGCCAACTTGCAGACTCCGGGTTGAAAAACTCAGGTACAAATTTTGGCCCGACCCCGGGAATCGGAACCCGGGACCCCAAGCGCAGCCGTCGCTTTAAAGTGCGTCACACTACCCACTGCGCCAACGAGGCATTAGGCGGCGGCTTTATATTGATAGGACTTCGGTCATAACAAGGCTAGGCCAGCCCATCGGGTTGTGTCCCTGCTAAAAACAAAATAATCCCTTAGGAGCACCCTTTTTCATTACTAGACCAATTGTATTTAAATTAAATACAGTCTTGTACCCACCTATTTACCTATACAAGAGCAGAGTTTTATATCTCTTACTTTAGATAAATTTCAAAATTGTTTCATTGCTTTTTCAATGATCCTTATCGCAATTTATAGGAAATCATCATCACCGTGACCATCGCGACCGTGGCAGAGCTCTGTTCGGCGTGAGTGAGGGTACCGGATGTCCAATTTGGGGGAAAGGTTAACAGTGCACTTGTGACTCCACTGGTGCTGCGGGTGTCTATGGGCGGCGGCAATCGCTTACCAACAGGTGATCCGTCTGCTCGTCTGCCACCGATCACATTAAAAAATCAATCAGCATTATTAATTCATCTCAATTTCATAAACAACACAAAGAACAAGGCAGCAGCCATGAATATTCTCGAATACAGTAAATGCAAGGACTCGCGACAGGCCGAAGCGTGCGCGAGAGGAGGATCCCCTCCGCCGACGCGCTCCAAGGAGCGAGGAGGGGTCAGAGACGCCGACAATATGCGCGTCTCCTTCCTCTCCTTGGATGTGGCCAGCCGGCGCCATGGTACTGGGGTACCAGCGCCGGCATTGCACCGGTCACCTCCAGTGCTCGTTAGGGACGGCTGCTTACCCTAGGCGGTCCCTAACGCCTACGCAGCGTCCTGCCCGCCGTTCAGGCGGGCTAAGTCCAGGGGGTCATGCACATGGCTTCGTGCCCGTTACCACGACCGCCCACTATGGCCGATGAGAGAGTGCATAGGGGTTTTAGTCGGGAGATCCCCGCCGTCATGCGGAGGGAGTCCGACATAACTCGTAAAAAAAAAAGAACTCGCGACAGACGGTAGAGTATTTCATTCATTAATAATGAATGATATGAAAGTTTAGTGGTTCAAAATGGTCAGTAGGTTTTAAGGGAGTTCTCTGTCATATAATATTAAACCCCCTACTCCTCTACTATCAATTGTTTTTTGGCTGAAGATTCCTCGTGTATTCCCGGTTGCGTTCAAAATGTCGCTCTGAAGCCTAGGTACGCTTGGACCATGATTCTGAATTTAAGGAGTCTCGTAATTACAATGAAGCGACTGCCGTCTGACCTTCGCAACTGGGGATCCAGAACTGAATCATGGTTACATGTTTCAGAAACTATTTGAAACCTGCAGGTTTCCTCACGATGTTTTCCCTCACCGCCGAGCTAATAGTAGAAATAGGCAAATAGATTTATTTCTTTACTGAGCAAATGTTACAACCACAGATTGTAACCTGTGCCTTTTTTTGCTAATCTTGTAAGATGAATTGCTATAATTGTTCCGCGTATAGATAGATAAATAGATAGATACACTTTTTTGCTAAAATTTTCAGATCTTAGTCTATGTTATTATACTAAAACAATGTAGGTAGGCGTATGTTATAGTAGGTAAGTATGTGCTCTTAAAAATATATGTACATTTCAAAATTTTAATGTGTGTATTTTGTTTATGTGTGTTGTGTTGTGTTTTGTATTATTATTACGGTAAGCACAAATCTAGGGGTGCACGGAAACGAACCACGACCCCCGCATAGAAGGCGCTATCTTATCCACTGAGCCGGCTCAGTAATACCACGTCCTCACAGAAAAGCGGCGTGAAGCAGTGCATGAGCTGTGTTTCGCTACGTGAGTGAGGTTACCGGAGGCCTAATCCAGGGAAAGGGGGCTTAAAAGGTAAGCAGCGCACTTGTGACACCACTGGTGTTGCAGGTGTCCATGGTCGGCGGTAATCGCTTACCATCAAGTGATCCGTCGGCTTGTCTGCCACCTATATCATATAAAAGAGCTACTATAGCTCTCTTTGCCTGAAGGTTGTTTGGTGGAAATCTCTTCCAGCGATAAGACCGCCGAAATTGTAAATTTAAGTTTTTGTAATGACTAGTTTCTTAAGTTGTGTATTTTGTGCAATAAAGTATTTCTATCTATACTTGAGCCAAAGCCACGTAGCAGATGAAATCTGAAACATTCTTTTGACTGCTGCGAATCTTAGCGTTTACTATAATCATCCATATTACATGCAAAATAGGTTTTGTTATTATTAGTTCAAATATAAAGCCGAATAATGGGTATTAGGATTATTCCCATTATCAGCCACGCCTCCCGCTTTCGAGGATTAAAGCATCAGTGTCTACTAATACTCACATAGGAGTTATATAGGAGTTATTGGCCTAAAGACGTCGTGTTAGTGGTTTCAGTGGTCGTGTATCGTTTGAACCATGCTACGTGCCTTCTCATTTATAGTATGTGATACACCATACAATTTCCCTTAAAATAGGTAGCATGAATTGAGCCCCTATATCGGAATAACAATAAGCGAAATAAAACAACGCGTAGAACATTTTTAAGTAGATAAATATCAACATTTTAAGTCGATATAATAATAATTAATAATAATTCTCGCAACATCTCATACGTTGACCTGATTCCGTACTAAGTAGCTTAAGCACTTGTGTTACAGATATCAGACAACAGAGGAACACAAATATATACTTAAATACATATTACACCCAGACACCGAACAAACACAAGTGTTCATCGCACGAATGTTTGTCCAGGGTGGGGATCGAACCCACGACCTTTGGCGTAAGAGGCAGGGTCACTACCAATTGCGCCATCCGGTCAATCATAACGAGAGGTTACTTCTTTTTTTTTAAGTCATAGGTGGCAGACGAGCAGATGGATCACCTGACGGTAAGCGGTTACCGCCCCCCATGGACACCCGTGACACCATTGGAGTCACAAGTGCGCTGCCATTCTTTAAACCCCCCTTTCCCCCGGATTGGGCCTCGATAACCTCACTTACGCAGCGAAACACAGCACAGTGCTGCTTCACGCCGGTTTTCTGTGGGGCCGTGGTATTTCTCCGGTAGAGCCGGCCATAACATAACTAATCGATTGTTAATATTTTTGGTTTTGTCATAAGATCAGACAAAACTGAACTAGCTGTGAGGAGTTGGAGCGGCCCGCCGCATCTCATTAGTCTGTTCGCATTTTTTTTTGCTCAAACTTCCTAGTAAAATATTTTGAAAGTGAGATGCGGGGCGCCGCATCCATAAGTTAGTTTATATTATTACTTTCTTCTATATTAGTGCATGTTGTGCTCTTCTTTAAGTAATGTGACACTTAGTCTTAAATTAGTCTTGTATGTTTTTTTATGTAACATTGTTGAGGAGCCAAATAAATAAATAAAAAAAAATCTTAATTTTTCTACAAAGTTCTTCAGTGGACGAATTCTTTTTAAGTATTTTCCTTCGTTTAACTACTATAAAATTTTACGTTAAGTGGAGTTTCAGTTCATGATTTTCAACGCGGTTCTTTTTTTTGTAATAGGAATCCTATTTTATAATCCGTTTGATACTACAGAACAGTGTCTGCCTTTTTATTTGGGTAACACTTTTTACCTTAGGTAAATATCAAAAGCGATTGAAGCTTTAGATACAGATTTTCCATTCATAAAGTTCCTTGGACAATGGACAACACGACAAAATTATTTTTTCCAAAATGAAACATGCCGTTTTCTAGATTAGCCTTATAGGATTGTTAGAAAAATTGTTTTAGAATTTTTTAAATGCATTTAAGGAGAAATTAAAAAAAAGGAAAAATCCCCGTGTGACGTCACAGCTCGGCATGACAAATTAATGACGTTCTTGCCCACGTTGACTTAAGAAAAAAGAAAATGGCTGACAATGACAGTAGTAAATAATGACAGAGAGAGTCAACTTTTTTTTATGTATAGCAAAGACATTACCTACGTAGAGCCTCAAGTCAGGACGAAGTCACTTCCTGCATTTTTATGTAGCTTTTATTAATTTATTTTATTCAATAAAAACACACATTTAATGAAAACTAAAAAATATGGGTTATCTTTTTCTATCTTTATTCTAAAATCATATAAAATGGTAAGATATTTTTTTTGTCGTATTGTCCATTAAGAAAAATATATGAGAGAAGTTAATATTTTTAAAATGGTCCTTTTTGAAATGTTGAAAATACTTAATTTATTTATCACATAATAAAACTATTGAGTTACCCGCAATAAAATACAGATAATTTTTTTTAAGTGATAGCTGGCGGATCACCTTATGGTGTGCGATTGCTGCTGCAAATGGATTGGGCTTTTCATCGGCTAAACACAGCAGAGACTTTCTTTCACGCTAATTTTTCGTGAAGCCGTGGTATCACTCCTGTCGAGCTATCCCATTCAAACTTGGCTCTCCCCTCACATATTCCAGGAAACTCGTAAATAGCACAGTGTAATAGAGACGTCAAAAATGGATCATTTTTGCCTGTACCGCGCCGGTTGGAGCTCGGCCAAGTCATATCTCAGGCAGTAAACCGGGCCCGAATCTAAGCCAGTTTTAAGATCACACCGATATCGGCCTGTTTCAGAAATATTCAATACACCAATATATGTGGCTTAACTGTAACTGATTTGCATATAAAATTTATGAGGCTAAAGCATTTTGCGTTTATAGGCCGGTAGCACTTGCTATGACTTGTATGAAAGCTAGAATTATGTATTTTGGTTCTGGGTAATTTTCTTTTATTTATTGTCTTAAATGAATTATGCTTTTTGAACGTCCAACTTCGTGAACGACCTTCGTGTGGGTGAGAATGTCTACAAACCGAAACTTGGCGGCTATTGAAATCCTTTTCTTTTGTACCGGCGGCCTTATAATAATATGCTGCAACCGATATCGGCGGCCAATCTCAACGATCAGCCACTTACGCAGGATATGTTATAGTGCTCAAAGCGTGTGCGCAAAGACTTGTGCACTGTTTATTACCTTGCCCTCATAATCCGATGGGACACCAGTGTGACACGACCGGATAGGGATCGCGCGCAGGACCAACGGCTTAACGTGCTTTCCGAGGCACGGGGATACAAGACCGCCAACTTCCAGACTCCGGGCTGAAAAACTCAGGTACAAATTTTGGCCCGACCCGGGAATCGAACCCGGGACCCCAAGCGCAGGCATCGCTTTAAAGTGAGAGAGGGTACCGGAGGCCCAATCCAAGGGAAAGGGGGGTTAAAAGGTAGGTCAGCGCACTTGTGACACAACTGGTGTTGCAGGTGTCCATGGGCGGCGGTAATCGCTTACCATCAAGTGATCCGTCGGCTTGTCTACCACCTATATCATAAAAAAGAGCTACTATAGCTCTCTTTGCCTGAAGGTTGTTTGGTGGAAATCTCTTCCAGCGATAAGACCGCCGAAATTGTAAATTTAAGTTTTTGTAATGACTAGTTTCTTAAGTTGTGTATTTTGTGCAATAAAGTATTTCTATCTATACTTGAGCCAAAGCCACGTAGCAGATGAAATCTGAAACATTCTTTTGACTGCTGCGAATCTTAGCGTTTACTATAATCATCCATATTACATGCAAAATAGGTTTTGTTATTATTAGTTCAAATATAAAGCCGAATAATGGGTATTAGGATTATTCCCATTATCAGCCACGCCTCCCACTTTCGAGGATTAAAGCATCAGTGTCTACTAATACTCACATAGGAGTTATATAGGAGTTATTGGCCTAAAGACGTCGTGTTAGTGGTTTCAGTGGTCGTGTATCATTTAAACCATGCTACGTGCCTATTCATTTATAGTATGTGATACACCATACAATTTCCCTCAAAATAGGTAGCATGAATTGAGCCCCTATGTCAGAATAACAATAAGCGAAATAAAACAACGTCTAGAACATTTTTAAGTAGATAAATATGAACATTTTAAGTCGATATAATAATAATAATAATAGACAATGTTTCGAGAAAGAAAAATTCTCAACATAACAATAATAATAATTCTCACAACATCTCATACGTTGACCTGATTCCGTACTAAGTAGCTTAAGCACTTGTGTTACAGATATCAGACAACAGAGGAACACAAATATATACTTAAATACATATATTACACCCAGACACCGAACAAACACAAGTATTCATCGCACAAATGTTTGTCTAGGGTGGGGATTGAACCCACGACCTTTGGCGTAAGAAGCAGGGTCACTACCAATTGCGCCATCCGGTCAGTCATAACGAGAGGTTAATTCTTTTTTTTTAAGTCATAGGTGGCACACGAGCTGATGGATCACCTGATGGTAAGCAGTTGCCGCCGCCCATGGACACCCGTGACACCATTGGAGTCACAAGTGCGCTGCCATTCTTTAAACCCCCCTTTCCCCCGGATTGGGCCTCCGATAACCTCACTTTCGCAGCGAAACACAGCACAGTGCTGCTTCACGCCGGTTTTCTGTGAGGCCGTGGTATCTCTCCGGTAGAGCCGGCTCATTCATGCAAAAGCGTTGCATTCCCACGGTAAAAAAAAACGATTCTTTAAAAGTTGTTCCGATCATGTGTAAAATAAACAAAATATATTCTTATTGAAATAGTGTACCTACCTTTCGTGTAAATCTTTTATAAGAAAAATATTTCTTTACAGACTTTAACTTCTTCCTCAAACATTTTTGTAGTAAATAAATATTTACCAATTTAAAAGCGACTGTAAAAAATAAGAATCCAAAATCTACAACGTCGTAATGGTTAACGAGGTAAAGTGGAGCACTTTTCACAGAAAAACAGCCTATAACAGATTTCCCAAACTCTAATTTGGGCATTTTTCCTTTTGCCCTCGCCCCAGGAAATCAAGTTTAAATAATGTAAAAACCGGCAAATGCAGCCACGCTTTCCTGAAAGGAGCACGCTGTTGTACAGCTCTTTATAAAATAATTTTCAATTTTAAAACACCCGTATAGATATTTTAAAATTCCCATCTGAAATCCAGTCTGCTTTAGGTCCATATGGCTCATGAATAATTCAGACATCCACGGCTTGTCCCAACCGTCGACATGCATACACATATGTTATGTAGGTTACCTGTGCGCTGAAAGATATGTATATATGTAAGAGTACCTATAAGCAACATCTAAAATTTTCCGGTTGTTATAAGTTGATCATAGTACCATAGATATATTTAGTAATGTTATAATTAATTGAGGTGGTTGGCAGCGCACTTGCGACTGCACTGGTGTCGCGGGTGTCCATGGGCGGCGGCCATCGCTTACCACCAGGTGAACAGTCTGCTCATCTGCCACCTATCACATAAAAAAAGTTAGTCACAGATCTGACAACAGCTGGGTAAAATGGATTTCTGGAGTGGAGATCGTGTCTTGGTAAACGTAGTATATCGGGCGCCCTCAGGTCAAATGGAGTGACGATCTGCGCAAAATGGCTTACTGGAGCTAGATGCGAGTAGACGAAGATCGAAGTGGCGAACATAAAGCTTCCTAAATGTTACACGTGAAATGAATTGGTTGTTATGAAAAACAAATGTTGGGCCTTGCCACCATTGCTGGGTCCCTAAAAGGGTAGAAGGGGACCCTAAAAGACCTGGCTTGATGTCGTAAGAGATTTCCACCAGGTCAATAGCTTCTTCACTAGGATGTCAAACCGTGCAAAATGCAGTAGTAAGGCAGGAAAGTGAAAATCGTACTTTGGACACGATCGGGACGCTACGCTGTGCTAATCATGGGATGACCATGGGAGAGCCACTCTTCGGCATGAACGAGCCGGCTCGCCCAGAGTGATACCACGGGCTCACAGAAAACGGACGTTAAGCAGCACTGTGCTGTTTCGCTGCGTGAGTGAGGGGACCGGAGGCCCAATCCGGGGGAAAGGGGTGTTTAAAAGTTGGCAGCTAACTTGTGATTCCACTGGTGACGCGGGGCGTGTTCGTCATAATATAAAACTCAGGTAACCCTAAATTCATGCAGTCGTGTCTGCTTTACTCTATAGAGTGATTTAAAATTACGTAGGTACTGGTGGTAGAGGTGACCTGTATTCAGAGAAGCGAAAGGGGCGTGAAATATAATAAATATTTCACAACATCACATACATTGATCTGGCTCCGAGATAGGTAGCTCAAGCACCTGTGTTACAGATATCAGAACCAACAGCGGAATTACAAATACATACTTATAATATATAGAAACACCCCGACCAATACAGACAGACATGTTCGTTCATGCACACAAATGTTTGTACTGTGCGGGGATCGAGCTCGCAACCCTTGCACCAGAGGCAGTATTCACTACCGCCAAATCAAAATGGGTCGTGGGAAGAATGCGTGGAGGTAATGATTTATGTATATCTAATTCAAAGTAATCATTATTAAATTAATCGTTATAAATCGTCTGCCCCACATTCAATGTTGAAAAAAATATATAACCATATCCCTAATCAAATTAAAAATACAGAAAAAAATACAAGTTTTGAGAATCAGCTAAAACAGTTCTTGATTTCAAAAAGTTATTATAGCGTAAAAGATTTTTTTGATGATAATACTAGTTCATTAATATTAAATTTAGATAATAAATGTAATTTCAAAGTCTATAATTTTATTCGTAATAATTAATCTAAATGATATATTGTATGTTACCTACTCTCACTAATAATTAATGGAAAATTTAATGTATAATCTACAAATAAGTAACAAATAGTGCAATAATATTTATATTTCTTTAAATTCTAGTAATAAGCAAAATTTATAAATTCAAGATAATAATATGTAGTTATAATGTGAAGTATGACTGAGTAACATTGCTATGTATGCCCTTACAGGGCGCTACATTGTATTAATAACAGCTTATGTACGTACATTTATTATTTAAGATACTTTGTACCCAATGTAGCACGCAATAAAATATATTGATATTAATAAATTGAAGTAATCTCGACTGGGCCTGTGTGTGTTTGGAAGTATGTAAGGGTGGCATAAGGAAGTTGTAGGTAAGTAATTTTCCAGATTCAAGTAAAAAACTAAGAATAATATCAGCAGCTTAAAGTATACACAAGTAACAAACCACCCATTTACAAGGTAAACTCCACACATATCCTGGGCTAACCGCAGATGCCACTGACGTTATTAAAATTCGTAAAGCAACCAACTTGTCGCATTTTGTTCTCAGAACCTGGGTTACCCTAAAAGCAACCTTTTGAAACTATTTTGCACCTCAAGTATTAGGGGAGGGAAAAGTAGAAATGATCATTTGAGAATTTAACTTCTCAAAAAAAAACTATTTTATTGAAAGAAAATTGATTACTTACCTATATTCTTGAAAATTTGAATATTGAAAAAAAAATCGTTTTACGTTTTTACGATTTGTCGATTCGCAGCCTCATTTTTTTTTTCAATGCACCTAAGAAAAACTAGAATTAAATCAACTTTTAATAATACAGTACATACATCTGTAATTTTTATTGAAATTATCACCCCCATATTTAATCCCTCACCCATCAGACGATACCCTCACTGCTGAGAATCGTGACTCCTGTCGACTCTGTCAACCAGCTTGCTCCATCGGTTCCGTTACTACGACCTAAGGTTTTCTCCTTTTCACTTTTCTTGCTTAATAAAAATGTTAACTTGATGTGACTTGAGATACAAAAAACGGTCCAAGTGCGAGTCGGACTCGCCCATGATGAGTTCCGTAGCAGCAAGTAAGATATATAAAAGGTGAATGCCGGTTTACAGTTTATAACATATTAAAAAAAAAAACTACTCACTATAAAATGATGTTAAAAACCTCAACATCATTTTTAAGACCTATACACAGTTACCCACACCTATAGATTAGATAAAAAAAAAATTGAGTTTCAGTTTCAAGTATGGACCAAGTCTCAATAGTTCTTATGGTTTCGGAGTAAAGTGGCTGTGACATACGGACGGACATGACGAATCTATAAGGGTTAAATTTTTTGCCATTTGGCTACGGAACCCTAAAAACGGGATTTTAGGGTCTTCAAAATCTTTTTTATTTAGTAAATCGCAAAGCCAACCAATTTGCCTCTTTCCTCGTCTCACACCTACAGTAAACTGAATCGTTCCCTCCGTTCACTCGTTCTCCGTTCACTCCTACTCCGGTCCATTCTACTCGTCTTCCATTCCGTTTCACTCTCTCATAATCCCACATTGATAACAAACATCTCTAAGGTAAAGTACAAACGCAAAGCCATGTCTCTGTACGGTTAACATTTGCAATCGTCGTGTGTTCCAAGTACCTACGGGCAGGTTTATTCACTCAATTTTGGCTGACCAGAGTTGCCGGGACACTATTATAATTCCTAAAGGGGCTGCCTCGTCGCTTTCAGTCTGAATCCAACTGGGAGCGTGTACTGCAAAGTTGCTTTCTAAAACTTTCTCAAAGTGCTTCTGCGAGTTCAAATGATACGATAAAATACTTATACTAAGCATAAAAAAGCTTTTGGTGAAACTACCGTCTGAAGTACCTTTATTAATAAAAAGTGTCTAAAATATAATTCTGTAGATTCGAAGTGCTTTTATTGGTCTAACAAGTCTAGGTCTAACAAATACATATAGATATTAGGTAGCTATGGCTAAATACTTAGCTAAAATAATGATTGAGTGAAATTAAAAAAAAACCGGCGTATGCACTGCGACATTCATCTCAAAGGGTAAGTGAGAGTTGGTAATTTGTGCTTCTGACTTTAATAACACTGTTCTTGTATCGAATTTATTTTTAAAAGTGTGTTTTCAGAACCTAGACGGCTTTGAGCATCATAAAAAACGCTTGAAATAACTTTAACTTCTCCGGAATCAACCGTTTTGAAAGCACGCCCTGACGCTATACTATAACAATGCAAAGAAAAACATCTTTGCAAATAAGTCTATTGTTGCTTACAAATACATAAAATGGTAAAAATACGGCATAAACACATTACTGAAACATGAAATTCATCTCGGCAATGGCTTTCGACCTAAGGCGCCCCCTAAATAGGGTCGTTACACCCTGCTTGGGGGCGGCCAAGCTTGAGTCGGGTGGGAAATGCTATTCATTTTGTTGCTTTATTATTTAGTTTTATTATTCTCAACCCTGCCATACTTTTTTACTTTAGAAAACTGATTAAAGTAAAGTATCTGCTTAATTTTTGGCTCGCTTCAGGGCACAGACCTTCATCATAGAAATCAAGTATTCGCTACTATTATGAAATTAGGCTCACTGATTAATCAAACAAATTATTTTTAATGTGGAAAAAAAAATGTTGTACAGGAGATACCGACATAACCCGTCCGATAGAAGTTAGACGTCGGGAGACGGACTATTGAACGGACGGATTTATTGAATGGAATAATATGTAATATAAAATGTATTTGACAAAAACAATGTAAAAAAAAATCAGCTGGATAACTTACGTATTTCTATTTAGGATAAGACGATTTAAATTTTTTTTTATTTAAACTAAATAAATAAGTGGTACCATTCGATAAAAGTTGTACTTTATATAGATTTCCCGGGCAAAAGAAGTTATGCATTAAAGTAATAAAAGGATTTATTCACTTAACAAAGTATCCAATCATATGAGTATGTAGGTAATTAATATTTTTAATCCGACCCCAAAAATATTTAAATAGCAGTTTAAAAATTGCGTATGATAATCATTTCTATCCAAAATTTGATAGTGATAAGGTGACAGGTGGCAAAGAGTCGAATCACCTGATGGCAAGCAATGGACAATACGACAAAAAACTATATTAGCTATTTTTTATACACTTTTCGAATAAAGAAAGAAATAAAGATGAGCCATTTTTATTTATTAACTTATTTAGGATTAACAACAACCTAACTTAAAATTAATTATACTAGACACTATTTTGCTTAAAGTTAATTAGGCCAGAAACGTTATCCAATATTTATATATATTCATTTCATATATAATTAGCCAGCCATATTTTTAGTTCTCATTAAATGTGTGTTGTAATTTAAATATTTATTTTTTATATTATTAATTAATATGCCACAAGTGACGTAATCCTGAGGCTTAACTTATTGTAATGTCGGTGCTATATGTCGAATAAAAAAAGTTTATACGTTACTTACTATCAAATGTCAACATTTTTTTCTTGATGCTTGACGTTTAGTTTATTGGATAACCTTTTTGTTTAAAATCAACGAGAGCAAATTAAGAGCCTTATGAATTTGTCATGCCACGTGTTTAAAAATTCTGTAAATAGTATTTCTTAAAATTTTTAAGAGTCTAATCTAGAAATCGTATTTTTCATTCCGGAAATTTATTTTTTGTTTGTCTATTGTCGCCGCCCAAGAACATTGTGTACTTGTGACGACACCAGGGAAGTCACAAGTGCGCTAAATTGTTAATATTAGGCGTTAATTTTAAAATAATGTACTGCTGTTACTACATATTTAATTGTTAAATTGATAAAGGGGACATCTCACAAAACCAACAAAAAAAGAAACAACCACAAACAAAACTTAATGCAGACAAATACAAACATTACGTAACAACACAACCATATTCCAAATAAATTGAACTACTGATTCGATTAACTCATTATTGCTACCGTTTGATATACAACCTATCATTACTGGATATTATTAGGAAGAGAGTGCTCATGATATAAGTTTGGACAGATATTGATTCATTGTCGATCGGCACGCAACAATTTAGTCACGTGCCGTGTATCTCCTAGTTACTAGACGTGTGTAACTCTTTACTGAAACGACTCAGTGATCCGACTCAGCCTCGGAGCGAACATTAGAGAATCGGAACAGTTGTATCAACTCAGCAAATGATACATCATCATCATCAGCCCATTTAAGTCCCCACTGCTGGGGCACGGGCATCCCTCAATCACATGAGGGGTAATTGCCATACTCACCACGCTTGGCAGACGGGTTGGCGAGGGTTTTGAACTAAATGCAGAGTTTTCCTTCTCTAGGTGCTGATGATTATGCCAGCAGCTTTATCTTAGTCGCCTTTTACGACACCTCGGTAAGAGTGAGGGTGACCTATTCTACTCTGCCGGGGACCACACGGCGATTCAATCGAGGTAATTTGATAAATAAACTTGACGTGTGCCTCATGCCTGTGCAAATGATACAACTGTTCCGATTCTCTAATGTTCGCTCCGAATGTATCATTCGATTTAAATGGATCTCGGGCTTAGAGTGAACCGAATAATCTAAATGATCCGATGAGCCGAATGATTCTAATGAGGGGAATGACCCGATGAGCCGAATGATCCAAATGAGCCGAATGATCCGAGTGAGCTGAATGAGCGGAATGAATCACGAATCTGTCTGAGAGTCGATGTTCCAAATGAAGCGTTTCACTGTTCCGCATCTCTGCACTGATCCAGATTCAAATGTTCCAATCTTTTGAAAGATACGTCTTTGCCAGGTCTACTTGTTACCTACCTATGTCAAGATGTATAGATAATGTAGTGTGTATTAGGTTTGTTAAGGCGATGGGCAGCCGACTAGCGACACCAATCCGGAATAAACCGGATCTATTTTAAACAATTTCGGAGCGGGAGTGGCTATGAAAACATTGATACTATTTATTTAATAATTGTGCACTACTTTTTAATCTGTTTTTGCACTCGAAATTTGGATTAACGCCATAAGTGGCCGTTTTTGGTGGTAATTCAAATTTCGAGTACAAAAGCTGACCCATAAGTTAAAGATATCCTATTTAGTTGCTAACAATTTAAACCAATTTTCGTCGCTAGTGTGCCCTACCCGTCACTTTAACTTATCGTTTTATATTTACAGTCTACATTTTGATTTAAGTTCTGATATACCTACTTTTATTATAAGTTGTTAAAATCTAATCGAATATGTAGTTGTGTGGTGGGTATAGCCGTGGGAGAGTTACGCTTCGGCATGATTGGGCCAGCTCGACCGGAGCGATACCAAGGCCTCACAGAAAATCGGCGTGAAGTAGCACTTTGCTGTTTTTTGCTGCGTGAGTGAGTTATCGGAGGCCCGATCCGATAAGTACCCAATTGTTATACTTAAGCCAGACTCGTGGAAGTCAGTGTCATATAGGTATCATTCATTAGTATGAATGTAATGGAAAATATGACACCGACTATTATGAGACTATTATTGAGGATTATTGGTCATCTTCATCATCATCATATCAGCCAATAGAAATAAGTCACCAATGTTCTCCACACAGATCGGTCCTGTGCCGCCCGCATCCAATGGATTCCCGCAACCCTGACCAGATCACCTTGTGGTGGGCCTGCCACAGCTGCGACTTCCTGTACTTGGCCTCCACTCGAGGAACTTTCCGCCCCAACGGCCGTATGTTCTTTTTTTTTTATATGAGAGGTGGCAGACGAGCAGACGGATCACCTGATGGTAAGCAATTCCGCCGCCCATGGACACCCGCAACATCAGTGGAGTCACAAGTGCGCTGCCAACCTTTACCCCTTCCCCCCTTGGGCCTCCGGTAGCCTCACTCATCACTCACACGGCGAAACACAGCGCAAGCGCTGCTTCACGCCGGTCTTCTGTGAGGCAGTGGTATCACTCCGGTCGAGCCGGCCCATTCATGCCTAAGCGTGGCTCTCCCACATTTAAAAAAAAATCCCCTCGCTGTGTGATCTCATCATTTCTAATATGATCACGCAAGGAAACTTCGAGCATATAGCCCTCTCCTTTGCTCTCTTTGGGCGACTTAGATTGAGCCTCCATAATCGGCATATTGTAAGTCCTCGTTTCGGTTCCGTTTGTCATCACTGGCAACACACATGCATTAAAGACTGAACATTAAACTATTGGTACTGATAAAGAAAATCGTATTTATGTAAGAAGGAAATATCGAATTTTGAAAAATCCTTGCTTAAATAGCCATATGAAAGAGAAGTAATAAGTGTTTATTATCTCTCTCTCACTCTGACAATTTAGCCGACGTTGGGAATGTGACGGTATCAGAAAGACGCAGCGAGCCAAAATAGACCAACACAAACATAAATTTACAAAATCCGTACGCATTTCGAACACGCCATATATCTAGGTACTAAGCCGGTAACAAGGCAATCGAATTCAACTGACCGGACCGTGCGACTGAAAGCTATTCTCTGCAAACACCCAGCTTTAGTTTGCTTACCAATGGTAATAGTACGGAGGTATAATTCTAATAAATAATAGGTCTTTTCCTATGAAACTGCCGTTTTTTTTTCTAGACACAAAAGATACATAACACCTTTAATAAGCAAAAAGTTTTATATCACATATACAGGGTGTATCTGTGGACATTTACATCCCTATAACCACTTGTTCTACCAACCATTCTGAACAACATTTGTTATATGATTTTTCGAAATCAGTCGAACATTTTTTCAACTCCCCATACAAAATGACCAAGTCACGTGACCGACTTTGTATGAGGAGTTGAGATTTTTTCATGCGAATTTCCAAAACTCATAGAACAAATGTCGTTCAGAATGGTTGATAGAACACGTGGTCAAAGGGATGTAAATGTCCACAGATACACCCTGTAGATCAGATACTATTTATATTTGTGATGCAAAAAAAATTGAAAGTTAGCTTTTTTTATGAGATAGGGGGCAGCCGAAAAGACGGATCACCTGATGGTAAGCGATTACCGCCGCCCATGGACACCTGCAAAACCAGAGGAGTCACAAGTACGCTGCCGACCTTGACCTAAAGAGGAAGGTAGTATTGGTCCGGAAATACCGCCGGCAGAATAGTACAGTTGAAGACTGCCAACCATCTAGATGATGTGGATGGAAGTGTAGTCGAGTGGAACGATGGCGAAATGAAGCGACAAGAATCAGTCCGAACAATTCCTCAGAGCATTTCCCATAGTATAAGCGGTAGATTATACATAGCGAGGCTTTATCTCTACGCAGCGCTAAGGAGTCTAGCCGATTCAAAATATCTTGGCAGTCGACAATTCGAGTTAGAAGAATTGACGTTTTCATCAATAATAACTTTTTGAAAAAATATTTTTCTCCGAAAAACTACACGTTCCTAAACTTTGTCCATAAAAGCACATTTAATTATAGAGTAGTAGCATTAATACCTACTTTACAAATTGAGAAAAAGTTAGTATGGAAAATAACTTTTATTTTTTAATTTGGTGGCAGACGAGCCGACGAGATTTCTTAGAAAATCCCCATACAAAACGGCAATTTCATAGGAAAAGACCTAGTAGTTTAAATTAATATCTTGTGCGTCTATGATACTCTAGGTACACCGTTATTTGTTGGTGTTCCGTAGCCAAATGCCAAAAAACGAAACCTTAAAGATTCGTCATGATGTCAGTCTGTCTGTCTGTCTAAGCTGTATCTTAGCCCCTTTTTTCCAAAACAGTAGATGTATTTTGATAATCGCATTACGATTTTTACACGAAAATAGGAAAAAAAAAATTTTGGGTGTTCCACACACTTAGAACTGAAACCCTAAATTTTTTTCATCAAGCCCATATGTGTGGAGTATCTATGGATAGGTCTTTCAAAACAATTTTTGAGGTTTCTTATATAATTTTTTTTAAACTTATTTGCGCAAGAGTCGCTCCCAAAGTGGTAAAATGTGTCCCGACCCTTCCCCCCCCCCCCTAACTTCTATAATAAAAGAATTATGAAACTAAAAATCTATATCAATCATATAAGTACATTAATATGAAAACTAACAACAAAAATTGCTTTGAACTAGATATAGTAAGTATTTTTTTTCTAATACGTTATAAACAGTACCGCAATTTACCTTCCATTCAACTCAATTGTGACAATTAAGTAATATCTTACTTGCTGCTACGGAACCCTTCATGGGCGAGTCCGACTCGCACTTGCCCGGTATTTTTATCGTAACATCCCAAAAAATTCACAATAGGTATCGTGAATAAAGATCATTTAGCACGAGCAAGCGAAAAATAAATCAGCTGTTCCATACATTATTGCCGGGTGGATATTCCATTTAAATGGACTTTATTCACGATACCTTAGATGAGATTTTTCGAGATGTAAAATTTGTGTTATTTTGGTGTAATTTTTTAACGTCTAAAGTTTTTTCCATCTTGCATGGGAAAATACATGTCTTAACAACGATCATTACTCCTAAAATCAGTTTCCATTTATAATTGGCACCTCACTTTATCCTTATTTCGTCATATTTTTTGGGGCGGCCATCATGGATTTTTCAATTTTTCATTCTTCTACTCAAGGCCTACCAATTTGATACCTTTATCGAGGGGGATTGTCATAGAATATTATGTTAATCCGACATTTTGTGGCGGCGGTCATCTTGGACCAATTCCTATCAAACATGCTGCATGCATCAAACATGCATGCTGAGCTGAAAACTCACCCGACCCCTCAAACAAAAAAGATCACCAGGTTTCCAGGCCTCCTTGCTTGGAGGCCTGGTGATCGTTTTTGTTCTGAGTGACAGGCAGGCGTCTCTCAGATCATCAGGCCTCCAACTCACAGCGAGTACTAATCCGTGCATGCGTTGTGTTTTGAGTTGTGTGTACCATTAAACACGTACGTATTTAACGCCATGTGTGTTTTTATAATATAATTTGTGTGTTTTTTATATGTGTGTGTGTGTTTGGGCCGTGTGGTCCCCGGCAGAGTAGAATAGGCCACCCTCACTCTTACCGAGGTGTCGTAAAAGGCGACTAAGGTAAAGCTGCTGGCATGATCATCAGCACCCAGAGAAGGAAAACTCTGCATTTATATCAAAACCCTCGCCAACCCGTCTGCCAAGCGTGGTGAGTATGGCAATTACCCCTCATGTGATTGAAGGAGGCCCGTGCCCCAGCAGTGGGGACTTAAATGGGCTGATGATGATGATGATTATGATGTGTTTTTATAAAATAAAATATATTTTAACGTACTCTCGGTATCCTTATAATATCTTCCAACCGTTTACGGCTACGGCGGCCAACCTCGATGATTAGCCAAGTTCGCAGGATATATTATAGTGCTCAAGTGTGTGCGCAAACACAAGTGCGCTCTGTATTCCCTCATTCTCATATTCCGATGGGACACCAGTGTAACACGACAGGAGAGGGATTGGGCGCAGGACCAACGGCTGAATGTGCTTTCCGAGGCACGGGGTTACATGGCCGCCGAATTTCATACTCCGGGCTAACACTAAGAATTTCTTACTGAAGACTTAGGTACCTACACATTTTTGGCCAACCCTTGCGCACTGCGCCACCAAGAAAGATCCTTATAGTCTAATGTCAAAAGCCGTTGAGTTAATCTACGAGTAACTACATTCTTTTTATTTAATTAAGTTCGTAATCATGATTGGAAATCATTGAACCATCTTTTTACATGTTTCATTATTCCATAGTAAAATGTACCTACTCATGTTGCTGAAAGAGTGACATTGTAAAAATTTCAGCGGCAGTAAATTAGATTTGCATTTTAATTAACTTCCGTTCAAATGAACGGGACAGATCGTTTATTAGTCGAATTTAGGGTTTGTATCATGAAAAATATGCGAGCCATGTTTATTTAAGCAGGAGGCAGAGCGCTGTAATTTATTGGGGTGATAAATTTCTGCCCCTAAACACTGGTGAACGAACAACGCGTGTATTGATGAAGGTTTAAATGTACTGCTGAGCTCAAAAACCGCTTTATCCTGCTGCCCTGGAATTAAGCGGGGAATTGATAACATGCCTATGTTAGCAATTCGCCTACGATCCGAGAATGTGTGAAAGCTTCTGGGTAGGTTATGTATTTGTATTTTTTATGCGATAGGGTGCCCCCTATCGCATAAGAAATACAAATACATTAACCTTCCAAGAGCACACGGGTACGAGCATACGGTCTGACGGTAAATTATTACCGCCGCTATAGATACCTGTAATACCAGAGGAGAGGCCTACCATTTAAAAAGAAACACGCTCTATAGTCACCCACCATACTTTACAGCGTATTCTAGTTTGTGTGAAATCGATTTTTTTTAATAAGGCTTTACCCGAAGATAATTTGCCAATGTCAAGTAACTTATTGAGAATAAGAAGATAGTCAACAGTCGAAGTCAGTCAAAGGCACAGTCACTCAATAAAACGCCGGTGTTTTTACGTTTTATTGACCTACGGATTCAGCGGATATCACTCTTAAAGCAATCGCTGGTTTTAAGGCTCTTTTATCTCCAAGCAAGTTGTCACTAGACAACTCACTTGACACACAATAGCAGTGTTAAAATCGATACAATTCAACACTTCTTATTATTAGAATCACTTTTTGGAACTTCACTGCACAAATAAACACCAAATTTGAACACTAAAAATTACTAGACACTAATTTGAAACCTTTGAATTGCATCAGCCCACGCGGCTTGTTTTAGCCCTACCCGTCGAATCAAAAAAAATATTAAGCATAATTTGGTTTACTTTAAGGGTAACTAGCGCCGCCAGTAGATTTGTATTAATTGTGGCGATTATGAGACATTTTTTAGAAAAGTATAACGATGAATCCATAATTTGACGATATTGTGACGGCAGTGGGGAAACAATGGAAAAGGCTGGCAAGGGACCGAAGGGAATAGCGTGATAAAGACGAGGCCTATACTCAGCAGTGGGTGGACGTGGGCTGATATGATGATGATGATAATGATGGATCCATAAAGGAAAGTATTCAGATTTTTTTGAGATGTAGGTACTTGTGTAATATTATCTTAACAAAAGTCACCATAGTTCTTATTATTGCCTCAAGTGGACACTTTTAGCAACTATAAAAATTATGGTTACTTGTATAAGAAGTGTGCCCGAAGCGCCAGCTGCATCCCTCGTCACGCCTACCTGAATGACATCCTCCGCCGAGCCTTCATATCAGTCCGCACTCCGGCAATCTTGGAACCCCTAGACATATGTCGGAGCGATGGCAAAAGGCCCGATGGGATGACCTTCATCCCATGGAGTCAGGGCAAGGTATAGGTTTGAAATACGACCTGTGCGACATTGGCTCCCATAGCGCGGGTGCAGCAGCTGCATCGGCGGAGACCCGTAAAAAAAAACTCCGCCTTAGACAGCTGTTACCGATTCGCTCCGTTCTGCGTTTTCCGCGAGTTGTCTGCCCGGCTACTCGATATTTCAGGTGACAGTAATGCTGGCAGCTACCCCTGCCAACGCATTGGGTTGGCCATGCAAAGAGGTAACGCCGCCAGCATTCTGGGCACGATGAGTAGCGGGGTAGACTACAATCTTTTGTAAATATTTTTCATCTCATCCATCATCTCTTATTAATAATATGGCGAATGAAGAATACTTCTTTTAGCTTATTTTAAGGATACTGTAAATATTTAGGTACTTTAATGTTGTATTTATTCTTAATATTATTATATTCAAATAATTGAAATAATTGGCCGTGTGGTCCCCGGCAGAGTAGAATAGACCACCCTCACTCTTACCGAGGTGTCGTAAAAGGCGACTAAGGTAAAGCTGCTGGCATGATCATCAGCACCCAGAGAAGGAAAACTCTGCATTTATATCAAAACCCTCGCCAACCCGTCTGCCTAGCGTGGTGAGTATGGCAATTACCCCTCATGCGATTGAGGGAGGCCCGTGCCCCAGCAGTGGGGACTTAAATGGGCCGATGATGAATTGAAATACGATCTAAAAAAAGAAAAACATAATTTTGTCTAAAAAGATTCTAAATACTATCCTTTATGGGCTCAATGTTTGACTTTTGTAAAAAATGTCGCATAATCGCCACAATTAATATATAACTATTGGCGGGGCTAGTTTCGTCGGTGCGTTAACCAATTTAGTAAAAATGCACAATCAATGTTTTCCAAGATTCTAATTAAAATTATAAATATAAGTATAATTTATTAAATTTTTTTTTTTACATTATGGCAGACAAACGAGCAGACGGTTAACCTGATGGTAATTTAATTACCGCCGCCCATGGACATCTGCGACACACGGGGCATCACAGATGCGTTGCCGGCATCTGTGTTGCCCCGGCCGGTTGGGAGGGAGGAATGAGCTCTTTTCTTGATTATCACCAGGTCGTATCTGTTCGGAAACACCATCGTTGGTAGTTGATTCCATAGTTTTACTACGCGCGGTAGGAAGTGGCGTGAGAAGCGCACTGTGGTGGAGTAAAATCCATCCAAGTGATGTGGGTGAAATTTGGAGTTCTGGCGTGATGTACGATGGTGAAAATTTGCAGCTGGAATAAGGCCGAACAGCCCCTCAGAACAACAATAAACATAGATTCATGTTATGTTATAAAACGGGATTCCTTTAATTGGCATAATGTATTTTGTCCTAAAATGGATCGGCATAATGAAATTGGCATAATTTATTTAGCATATTATTAATTTGGCCGAATTTGGTTTTAGCATAATATGTGCTGTGGCATAATTATTACTTAGTATAAATGCATTTATGCATAATTTTTTTTGGCACAATTTTTTTAGGCATTAACGGTTGTTTGAATCTGAAAAATGAAAAAGTAAGTAAGTAACCAGTAGTAGTAGTTCCTATATTATATGGAGTAAAAGTAGGTTTAGATGTGGCAGGGGTGGCCCTTGGGCCACCCGTAAGCCGATTTTTAATGGCTTATGGTTAATTATTTTATGTTTAGTCATGTTTTAGCTTATAGCATTTATGCTAAAAATTTTATGCTAAAATAAAAACTGTTGTGCTTATGAGTATTATGCGAAATTATCATTAGTAGTAATTACATTATGCTAACTTATTTTATGCTTAAAATTTTTTTGCTTCTTGAGAGTGAACCTTATAAAACACTGTCCCTCGGTAGCCCACGACAAGCTGGAAGACATGACAGATGCTTTAAATATTCTTCTTCAACGAGGAAAGCTATGCAGCTTTCATCATGGTTGCATTCACAGTCAACCTCAATACCGTACCGTCGGTACCGGAGACCTCCGGCAAAAGCTGGCAGCACACTTGTCACTTCACTGCTACCTATCACATAAAAAAAAACCCACAAGAGCGCACTGCATACAACCTTGCGATCTCATCTCCTAAGATAGTAGGGAGTCTTGAAGTCAGTGAAGCTTCACTTCACGACCCTCCCGGAAAAACTACTCGTATACAAGTAATAAAACCCGAAGGTGGTTTAATGTTTAAGAACCTGAATTCAGGGGTAAGTAGACGAGAGCTAATGATTTATTTACCTTAAAGTTACTTCTACTAAGCACATTTTCGATTCATTACTTTAATACTTTCACCTTCCAGTTTTGCGATCCCTCAGCATCAATCAAGTCAATATTCTCCTCATCATGATTGTACCTTTTTAAGACAAAGTAGCTTTGCGACTTCCAAGCGCTGCCAAAATATAAAGAGGTCTTTTTATAGTAGCAAAAAGTTTAACCTGATGGTAAGTGAATTACCGCCGCCCATGGACATCTGCGACACACGGGGCATATGCGTTGCCGGCATCTGTGTTGCCCCGGCCGGTTGGGAGGGAGGAATAAGCTCTTTTCTTGATGATCACCAGGTCGTCTCTGTTCGGAAACACCATCGTTGCTAGCTGATTCCATAGTTTTACTACGCGCGGTGTGGAAGTGGCGTGAGAAGCGCACTGTGGTGGAGTAAAATCCATCCAAGTGATGTGGGTGAAAATTGGAGTTCTGGCGTGATGTACGATGGTGAAAATTTGCAGCTGGAATAAGGCCGAACAGCTCCTCAGAACAACAACAAGCATATATTCATGTTATGTTATAAAACGGGATCCCTTTGATTGGCATAATGTATTTTGTCCTAAAATGGATTGGGATAATAAAATTGGCATAATTTATTTAGCATAATATTAATTTGGCCGAATTTGGTTTTAGCATAATATGTGCTGTGGCATTATTATTACTTAGCATAATGCATAATTTTTTTGGCACAATTTTTTTAGGCAATAATGGTTGTTTGAATCTGAAAAATAAAAAAAGTAAGTAAATAACCAGTATTTCCTATATTATATGGAGTAAAATCAGGTTTAGATGAGGCGGGGGTAGCCCTTAGGCCACCCGTAAGCCAGTTTTTAATGACTTATGGTTAATTATTTTATGCTTAGTCATGTTTTAGCTTATTGCATTTATGCTAAAATAAAAACTGTTGTGCTTATTAGTATTATGCGAAATTATCATTAGTAGTAATTACATTATGCTAACTTATTTTATGCTTAAAATTTTTATGCTTCTTGAGAGTGAACCTTATATAACACTGTCCCTCGGTAGCCCACGACAAGCTGGAAGACTTGACAGATGCTTTAAATATTCTTCTTTAACGAGGAAAGCTATGCAGCTTTCATCATGGTTGCATTCACAGTCAACCTCAATACCGTACCGTGGGTACCGGAAACCCTCCGGCAAAAGCTGGCAACACACTTGTCACTGGTGTTCACGGGCGGTGGCAATCGCTTACCATCAGGTGATCCGTCTGCTAGTCTGCCACGGATCACGTAAAAAAACTTTCAAAAAACCCATAAGAGCGCTCTCAATTTTGAAACTACTATCTTAGGAGATGAGATCGCAAGGTTGTATCTCATCTCCTAAGATAGTAGGGAGTCTTGAAGTCAGCGAAGCTTCACTTCTCTTCACTCACACCCTCCCGGAAAAACTACTCGTATACAAGTAATAAAACCCGAAGGAGGTTTAATCTTTAAGAACCTGATTCCAGGGGTAAGTAGACGAGAGCTAATGATTTATTTACCTTAAAGTTACTTCTACTAAGCACATTCTCGATTCATTACTTTAATACTTTCACCTTCCAGTTTTGCGATCCCTCAGCATCAATCAAGTCAATATTCTCCTCATCATGATTGTACCTTTTTAAGACAAAGTAGCTTTGCGACTTCCAAGCGCTGCCAAATTATAAAGAGGTCTTTTTATAGTAGCAAAAAGTTTTTGAAAGTACTCACTTAAACACTGAATACTGTTTACTAGCGCCGCCAATTTATAAACACTATTTTTGATTCGCATTACAATTCGCATTACATTTTCGCATTTGATTATTATTCACTATTTTTTTATAGCATTCTGTTCAGTTCATGGTTTCAACATTGTTTTTTTATTGAATGGCGTGTGCAAAATAAGCTTGAAAAATCACAAAACCTTTTGTATTTTAAATTACTTGATACATAATTCATATAATGTCTTAATTTCATTACTATAATTAAAAAACGTAAAACTTTTCATCGCAAATTTATTTAAGTACGTAACATGACCAATAAAATACTCGTCCTTTAATCAAGGAAACCTTTTAATCTACCAAAAAAGAGAAGTAATCGGTTTTTAAGCTATATAGAAAACCGGCGTGAAGCAGCAATGTGCTGTGTTTCGCTGCGTGAGTGAGGGTACCGGAGGCCCAGTCCGGGAGAAACGGTGGCAGCACACTTGTGACTCCACTCTGTGTGCTCGTCTGCCACTTATCACATAAAAAAAATTAGAACGTTGTTTGGGACAAGGAGAGACTTATATACGACATTGATGTGTAAATGTGCGCTGTACACTATTATAGAAAGATTTTTTGAAAAAAATGTCGTCTGAACAAGAAATCATATAATAGCGCTAGTAGACATATGGCTACTTCCAAGCAAAGTTGGTGATTTATGACTGGCGTTGCCTGAAATTAATTTGAAAAGTGCAATAACTCCCAATGACAGAAAGCCTCTACAATTCATGAAGTTTCACTCCTGCAAAACAATGCCCCCAAAAAATCGACTCGATCGAATGTTTTTAGCAAAACGATATTGCGTTCGTAAAAGAATTTGAACATTTTTCATGTTGATTAATCGTTTCGACTATTTTGTTTACGATTGGTATTTCGCTGAAGTGTTCTGGATTCTGGATGCAACTCTGATTTCAATTTATTGTTTCCCGAAAATAAGTCATGTTTTGACGCGTTTGTAACAGACGCTGTTACACTTAGGTTGTGATGCTTTTTGTTAGACCAGAACCCCAATTCTCGTGTTCGTGATATTGTAAAAACATGTCATGATATCATCTGAAAACCAAACAAAAAAAAATATGGTTTAGTCATATATATCGTATTAAAATAAATGTCACGAGCACCAGAATTGGGCTCCTGATATCACCTGAAAACCATACAAAAAAACTGTGTTTTGGTGATTTATGTCGTATGAAAATAAATATCACGAGCACGAGAATTGGGCCTGGCAAAAACATTTCATTCAAAAGATTGGAACATTTGCATCTGGATCAGTGCACAGATACGGAACATATAGATCCGTGATTCATTTTGCTCATTCGGATCATTCGCCTCATCGGATCATTCCTCTCATTCGTCTCACTCGGATCATTTAGCTCATTCGAATCATTCAGCTTATCGGATCATTAAGTTCATTCGGAACATTAGGTTCTCTTGAAATTGAGATCCATTTGAGTCGAATGATATATTTGGAGCAAACTAGAGCGCAAATTAGAGATTTGGAACAGTGTATCATTTGGCTGAGTCGGATCAGTGAGTCATTTCAGTGAGGAGTTACACACGTCTACTTAATGTTCAAAAAATAGAACACAAACAGTATCACCTTTAATACTCGTGAATGAAATATGATACGTTTTTCATTGGGAAATGAATCTAATTCCTTCAACCACTAGGTCCAGGCTTGATAGATCTGCATGTTTCATATACGTTTAAAATATTGTACAATCATCTACGTAACTATGTATGTATATTGTTGACTCAATGAATAGGCTCGACCGGATTGATACCACAGCCTCACAGAAAACCGGCGTAAAGCAGCACTGTGCTGTGTTTCGCTGCGTGAGTGAGGGTACCGGAGTCCCAATCAGGATAGTGGGGGGCTTAAAGGTTGACCAGCTGGCTGGTTATTTTTATTTTATTTATTTAATTGGGAAACATACAATTACATTTGACCTAAAGTTAAAACAAATAGAAATAACTCAGAAATCAGTAAAGTTTCCACAGTTCAATATTAAAACATAAACTGAGCATAAGTACATTACTGTTGTTATTATTATTATTTTTATTGTTTTTTATTGCTAATAATAGGCAGACGAGCATGCGGCCCATCTGATGGTAAATGGTAACCGGCGCTCATAGACAACAACAATGCCGGAGCACAGTCATGCCTACCGCTGTATTATTTAGATTGTATAGTATTTAGAGCTGTTTTAGTGGTCACCTTCATTTAAATCTTGCTAGAGATTATTGTGACTTGAATGGCGTTTGCAGAATAATGCGGAAAAAGAATATGAATAGCTAGCTGTCGCAGTTCTTCAGATAGAGCCTGCGTGGCAGACAGACGGATAGCAAAGTCTTAGTAGGTTCCCGTTTTTACCCTTTGGTTACGGAACCTAAAAGTGTACTTAGTTTATGAGGCGCCTAAGTTATAAACTCAAACGAAAACACACACACGCACACATGGGCGCTGAAATGTTTTTTGCTTCGCCGTAAGCCAACGATAGTTTCAGCAATATATGTATCTACAAAGTAGAATTCGAGTCTCACCCGAAGACTATCGAACATTTTTAAGTGCATTATTTACTTAAGAATAAATTGCAAAAAATTGTTATACCGAAAATATTCATATGTACTTTTAGTACAAAAGCTTAATTACCTAACAGAAATTGTACTTTAAAATTCATGCTAAATAATAAATTGAAAAGGGTGTCTATGTATGTCATTTTTGAGTGGAGATCGATGAACGGACGGAGAGACAGGCTTTATCTAACAGGTTCTTTATCCCCACTTCTCTAAAATTAGGGTGAAAGTTCTAAGGAGCATTCAGTAATTTTCAAGAGAGAAAGCTAAAAATGCGTATGCAGATTATTTCGGATCATTTTTACTGGAAATAAATCGCCGAATTCGACGTGATCGAAGCCGCGGTCAACAGCTAGTGTGTCTATAAATATTTTATTAGATTTACGCTTAAGTTCTTTAATTTTTATCCACCTACCATTCAGTGAAGATTCGTAGCCTTTTAAAAAAATTAACCTAGCTATAATGAAAATGAGTTTAATTAAGCATGAATTTCCAATTCATTGGGCCGCGGAATCATTTGTCTAAAGATCATTAATTAGTTAAGTTGGTATAGGAATTATCCACAAAATAAATAGACACAAAAAGACAGATCTGGCTTACATTGACATAGAAAATTTAATTAACCTACATGTTAGCGGTATATTGTATCGTGGTCATTACGACAGAATACACGTTCCCTGTATTCAGTCTTTGTCATTTGTGCCGAACTGAGATTACTGTAAGCGATTACCTATATGTGTGTAGCCTTTAACCAGACGAATCGAAACAGTTTGTCTCCCTTTCACACACGCTGTATATCTCCTTTGTTTGAATGCGATGGGCATATTCTCGTTCGTTACTGGATGGCTTCGAAATTAGCTGTTTAGCTCTCGATGTAGGGAGCTGCCGTTCTGTGTTAAGATATTTTGTGGCTAAGTGATAGAGGGTTTTACTTTTTGTAGGATAAATTTAAAAAAAAGTAGTTTTTAGAGGTATTAGCAAACATAAACGTGATCGGTGTATAAGGTGATACTTTTGTAACACAGGTAATTGAAGTTCTTTCCCAGTTCTTTTTCATATAGTAATTTGGTTTAACGCATATTTTAAACTCACGTTCATACTTTCGACTTCATCGTTTCGACTAACGCCAAATTTAAATGGACGCTTCTGTAAAACTAAAAGATCCTAACTTCCTACAAATTAAAACCCATCAAGTCCAGTTAGACTTGCAACAAACAACGGAATAATTGTCTTTTGAGCTCTAATTTTACCGATCAAAGTGCACCTAGTTTACGATGCACACGATGCGCTAGATAACGGTCAAACGTGCAAAAAAGAGATGCGCATCAAAAATAAGAAATCCTCAACTCAAATCTTTTCCCACATCTATCCACCTATACCTATCCAACGCCAAATCATACTCCTAGTTATAGAACGGGGAATCGTGCGCTAGGAGAAAAGGTATCCGAATGGTGGAATCACTCGAGTCACTAACGTTGATTTCTATGTCATCCATAGCTAATTAGAGGAATATAATTTTTTGGCAATCTTTAATCAGTTTTAACATTCAAGTCACTCAAGATCTATGTGCATATTTCTATTATCAGGTTGGTAGTGAGAGAAAACATCGTTAGGAAACCTGCATGCCTTGGATAGTTTTACAAAATTGAGGACACCTCATATCGGATCGGATAGGAAACAATGATTCTAGGCGTGTAACCGTGATCAAGTTTCTCTGGTTCACCTGTTTAAAGGTTGCAAAGGTCAGGCGATAGTTGCTTCATTATAATAACCAGACTTCTCGAATCCTGTATCATGGTCCAAGCTTACCCCGGGCTCGGAAGCGACAGCTTTAGACACAACTAGGAATTGCATGCTAAGACGAGAATGAGGTTGAAGCAACTCTAGGACAGACAACGACAGATGATCAAAATTATTTTTCATGTGATACAGTTTCTCGGGCACCGCTTCATCATCATCATCATTTCAGCCAATAGAAGTCCACTGCTGGACATAGGCCTCCCCCAATGTTCTCCACACAGATCGGTCCTGTGCCGCCCGCATCCAATGGATTCCCGCGATCTTCACCAGATCGTCGGTCCACCTTGTGGGGGGCCTGCCACGGCTGCGACTTCCTGTACGTGGCCTCCACTCGAGGACCTTTCCGCCCCAACTGCCATCTGTTCTACTCGCTATGTGCCCTGCCCATTGCCACTTGAGGCATGCAATCCTTTGGGCTATGTCTGTAACCTTAGTTCTCCTGCGGATCTCATCATTTCTGATACGATCACGCAGGGAGACTCCGAGCATAGCTCTCTCCATTGCTCTCTGAGTGACTTTGAGCCTCCTTAATCGGCACATTGTAAGCGGCCACGTTTCGGTATACGTTCGGCACCGCTTCGCTTCGGCATAAATGAGCCGGTTCGGCCGGAGTGATACAGTATCCTCACAGAAAATCGGCGTGAAGCAACACTGTACTGTGTTGCGCTGCGTGAGTGAGAGTACCGGACGCCCAATCCGGGGAAAAAGGGGGCTTAAAGGTTGACAGAAAACTTGTGACTCCATTGGTGTCGCAGGTGCCCTTGGGCGGCGGCAATCGCTTGCCATCAGGTGATCCGTCTGCTCGTCTGCCCCCTATCACATAAAAAAAACTATGAACGAGTTCTACTTACTTACAATTTATAGTACCAGAAAAACTATATCACGTTAAAATACAAACTGGTACAACTCGATTATACAAAAACATCGAGTATCTGAGTAGCATCACTATCCGATAGCATGGTGTAATAGACACATAACATGATTCCCGAGCCTGTCGGTGTCAAAAGCCTGTTCTAACGAAGTCTGTTCATCACAATTAAAATTAACGCCCAGCGTTTAATCCCGTTGCTCGAAAACGTACGTTTAGATGATCATGGTTACGTAAATACAATTCAATATTGTTTCTGTTCCACTTTAGTATTTGATTTAAACTAAATCTGTATTGCTAATAACAATGCTACAAAAATAATAAACTATTCAACAAAATAATTGGTATACCGCACCGGACAGGGCAGAAGTTATTTCACTATTTGGTTCTCTCTAAGATTAACTAGGTTGTCTTTGTTATATTTTTCCCTCTTTGTTCGAAGAAATTCTCCCAGTTTAACCTAAATTACCACAAATAGTTATCATCAACCGTTACATATCCGTATCCATAGGACTACATAGGACCTATAACAAGCTAGGATTACATAGGTCCTATAACAAGCTTTTCTACGCTATTAACATATTTCACAGTGGTAAGGTTGCCTTCAAAAGAGGCATCCTTCAACTCCTGGAAGGCACGCAGTGATTTTAAATTACTATTATGATTATTTTTAATTTCTTTTAGTCTCTGATTTCTTTTATGGTATCTTTCTATTTTTGTTTTCTGTTTTCGCATAAGTTAGTTCAGTGCTAGTAATTAAAAGCGATCGGTCGAACCCATAGCCCAGGCCATACTAGGTGAGCTGCGTCTCTTCAGGGAGGAGGTGCGTGAAGAGCTGCGGGCCACGCGTGCGCAGATCGAGGCGCTCAATGAAGGGATGCTACAGCTGACGGATAGAGTGACAAGGTGTGAGGCTCACTTCACAGGTGTGGACGAGAAGGTAAAAGCCTTGGATGTCCAGGTATCCCGGGACCGCAAAGTCATCCTGAAGCGTCTCGATGAGATAGAACAGAGGCTGCAGACCGTAGGGAGTCAGTCGGAAGCCGCTCTGGGTACCGGGCCGACCGCCGTTGCAGAGCTAGAGCGTACCGTATCGCAACTCCGAATCGAGCTAAACGACAGGGATCAAGACGCGTTGCTCGCGGACCTGGAGATTGGTCACCTGCCGGAGGTAAAGGGCGAGAGTGCCCTCCAAAGTGTCACCGTACTGGCTCGGCGACTGGGCGTCGCCCTGGATGAGCGCGACGTTGTGTTTGCTGAGCGCGTGGGTGCAACGACCGAAGGCGGGCGGCCGCGCCGCGTGGTGGTGCGCCTGGCGCGAAGGCTCCTGCGTGACGAGCTGTTGCAGGCTGCGCGCGTGCGCCGCGACGCCGTCACCGAGGGCGGCGGCCGCGTCTTCGTCAACGAGCGCCTGACTCGGCCGAACCGTCAGCTGTTCCAGTTGGTGCGCGAGCGGTGCCGCAGGCTGCAGTGGCGTTACGCGTGGACCAAGCGTGGCCGGATCTTTGCTCGCAAGAGTGACGGTGCACAGGTGTATCAGCTGCGATGTCCCGATGATGTCGTGAGCTTGTTAGGTGCGGCTGAAATATGACTCACCGGCTATAAATACAATAGTATGTATAAAATCAAAAATAATGTTGATAGTTCAGACGCCTTTCGAATTATTATTGTCGTAAACGATTGTGAGATAGATTATGTATTAGATAAAATTACATTACAAGGATTGCTACTCATTTTTTTGTCTATAAGGGTGGTCCCTAATTTTTCAATTTTAATGCTTGATATATTCATTCTTCACTCACGTTATGCTGGGTATCTACTGTTAAGAAATATTAATACAAGAACAACCATTCTAGGTCACTCCAAAGTTTGGTGTAGTAATTTTTACAAGTTTATTAAAATGTATTTAATAAAATTATTAACATTATGTAGGTTTACTGTTTCAAAATTAATATATACTATTGTAGTAAATAATATGAGAATGTGTAACGCCATCCATTTGTCACCGGCCTTGGGTTAAAGAATTTGTTAGTAGGTTTGTTCAATGCTGGGTCACTGAGCACGAGGCATGAGGAGTTCATTGTTGCAATGGAGGAGCTGTCCCCGGATATCATGGCTGTCAATGAGACGTGGTTGCGCACGGGAGAAGAAGACAGAGCCCCGAAACCGTCTGGCTACAGACTGATACATACACCGCGGCCTGCACATGTCAGAGGCGGACGCGGGGGAGGGGTTGGCTTCTATATTCGCAAAGGTCTTAATGTGAGGAAGTGTCCTCACCCTAACACCGTAGCTGTAATCGAGCAAATGTGGATCGTCCTGTACGTACAAAGTATAAAAATTGCCGTCGGCACGGCGTATAGGCCGCCGTGGCAGGATGTTGACCTCTTTCTGGATGGTATCACCGAGACTGTCACCTCACTTACTGGAGTGGATGGGATTGTGCTAACTGGCGATTTTAACATCAATCTCCTTGATCGAAATAGTTGTAGATCCAAAGCTCTTTCAGAGTGCATTCACAGCCTTAGTCTTGAGCAACTTGTAACAGATCCTACTCACTATACAGATCATAGTAGTACCCTTATTGACGTAGTATGTACAGACTTGGGGACACACAGTGTAACAGTAAAGCACTCACCTGATCTAGGCAATCATGCTATGATCATGGCTCAATTTAAACTAAAAAAAAATAAACCGCTGCCGCGCTTGGTAACATACAGACCACTAAAAGACATAGTCCTAAATCTACTTGAACAGGATCTGCAAAACATAGCATGGCAAAACTTTGAAAATATGGGCTGTGTTAATGACATGGTCGTAGCTTTTACAAATTGTATCAAGGGCCTGTTTGACCTGCATGCTCCGTTGAAAACACGTAAAGTCAAAAGTCTTCCTCACCCATGGATAACAGACACTATCAAAGACATGATTCGAAGTAGGGACGGTTATCACACAAAATATAAACGACACAGAACCACCAACACCAACAGCACCTTTCGTGATAGTTACAAGGACATGAAAAAACTAGTGTTACAGTCTATTGAACGGGAAAAAACAGGTTTCTTCTCTCGACACATAAATAACAATTTGAATAATTCAAAGAAGCTATGGAACAACCTTAAGAATACACTTTTACCAGATAAAAGAAAATCAGTAGACCTCCCACCTATATTTAATGACCCTGACAAAATTAACTCGCACTTTCTGGATGTACCCGGCGAACACAATGTTTCGATCTCAAAATTGACTTATTTTGCACATCACAGGCACGACTATCAGGCCTCTTTTAAATTGCACACGGTCAGTAGCGACGTGATTTTGCGTATAATAAGAAAATTAAAGAGTAATGCTCAGGGGAATGACGGCATATCACTTGAAATGCTACAACTAACACTACCTTACTCGCTAGATGCAATCACAACTATGGTAAACCGATCAATTGTAGACGGTGTGTTTCCCGAGGACTGGAAGGTCGCAATTGTAAAGCCACTGCCAAAAAATAGTCAACCTGCCACAGTACAGGAGCTCCGGCCCATAAGTATTCTGCCGTGTTTGTCAAAGATTTTAGAGAGAGTTGTATGCGACCAACTTACTAAATATCTTTATGAGCAGGACATACTTCCACAGTATCAGTCAGGATTTCGAAGAGGCTACGGTACGGCCACCGCACTCGCTGACGTAGTTGATAACCTCCTTGCTGCCCAGGACCAGAAAAAAATATCTATCATGCTGCTGCTTGATTTCTCTAGGGCATTTGACTCAATTAGCGTTCCACTTCTGCTCTCCAAATTGACCTACTACGGCATGGATGTTGACTCTGTACGATGGTTCAACAGCTATCTATCTAATAGGCGACAGTATGTGGAGCTAAGACACACAAACGGCACTACAATCAGATCAAAACAGCAGTCCGTCGATCGCGGTGTCCCGCAGGGATCTATTCTTGGACCAATCTTATACATATTGTACAGTGCTGACATAATATCATGCATCACTAATTGTCACTATCACTTGTATGCGGACGACCTGCAGTTATACTTCCCATTTGCTCCTGATGATCATGTTGGTGCTGTGTCTAGAGTCAATGAGGATCTAAAAAAGATCTATGATTGGTCTTCTTCTAATTGTCTTGTCCTGAATCCTGGAAAATCTAAATTTATCTTAATTGGTACACCTAAATGCCTATTTAAACTTAATCATGTTAACCTGAATGTTGGAGTACACGGGCACATGATTGAGCGAGTGGATACTGTTAAAAGCCTGGGTCTTATAATTGACAGTCACCTCAGGTTCGAAAAACACATTGCGGAGTGTGCAAGAAATTGTTTTTACAGATTAAAACTGCTGTATAGATTAAGGCCATATCTATGTGAACAATTAAAAATAACACTCTGCGAATGTTTGGTGCTCAGTAAGTTCAATTATTGTGACACAGTTTACGGACCATGCTTACTGGCCAGAACGTCCAAACTCATACAGAGAGTTCAGAACGCATGTGCTCGTTACTGTTTTGCAATCCCTCCTAGGTCGCATGTCACACCCTTTCTTAACGCTGCAAACATACTAAAAATGGAAGCACGCAGACGGATGCATCTTGCCACTATGCTATTCGGTGTTCTGGCCACTGCAAAACCAAAATACCTATATGACAAGCTAGAGTGGGCTTTTGATAATAGCAGGTTTTTGAAAAGGACATGCACTAACATTTTCTCCACCTTAAAGCACCGCACCGTGGCGTTTCGCGGCTCTTTCAGGTTCGCCGCATCACGTTGCTGGAACGATCTGCCACCGCCATTGCGCGCTCTGGAATATAAGTCAACGTTCAAGATACATCTAAGGAAATATTTGCTCTCTGTACAACAGACTAAAATCGGGGAAGAAAACACTTACCTGCGGTGTTTGAACAGCGCCCACTCCTCTAGGTGATCGTTCGGATACTTGACAGATGCATTCCTTAACACTATTATATGGTACTAATTGAGTTGCGGGTCTGCTTCCTGCTGATATTGTCAGTTTGGAGCTGGTGCACGGCTCCTAAAGTGGGTCCCGCTGAAAATCACCGCCCTGGCCGGCCAGATCAGGAAGACCAGGGTAATATGCTGAGCGGGCGCCTATTTGGCAGTAATGAGTTATAAGTTTCATATCTTGTACTGTATTGTATTTATCCGATCCTTTTATTTTGCATGTTAAGCTTGTATCTTTATTTTGCCAAATAAATTATTACTTTACTTTACTTTACTTTACTTTACAAGCCAGTGCAGTCGGAGTAGTGAATTGACGATAACTATGTAGCTATTTAATACAATATTTTTCTTTTTATTTTTTTTTACTTGTCTTGCTTAAATAAGAATATGAATTTTTTTCATGTTTAAGTAATTACCTAGCTTCTTTTTAGATATGCAGAGGTGATGTTAGTGATGGTCGAATTATTTTAAGGGTCTTGTTAGTAAAAAGTTAATCCGTTATTGGCTGTATGTTTAGTGTTTAGATAATTATACTAATTTTAATAGCTGTGAGCTGTGGATTTTGTGTTTTTTAATAAATAAATCGAAAATTAACTCTTATAATTGCTTTCCAGATGTAGTGCTTGCTGCTATGAGCTATAGGGATTGGTATTAACGTTTATTTATTTATCGTTTTAAGAACAGCAAAGACCGCGTTCAGTACTCTTATGTCATCGAATAAGAATGCCTGCAATGATCGATTTCTGTCTGTGGTATTAGTACCTGCGTCTACCCTGGGCTCAATATTCGTCCATATATTTAATTGCTAATAATCTTGTGTGTACTAGAAACGTTTACAATCAAAGTCAAATTAATGCTTGAATACAAATTAAATTAGAGATCAAACGAATTTACATAATATCATATTAACATACAGCGGTAGTCAAATAACAAAAGTAAAATACTTGTAATAGGTACCTTTTTTTCTATATAAATTTAATTCTCGCAGTCGTTGCTTTTGATGATGAAAATGAAAAAATATTTCTAAAAACGGAATGGAAAAATAAAATAAACGAAACAAATTAATATCTACCTCACTACACAAAATGATGTTGTAATTTAATAAAAGCATTTAGGCGTAGCGTAACAATAAGTTGATTTGGTATAAAATTATTTCAAACAAAATGTCAAAAAATTCAACTTTGCGTAAGTTTTATAGGCCGCCCATAAAAGTGATCTACCAGTATTGATAAATGTTGTTAATGTAAGTTAAGCCCCGCGAACTAAGGATAGTCCCGGAAGAAAACTCGTGCCAGCCCCTTCTGACATTGTGTGTTGGAATGGGATGACATCAGCTTTAATACGGTATTAGCTTAAGATTGGAATTTGTAATAAGGTGGAAAAAGATTGAATAAATTTAATAATTAATAATGTCTTCAAACCGATTACGGCTACGGCGGCCTATTTCAACCATCAGCCACGTACGCAGGATATATTATAGTGTTTAAGTGTGTGCGCAAACACAAGTGCATTCTCTATTCCCTTACCCTCATATTCCGATGGGACACCAGGGTGACACGACTGGAGAGGGATTTGGTGCAAGACCAACGGCTTAAAGTGCTATCCGAGGCACGGGCTGACACTAAGAATTTCTCACCGAAAACTTAGGTAGAATTTTTTGACCCGACCCGGGTATCGAACCCAGGACCTTTTGCGCAGCCGTCGCTTTATAGTGCGACGCACTAACCACTACGCACCGATGCAGTCTAATTAATAATTACCATTAGTCGATTTAATGATTTCCACTAGTCCAAAAGACAACAACAAACAGCCATCTGTTCTCCTCGCAATGTCCCTGCCCTGCCCATAGTGACCACTGGTACTTGAAGCTTGGTAATTCTTTGGGTCATGCCTGTAATTTTATTTTTGCAAGGAGATTCCGAGCATAGCTCTCTCCATTGCCCTTTGGGGTCACCCAAAGCACCCAAAGCATTTAAGTCATTAAAGCAGCCCATTTTAAGATTGTAACCGGCGACGTTTCAATTCCGTATATCTTCAAATGCTATCGGTTCGCATCAGCCATATCCTCAATGACAACACACACGTTATAAAGACTTTCGTCTGGAGACATTAAGGTAGATAGGCTGAAAATATGCTGCGCATTAGGTTCCCGAACGCTGCCTAGCCGAGTTGGAGTCGTATACTGACCAACCATGCATCATATGTCCCTGCTTTCTTAAATATTAAAACCCTTAGTTTGTGTTATATGTCAAAAGAGTAAATGTTTGGTTTCTGAGCCATAATGCTTGAATGGGTCACGCCCATACAAAAACGATAATTTATAATGTCAACCGTAGCCGCTTCCGCACTTTACCAAATGAGGGTGCTGACTCATCGCGGAAGTATACAAATTGCCGGGTACGAATTGCAAGTATGACAATAAGAAACATACACAATAAGTAGGTGAAATTTTAGGGTACTGTATCCATTTTGGGACGCTAAAACAGCGGAGTAAGTAAGTAAGCATCCGTCTTACTTCGCTGGTTGATCGTTGATCTTCGAAAGTTGATTTTAGCCGCAGACATCAAAATGCGCTTTGCCTCCTTGTCTTGTGCCAAGCTTGACTATGCACCTTTAAGTCTTTTATGTCCTTGGTAACTTCGTCGTTTTAGCAATATCTTGGATTGGAAGGTTTTCCAAGATAGAATTTCTTGGCTGCATCCTACTCATTCTCATGTGAGATTTAGTTGAGCTAGATTTTTAACCCCTCGCTTCGCCCTCAATCGTCAGTATTTTTCTCAAAAATATAAACCATAACCTTCAATAGGCTTTTTATGATTGACGACCCGTTTGGAACAGTGGTAGTAAACGCTGCCTCTGGTGCAAGGGTTGCGGGTTCGATCCCCGCACAGTACAAACATTTGTGTGCATGAACATATCTGTTTGTATTGGTCTGGGCGTTATTTATGTATTATAAGTATGTATTTACAAAAGAAAAGTATTATATGTATATATTTGTAATCCCACTGTTGATTCTGATATCCGTAACACAGGTGCTTGAGCTACCTATCTCGGAGTCAGATCAATGTATGTGATGTTGTGAAAAATATTTATATTTATTATTTATATGATTTAGTTGAGAGTATGTACAGTCACGAGCTTTAATGTGAGACCCATATCTGTTAAATGTCAGACCATTTATAATGCAATAGTCGAAACTTTAGTGCAATAATGTTGAATATCAAGTTAAGACATAAAATGTGTTATATAATCGACCCTTGAAACGATAACCTCTTTGAGCTTTAAAAAGAGCTAACATTACGGTTTTAAAATTACGAACATATGATGTGTCACTCGTGTCGGTGTCAGTCAAATCAAATAAAAACAATATTGCTATATAGATAGAACACAGGGCCAAAAAGCTATAATCCATGTAACAATTACTCGGAAAACATTGGTAATGTTCGTATGCCCTCGTTCAAGTTGAGGTTTTTACACGGTTGAGGTTTTTACACCCTAGAAAATTAAAGTTGTCGATGGTAAATATTATGACTTTGAGACGTTAAAATATAATAATAATAATAAGTTTGCTACACGACATTCTACCTTGGATGGGTCCCTCATTAAAGCTCGTGACTGTACCTACTAAAAATCCAAACGTGTACACGTTTTAAAATGCACCTTAAATTTACAAACCCAGAGCTCTGCTTATGTCGTCTAAAGGAAATTACTTCAACCAGCGCCATTTGATAGAATTTTAAGCTCCCTTGAAACGTGTTACATATTCGTTCGGGTAACAGCTTTACCTTCACTTTATAATTTCGCCTGTCATTCTTGGATGTAGGTAAGTGCTAATTTTGTATAGTAAAGAGGGACGTATTTTACTCAATTTTCTTTGGTAACTTTGAGGATCGACGGCTATAGCTATTTCTATTTAGATATTAGCTTTTAACGCTCTACGTTATTCCGGGCTACTTTTGTACAGTGTTCATACTCAGGAGCCCAATTCTCGGGCTTGTGACATTTATCATCATACGATATATTATATATATCACTAAAACATAGTTTTTTGTATAGATTTCATGTGACATCCGCCATGTTTTTTAAATGTCAACGAGCTCGAGAATTGAGCCACTGGAGCCCAATTCTCTGGACGTGAAATTTTTTATTATTATTATTATTTATTTCAGAAAATTAGTCTATTATTTCTATTCAGAAAACTTATTATACTATGTCTCCAGGAGCCCAATTCTTAGGATTTTTGATTTGAAAAAACATGGCGGATATCACCTGAAAACCATACAAAGAAACTATGTTTTAGTGATATATGTCGTATGATAATAAATGTCACGAGCAGAACCCAATTCTTGTGCTTCAAAATATCACGAGCCCAATGGCTCGTGCACCCCAATTCTCGTACTCGTGATATTTTGAAAACATGGCAGATGTTACCTGAAATCCATACAAAAAAAACTATGTTTTACTGTTATATGTTGTATGATGATAAATGTCACGAGCCCGAGAATAGGGCTCCAGGTCTTCTGTTATTGTGTTATCACCTAAATATCTACTTGGAAATGGATCCTTTTTGTACATTAATGGTATAGGTACTCACTTTGTACTATTAATATTATTTAAACTCGATGCCTCGATGGCGCAGTGGTTAGTGGGTCGCACTTTAAAGCGACGGCTGCGCGAGAGGTCCCGGGTTCGGTCCCCCAGTCGGGCCAAAAGTTTGTACCTAAGTTTTCGTTAAGAAATTCTTAGTATCATGTACCCTCGTGCCTTGAAAAGCACGTTAAGCCATTGGTCCTGCACCTAATGACATGACCGCCGATTTCCAGACTCTGGGTTGACACTAAGAATTTCTTACCGAATACTTAGGTAAACATTTTTAGCCTGACCCGGGGATCGAATCCGGGACCTTTTGCGCAGCCATCGCTTTATAGTGCGACCCACTAACCACTACGCCAGCGAGGCAGTTACTTAGCCAATATTCATTTACCATCGAGAATATTCGTCATGAAGTGTTATTGAAAATTAAGAAAGGTTTTATATTTTAATTTTGAATTATAATATGTTTAGTATTTTTCCCAATAATGTAAAAGTTAACACCTACTTAAAGTGAAGAATGTCCCAAATAAACGCTTAGACAAAACCACTTACATACCTATTAAATTTTACTCATAGTAAAAGTTTGGGTGAAAACTTTCAGTTATTCGAATAAAGTAGAAACAAGTAAACTGTGTATAAAGCTACCCTTTTAAGCGAAAGTAAAGCATGCGAAAATGTAATTAAGAACAGTGGGTTAATTTCCCTTTTACGTGCCTATACGAATTAGTGGAATATAGCGTAGTTATTAAGGGATGTTCAGGGTGTGCTTCTCTAATGGACTATCAGAAACTGAATATGGGATAACGTCAATTAAATAGGTACCATGTTATTACAATTCCGAAGTAGAACAAAGTTTTACCAGCCTGTTGTTACAAGAATAAGCGTAGTTTGGAGTCAAATTCATTAAACTTGCATATATAATAGTGAATACTGCGCTGCTATCAACTGTAGGTACATTACCCAATTAAAAATGAAGTACCTATAAATGCTGGGGTTTAAAAGCATGTTTGTTTGCAGTCACGATACGACCTATTTCTGATATCGATCGTGCTTTTGTAGAAGAACCCAGGCGAAATCGCCGAAACAGTCACGCTTATTAAATGCTGAAAAGTAGTTAATCTGTTGCATAAAATTCCCGCTTCCTTTGTAACGGAGCGTACAATGGAAATGTTGGTGTTGGGGTGTAGCTTTTAATTGTTCGTGGGGCTAAAACGAGCCACAATCTGCTCCGTCTCGAGTTGCCCGGGAACTTTTCTCGTCGAAATATCCCTGTTTACTGTTGCTTCGGAGACTACGTGCGCCGATTGAGAATCGAGCACAATTAGAGACACGTGACTTATAACGTTTTGGATTTATTCAATTAAGATTTTCATTATTTAGACAAGCTTACACATAGTCCTAAGTGAACTACCGAACGCGATACGTTGCGATGCAACGCGAAAATATCAAGTTGGTACAGTCAAGGAACGAAAAGGTTCGTCAGTTTTTAAATTGATTCGTTTGATATGCTATTAGCACTTATTACCTTTCGTAAATTTGTCAGAGTAATACCTGTTGCACAGAAAATTATGCTTGATTGTTAGATCAAAAGGTTCAGATTTGTTTGTAGCAACATTGATTCCTTTTGATGTAAAGAAAATTTAAAGAAGGTTGGCAGATATTTTAAAAACGGTTTGTTGGTACCTATCACTGATTCTTACCGTGCAAGCGAAAATTTACATAAAGGTGACGAACCTTTTTATTCTCTGTACCGTACATACTTAAGTCGTTATATAATTGTGGCCTACGCCGCCACAATATTGCTACTTTTCTTGGAATTTTTAATTGCGCTATGTTAAAATTATATTATGAAATAAACTCAGCAACTGCTGGCTTGTTATAAGTTTTATGCTACTAAATAAATATCTTGGCAGTGATATTTTTTTTTATATATTAGTCGATTCCACGACGGAACGCTAGGATGATTTTTACTGCAGCCTCTTGGCTACTTTAATATAAGAAAATTTGTTCGTTCGAATGTTTATCTATCGATCCGTCGCTCGCCTAGGACTATTGATCATTACGTAAGCGAACGTGGTGCCTTGAACCTCGTCTGCCGTCAAAATTGTAACCTCTTGTTTCATTTATTTTCCTTTGTTCATGTCACAAGAACTCGCGACTTGAGCATTCGGCAATTATTTAATTAACATTTATCAGTAGGTATTCAAATGTAATTGCTGAAGTAAGCTTCGAGCCGTTAATAATATAGTAGGTATTATGTCAAAGCTTCCTTACTCGTAAGTTGCTTTTATGTAAATTGCTAATTACTTACCTTTCTGACTACGTACCATATATTTTAATTTTAGCCGATGAAATATTCAGACCTGTCCTAGTTGGTGGTTCGAAATTTGTATTAGTACCACAATCTCTATCTGTATGAGTGTTTTAATTACTTAAGCTTATGCTTTCACACATAAGTCACCGAATCGATTCTAATGAAATTTCGTTCACACAATATATTTTACTAGATATTGGAATAGGACAAAGGTTTGAGATAAAACTCTAAACGTGCAACCGTGATCCAGTTGGTCTGGTTTCCATGTCTAAAGTTTACGAAGGTCAAACGGCAGTCGCTTCATTGTAATTAAAAGATTTTCTGAATCCTGGATCATGGCTCAAGTGTACCCCAGGTTTCGAAGCTTTGGCCGCAACTGGGGATTACATGCCGAGATGACTACTAGCTAAGTGGAAGTTGTATTTTTAAAAATATAGCCCTGTTGATTTGGGAAGCCGGGCCGTGATCTCGGGATCTCAGTCTGCAGATCTGAGTAGTCAATCAAAAAGTATATTTTTATTTTTTTTAAACAAAGCTCGGGTTTGTGATCACCAATCAGCATTAGGCAAGCGTGGTGGTTAAGCCTGATCCCATCAAGCGCAGACATGAAGCGACGCCTGCGCAGTGTTTCGCCGTGTGAGTGAGGTTACCAGAGGCCCAATGGGGGGAAGGGGAAAAGGTTGGCAGCGCACTTGGGAACCCACTGGTGTTGCGGGTGTCCATGGGCGGCGGAATTGCTTACAATCAAGTGATCCGTCTGGTCCTCTGCCACATCTGATATGAAAAAAAAAATCATATTAGTCGGTAAAGATGACTTGTTTTCTGCACAGTACAAACATTTGTTTGTATTGGTCTGGGTGTTTGCTATGTATTATAAGTATGTATTTACAAAAGAAAAGTATTATATGTATATATTTGTAATCCCACTGTTGATTCTGATATCCGTAACACAGGTGCTTGAGCTACCTATTTATTTATTTCTAAGATGAAACCTTTTGTCCTGTAGAGTGTGACAGTAAATAGGCTTATACATTACTTAATCTAAGAAAAGTAATGTAGCCTAAGTAACTTTTCCACGCGAACAAAGTCGCTGGAAGAAGCCAATGGGTAATTTATAATAAGATGAGGGAAGACAGTGTCAAACTGTGGACTCGCTAACATTTTACGTGGTTGAAGCGTTTTGTCTCCGCCTCCTTGGCACGCAGTCGCATCTATTCTTAGTTTATCGCAAATAAACATACATACACCCAGCCAAATCGTTTAGCTTAATAAGTTTATAATTGTTAATAAGTACAGATGAACTTGACGCGTTCTTAAAAAGACTGATCCACATTAGCCCAGCTGGCTTTTGGCTTAATTTAAAGCCGTCCAGTAACGAACGATATAGCTGTCGCATCCAAACAAAGGAGACACACAGCGCGTGTGAAAGAGAGGTACCTCTAATACGGTCGTAACGTCTGCTTAAAATTAGGCCCTCTGGACCGAGAGAGGTGGAAAAAGGATAGGGAGGCCTTTACTCTACAGTGTAACACTATGGGCGCATAATAATAATAATAATTAGCTGTTATTTTAAATACGTGTAGGATTGTAAGGAATTTCCTCTAAATAGATGATGATACCCCATCAAATTCACGAGGTGTTAACCAGGCACACATATTCTCTCATTCACAGCCTTACGTCCCACAAACACGCCCAATCACACAACCACACAGATCATCACAATCAAGACTCATTACCCCCACCACATCACAATCAGATCCGTAGTGTAGGAACTGTACTTGGCCTAGGCCCGTACATTTCTGAAAAGCCAGCAAATAGCTGTGATACTCAGCATATAAAAAACATAATAATAATAAATAATAAGCTTCCTAAACTCCGGGACATAATTGCCCGAGATTATGGTATCATAAAACATATGTACATAATAAATAATAAATAATAACAAGTATAAGTAATATAACACAGTTTAACTAACGCCGTCGGCGAGTGTTTGTCACATTTTTAGCGTACTTATGTTAACAAACGCACGTTGAGTAACAAAAAATAGAGTTTCCATTTTTGAGTAAGCGGGCAGAGTAGGTAGTATTCAATGAGTGAATGCGTGCGTTTACAGTCACGTACGTACCTTTTTATGTGATAGGTGGCAGACGAGGCGACGAGGCGAGACGAGGTGTGATAGGTGGCAGGCCGTGTGGTCCCCGGCAGAGGAGAATAGGCCACCCTCACTCTTACCGAGGTGTCGTAAAAGGCGACTAAGGTAAAGCTGCTGGCATGGTCATCAGCACCCAGAGAAGGAAAATTCTGCATTTATATCAAAACCCTCGCCAACCCGTCTGCCAAGCGTGGTGAGTATGGCAATTACCCCTCATATGATTGAGGCAGGCCCGTGCCCCAGCAGTGGGGACTTAAATGGGCGGATGATGATGATGATGAGGTGGCAGACGAGCAGAGGTAAGCAATTGCCGCCGTTATTTGCGGACACCTGCGACACCTGCGCCCTTTGCGGACAATTTCGGACACCTGCGATACCAGTGGAATCACGAGTGCACTGCCAACCTTTTAACCCCCCTTTCCCCCCAATTGAGCCTCCGGTACCCTCACTCACGCAGTGAAACACAGTACAGTGCTGCTTCACACTTATTTTTTTCTGTGAGGGCCGCCTATATCATAAACTAATTATTATCTCATTAGTCCATGCCTATATAATTAACAAATACATTATGATGAACATCGGTTACATTGAAATGGTAACTGTTATGTAAACCAATACTGTTTAACAAAATCCCTTATGTTTTTTTTTTAAAGTTTCGGCGTTTATTAGTATATAGGCTGAAACTTAAAAAAAAAACTTACTGCTCGGCAAAGGCCTCCATCATAGAAATCAAGTCATCACTACTATGTTGGGATTAGGCTTAATCACCACGCTTGCCTAATAAATTGGAAATCTATCCCGAGCTATGGTCGAAAAATTTGAAACATACCTTTGCTCGACCCGGGAATTGAATACCTTATGTATTATAATATAATCCTTTGTTAGCGGATCCCCCTTCTCACGAGCCTCAGCCTGGGCCGAGCGGGGAGCACGCTACGTAAATAGCAGCGCCGAGCGCCCGCGCACTCACTTTTTGCGGAGCAGTCGGACGAGCTGGACGTCGGGAAATAGGCAGAGAGTGTTCTAGGTGTCTTAGGCGCCCTAGGAGCCCTAGGTTTAGTTTAGTTGTTCTAGTTTTTAGTAATCCCAGTTGTATTTGCTATTTTGATCAATAAATCATAAGTTTGTAGTTTGGCCGTTATTTTTTAAAAACTTACCCTCACTTCTGGTTGGTAAAATCAGAAGTGGGATTCACTACGCGTTCTTTTCCGCTTTTGCCGTCTCTAATCGTTTATTTTCGAGAGTTCTAGTGCATTTGATCCAAGAAAAAAATAGCAAACATGACTGGACATTCATCTCGATCTAGGGAACGTAATTATTCTAGTAAGCGGTTACGCCACCGAAGTAGATCACGCGATCGTCGTAGTAATTCAAACGTTGATCCTACTACGCCGCCGTTAGTTAGGCATATGGATCGCTCAATCGATCACCGCGTTAGGTCATCTAGGCGTCCACATGCTGTACGTACTCCGCGTGATAGCTCTGTTAGGAATCGTGACATTTCGCGTAACCCTCGCAGTAGATCCCGCATACGTCGTGGTTATTCGGGTAGTCCGCGAAGCAGATCATGTAGACGACGCGATAGTTCTCACGGTCGCCGTTATAGTCAACGTGACGGTGCATTAGATAGAATGTTAGTGAGGCTTAGTGCGCTTGAGGATAAATTACACTCATCGGTAACGTTATCTAATGTTTTTCCGTCACAATCACCCTGCGAAAATCGCCCGTTGATTCAAACCAGTGAACGATCAGCCTCCCAGGTGGATGAAGCGACTGGAACGAGCCCGCATGAACCAGACCCTAAGGACGCAGCGGACAGGCTTGTTGGGGCCTTATCTTCGCTTATTCAAGTAAGGTCTCATAGTTTTTATATTTCCAAATTTGACCCAAATGTGCATGATTTTGATACATGGTGTGCTGAGGTAGACCGTGGGCGTCAATTAAATAATTGGGATGATCGGGAGTGCCTCGGGCGTGTAGGCCAGTGTTTACGAGGTGACGCGAGATTATGGCTTGATGACTGGGTCACAAATGATAGGACCTGGAGTAATTTCAAGGCAGAGTTTCGCTCACTTTGCCCACGTAACATAGATGTAGCAACAGTACTGTTTGAGGTTATGTGTACAAATTCTACCAAATACCCTACTTACGCGGCGTACGCTCGCAGGTCACTTATGAAGGTCAATATTGTTAAAGGTTTATCGGATGACCTAAAAGTTGCCATAATCATACGAGGTATTTCCGACCCCCAAGTGAAGGCCGCAGCCACCAATGCTAAATTACAAACAAAGGACTTAGATTTTTATCCGCTTTTGTTCAACCAAAAGTAGAACCAAGGCACCCCAACAATTCTGTTCGCTCGACCAACCATTTTAACGTAGCCTCACATACGCGAAAACGCGAGGCACATAAAGGTGATAAACATATCACGTGCCTAACTTGTGGCAAAATCGGTCACAGAAGGTGGCAGTGTCCCAAAAATTCACAAACTGAGACTGTCTCTGCCCATAAGGAAGCTTTAAAACCTACCCCTTCAGCCTCAGGATCTAGTGATAAGAAAGTCTTAAAGTTTTGCACATTTTGTAAGCGTAACGGTCACTTAGTCGATTCTTGTTTTTTAAAACAGCGCTCTGAGGGTAGTAATAAAAATACCTCAGATGTAAATTTTTGCTCAGAGTCGAATCCAAACTCAATAACGTAATAACAGCGTTAGTGCAGAAAATTCCTGTCGATATTTTAATAGATAGTGGGTCCGATATATCGTTGATTTCTGAATCGGTTTTGATTTTAATAAAATCCCTACTTATCGTATGATGCGAGGGATAGGGAGCCAAGAGGTTGAGTCAACGTCGTACATAACAACTAACATAGAGTTCCCTAAAGTCGTTCTCGAAGTGGATCTATATGTAGTTCCAAGTAATTGGCTAACGCACCCATTGTTTATCAGAGAATCATAACAAAAAAGTTGAAACCTCTGATAGACACTGGTACAGTGTTGACTTACATAGACGATGTTCTAGTGCTTTCTAATACAATAGAAGAAGGTCTTGACACGTTGCGCGAAGTTTTGCGAATTCTCACTGATACAGGTTTTTCTGTCAACCTGAAAAAGTGTACTTTCTTGGACACCGAGCTAGAGTACCTAGGCCGAGTAATAGGTCATGGTCAGGTACGGCCGAGTAATAGGTCATGGTCAGGTACGGCCGAGTCCGGGGAAAGTTGATGCTCTTAAAAGATCACCTAAACCTACGAATGTCAGGGAGGTGCGCCAATTTCTCGGGCTTGCCGGATATTTTAGGCGATACATAGCAAATTATGCCTCTAAAACCGCCCCCATTGCTAGGTTGTTGCGGAAGGGCGAACCATTTGTTTGGGGCGCGGAACAAGACATAGCTCGCGATTATATCATTAAACGTTTAACCGACGAACCCGTTTTAGCGATCTTTGACCCCACGCTACCAACCGAACTTCATACCGACGCAAGCGCGATAGGTTTTGGTGCTATTTTACTACAAGAGCACAGTGGCAAGATGAAGAGGGTGGTAGGGTATTTCAGTAGGGCCACTCAGGGTGCTGAGTCGAGGTATCATAGTTACGAGCTGGAGACATTAGCTATCGTCCGGGCGTTGCAGCATTTTCGTCACTATTTAATTGGCTTCGACTTTAAAATAGTGGCGGACTGCAACTCGTTAAAACTCACGGAAAGAAAGAAAGATCTTATACCTCGAGTCGCACGCTGGTGGGTCTACCTCCAAGATTTTACTTTTACTCTGGAGTACAGGAAGGGGTCCTTAATGCAACATGCCGACTTTTTGAGTCGACATCCCCCTGCCGAAGTTTCACACATACGTAATCCCAATAATTGGGCTAAGATCGCTCAAACGGCAGACTTAGAGACTCAGGAGCTAATGGCAAAAGTAAGGGATGGTGAATTAGATGCAACTCGGTATGTAATTAAAAATGATCTTTTGTTTTACAAGCATACACCAACAGGGGAGCAGGCCAGGCTCTTATGTTTTATACCTAGGGGTCATAGGCTAAGCCTTTTGAGAGTGTTCCACGACGAACATGGTCATATTGGTGTTGACAGAACCACCGACCTAATTTTACATCACTTTTGGTTCCCGGGTTTACGACCCTTCGTACGGAAATATGTGACGCATTGCCTTGTCTGCCTTGCACATAAAAAGGTGCCCAGGGCACCTCACCAGCCAATAGAATCCTGGTCGAAACCAGATGTCCCTTTCTCAACAGTTCATACTGACGTCCTAGAGCCTCTTCCCGAGTCTAATGGCTATAAATACGTGCTAATTACTGTAGACGGGTTTTCTAAATACTGCTTACTCTATCCTATGTACAGACAGGACTCTGACGAGTTAAAGCGTGTATTCTCAAATGTTGTCTCCTTATTTGGTACCCCCAACATGATTATTTGTGACCGTAGCCGTATGTTTGAAAGTTCTGCCTTTCAAGATTGGGTAAGTGGGCTAGGTAGTTCCTTGCATTTTATAACGCCCGGTATGCACCATGAGAACGGCCAGGTGGAACGCTACTGCCGGACAGTTCTAAATATGTTACGTGTCGAGGTGGGTCTAAGTGGTCAGATTTACTTTGGAAGGTTCAGCTCACGTTGAACATTACCAAGCAGACCACCACGCAGACAACTCCGCTACAACTGTTAGTGGGTATCAAGGCTACGACGCCAGTAATCAGGACTTTAGTGAGAGATGTAGCACTCTCTAATACTAACCCAATCGGGAAGCATTATTATCCCTCAGGAGACAGCGTGCTTCCGACTTGCTCGCTGCCAACCAACAGCGACAAGACGACTACGTCAATGAAGGTCGGAGACCGCCCCGGACCTTCGCTGTTGGAGACCTAGTCTTTGTGAACAAAGCTTCGCAGTCTACTGGAAAGCTGGATTCCGGCATGCGCGGTCCGTACAAGATCGTGTGCGCCCTGGCTCACCATCGCTACGAGTTGGAGTTGGTTGCCGGCTCATACGGCAAGAAAACTCAAGCAGCCGCCGAGCATATGGTGCTCTGGCGAGGCGAGTGGACGCCGGACACCTGCTCAGCTTTCTTCGCGGGTGGTGAGTGAATGTCATGCGAACTTTGGGCCTCTGACATTATTCACATCTGTCATGCGAACTTTGGGCCTCTGACAGTAGTTATGTGTCATGCGAACTTTGGGCCTCTGACATTATTCACATCTGTCATGCGAACTTTGGGCCTCTGACAGTAGTTATGTGTCATGCGAACTTTGGGCCTCTGACATTATTCACATCTGTCATGCGAACTTTGGGCCTCTGACAGTAGTTACCTATGTGTCATGCGAACTTTGGGCCTCTGACACAGAACGACAAGTACACAATATGGTGTCTTGGTCGTTATGGTACCGCGCGAATGCATAATATGCAAACAGGGCCTCTAGTATGCATTCGTGAGGTTGACAAGCGAACTTTGGGCCTCTGTCATTTATAAACGCTGTGCTAGTATATAGCGTTGTGTACCTATACACTAGCACGGATCTTACTTTTGTTTCTAAATGTGTGCTAGCGATCGAAGTCCGGAATTCTATCGTTGGTGATACGTTTATTTTTTTTTTATAATTTTCTACATAAATTTTGCCTATAAATAACTGAGTTCTTTCTAGATTTCAAATATTCTGAAACCTTGCCGAAGTCTAAGTTTTAAATAACTATTTACGCTTTTGAAACCTTTGCTCGCAGACGCTTGAGTGCACGCTTGTGTCTGTAAGCTTGGGATTTTATGAACAAAGCTTGCTTATATATTTTCATCCCATTTGCTCAATGTTGATTCTACTTCAAAGTATGAGTGTTCCCTTACCCTATGTGTTAGTTACGATGCGTTTATGTGCTTTTCAGAAGATGACCAAACTGGAAATGACCAGAGCATCGGTGATCCTCCTAATGAAGAAGAAGAAGCGGTCGTGGACGCCTCGCTGTCAGGATCGGCCGTGTTAGCGGATCCCCCTTCTCACGAGCCTCAGCCTGGGCCGAGCGGGGAGCACGCTACGTAAATAGCAGCGCCGAGCGCCCGCGCACTCACTTTTTGCGGAGCAGTCGGACGAGCTGGACGTCGGGAAATAGGCAGAGAGTGTTCTAGGTGTCTTAGGCGCCCTAGGAGCCCTAGGTTTAGTTTAGTTGTTCTAGTTTTTAGTAATCCCAGTTGTATTTGCTATTTTGATCAATAAATCATAAGTTTGTAGTTTGGCCGTTATTTTTTAAAAACTTACCCTCACTTCTGGTTGTAAAATCAGAAGTGGGATTCACTACGCGTTCTTTTCCGCTTTTGCCGTCTCTAATCGTTTATTTTCGTAGAGTTCTAGTGCATTTGATCCAAGAAAAAAATAGCAAACATGACTGGACATTCATCTCGATCTAGGGAACGTAATTATTCTAGTAAGCGGTTACGCCACCGAAGTAGATCACGCGATCGTCGTAGTAATTCAAACGTTGATCCTACTACGCCGCCGTTAGTTAGGCATATGGATCGCTCAATCGATCACCGCGTTAGGTCATCTAGGCGTCCACATGCTGTACGTACTCCGCGTGATAGCTCTGTTAGGAATCGTGACATTTCGCGTAACCCTCGCAGTAGATCCCGCAGTACGTCGTGGTTATTCGGGTAGTCCGCGAAGCAGATCATGTAGACGACGCGATAGTTCTCACGGTCGCCGTTATAGTCAACGTGACGGTGCATTAGATAGAATGTTAGTGAGGCTTAGTGCGCTTGAGGATAAATTACAGCTCATCGGTAACGTTATCTAATGTTTTTCCGTCACAATCACCCTGCGAAAATCGCCCGTTGATTCAAACCAGTGAACGATCAGCCTCCCAGGTGGATGAAGCGACTGGAACGAGCCCGCATGAACCAGACCCTAAGGACGCAGCGGACAGGCTTGTTGGGGCCTTATCTTCGCTTATTCAAGTAAGGTCTCATAGTTTTTATATTTCCAAATTTGACCCAAATGTGCATGATTTTGATACATGGTGTGCTGAGGTAGACCGTGGGCGTCAATTAAATAATTGGGATGATCGGGAGTGCCTCGGGCGTGTAGGCCAGTGTTTACGAGGTGACGCGAGATTATGGCTTGATGACTGGGTCACAAATGATAGGACCTGGAGTAATTTCAAGGCAGAGTTTCGCTCACTTTGCCCACGTAACATAGATGTAGCAACAGTACTGTTTGAGGTTATGTGTACAAATTCTACCAAATACCCTACTTACGCGGCGTACGCTCGCAGGTCACTTATGAAGGTCAATATTGTTAAAGGTTTATCGGATGACCTAAAAGTTGCCATAATCATACGAGGTATTTCCGACCCCCAAGTGAAGGCCGCAGCCACCAATGCTAAATTACAAACAAAGGACTTAGATTTTTATCCGCTTTTGTTCAACCAAAAGTAGAACCAAGGCACCCCAACAATTCTGTTCGCTCGACCAACCATTTTAACGTAGCCTCACATACGCGAAAACGCGAGGCACATAAAGGTGATAAACATATCACGTGCCTAACTTGTGGCAAAATCGGTCACAGAAGGTGGCAGTGTCCCAAAAATTCACAAACTGAGACTGTCTCTGCCCATAAGGAAGCTTTAAAACCTACCCCTTCAGCCTCAGGATCTAGTGATAAGAAAGTCTTAAAGTTTTGCACATTTTGTAAGCGTAACGGTCACTTAGTCGATTCTTGTTTTTTAAAACAGCGCTCTGAGGGTAGTAATAAAAATACCTCAGATGTAAATTTTTGCTCAGAGTCGAATCCAAACTCAATAACGTAATAACAGCGTTAGTGCAGAAAATTCCTGTCGATATTTTAATAGATAGTGGGTCCGATATATCGTTGATTTCTGAATCGGTTTTGATTTTAATAAAATCCCTACTTATCGTATGATGCGAGGGATAGGGAGCCAAGAGGTTGAGTCAACGTCGTACATAACAACTAACATAGAGTTCCCTAAAGTCGTTCTCGAAGTGGATCTATATGTAGTTCCAAGTAATTGGCTAACGCACCCATTGTTTATCAGAGAATCATAACAAAAAATTTGAAACCTCTGATAGACACTGGTACAGTGTTGACTTACATAGACGATGTTCTAGTGCTTTCTAATACAATAGAAGAAGGTCTTGACACGTTGCGCGAAGTTTTGCGAATTCTCACTGATACAGGTTTTTCTGTCAACCTAAAAAGTGTACTTTCTTGGACACCGAGCTAGAGTACCTAGGCCGAGTAATAGGTCATGGTCAGGTACGGCCGAGTAATAGGTCATGGTCAGGTACGGCCGAGTCCGGGGAAAGTTGATGCTCTTAAAAGATCACCTAAACCTACGAATGTCAGGGAGGTGCGCCAATTTCTCGGGCTTGCCGGATATTTTAGGCGATACATAGCAAATTATGCCTCTAAAACCGCCCCCATTGCTAGGTTGTTGCGGAAGGGCGAACCATTTGTTTGGGGCGCGGAACAAGACATAGCTCGCGATTATATCATTAAACGTTTAACCGACGAACCCGTTTTAGCGATCTTTGACCCCACGCTACCAACCGAACTTCATACCGACGCAAGCGCGATAGGTTTTGGTGCTATTTTACTACAAGAGCACAGTGGCAAGATGAAGAGGGTGGTAGGGTATTTCAGTAGGGCCACTCAGGGTGCTGAGTCGAGGTATCATAGTTACGAGCTGGAGACATTAGCTATCGTCCGGGCGTTGCAGCATTTTCGTCACTATTTAATTGGCTTCGACTTTAAAATAGTGGCGGACTGCAACTCGTTAAAACTCACGGAAAGAAAGAAAGATCTTATACCTCGAGTCGCACGCTGGTGGGTCTACCTCCAAGATTTTACTTTTACTCTGGAGTACAGGAAGGGGTCCTTAATGCAACATGCCGACTTTTTGAGTCGACATCCCCCTGCCGAAGTTTCACACATACGTAATCCCAATAATTGGGCTAAGATCGCTCAAACGGCAGACTTAGAGACTCAGGAGCTAATGGCAAAAGTAAGGGATGGTGAATTAGATGCAACTCGGTATGTAATTAAAAATGATCTTTTGTTTTACAAGCATACACCAACAGGGGAGCAGGCCAGGCTCTTATGTTTTATACCTAGGGGTCATAGGCTAAGCCTTTTGAGAGTGTTCCACGACGAACATGGTCATATTGGTGTTGACAGAACCACCGACCTAATTTTACATCACTTTTGGTTCCCGGGTTTACGACCCTTCGTACGGAAATATGTGACGCATTGCCTTGTCTGCCTTGCACATAAAAAGGTGCCCAGGGCACCTCACCAGCCAATAGAATCCTGGTCGAAACCAGATGTCCCTTTCTCAACAGTTCATACTGACGTCCTAGAGCCTCTTCCCGAGTCTAATGGCTATAAATACGTGCTAATTACTGTAGACGGGTTTTCTAAATACTGCTTACTCTATCCTATGTACAGACAGGACTCTGACGAGTTAAAGCGTGTATTCTCAAATGTTGTCTCCTTATTTGGTACCCCCAACATGATTATTTGTGACCGTAGCCGTATGTTTGAAAGTTCTGCCTTTCAAGATTGGGTAAGTGGGCTAGGTAGTTCCTTGCATTTTATAACGCCCGGTATGCACCATGAGAACGGCCAGGTGGAACGCTACTGCCGGACAGTTCTAAATATGTTACGTGTCGAGGTGGGTCTAAGTGGTCAGATTTACTTTGGAAGGTTCAGCTCACGTTGAACATTACCAAGCAGACCACCACGCAGACAACTCCGCTACAACTGTTAGTGGGTATCAAGGCTACGACGCCAGTAATCAGGACTTTAGTGAGAGATGTAGCACTCTCTAATACTAACCCAATCGGGAAGCATTATTATCCCTCAGGAGACAGCGTGCTTCCGACTTGCTCGCTGCCAACCAACAGCGACAAGACGACTACGTCAATGAAGGTCGGAGACCGCCCCGGACCTTCGCTGTTGGAGACCTAGTCTTTGTGAACAAAGCTTCGCAGTCTACTGGAAAGCTGGATTCCGGCATGCGCGGTCCGTACAAGATCGTGTGCGCCCTGGCTCACCATCGCTACGAGTTGGAGTTGGTTGCCGGCTCATACGGCAAGAAAACTCAAGCAGCCGCCGAGCATATGGTGCTCTGGCGAGGCGAGTGGACGCCGGACACCTGCTCAGCTTTCTTCGCGGGTGGTGAGTGAATGTCATGCGAACTTTGGGCCTCTGACATTATTCACATCTGTCATGCGAACTTTGGGCCTCTGACAGTAGTTATGTGTCATGCGAACTTTGGGCCTCTGACATTATTCACATCTGTCATGCGAACTTTGGGCCTCTGACAGTAGTTATGTGTCATGCGAACTTTGGGCCTCTGACATTATTCACATCTGTCATGCGAACTTTGGGCCTCTGACAGTAGTTACCTATGTGTCATGCGAACTTTGGGCCTCTGACACAGAACGACAAGTACACAATATGGTGTCTTGGTCGTTATGGTACCGCGCGAATGCATAATATGCAAACAGGGCCTCTAGTATGCATTCGTGAGGTTGACAAGCGAACTTTGGGCCTCTGTCATTTATAAACGCTGTGCTAGTATATAGCGTTGTGTACCTATACACTAGCACGGATCTTACTTTTGTTTCTAAATGTGTGCTAGCGATCGAAGTCCGGAATTCTATCGTTGGTGATACGTTTATTTTTTTTTTATAATTTTCTACATAAATTTTGCCTATAAATAACTGAGTTCTTTCTAGATTTCAAATATTCTGAAACCTTGCCGAAGTCTAAGTTTTAAATAACTATTTACGCTTTTGAAACCTTTGCTCGCAGACGCTTGAGTGCACGCTTGTGTCTGTAAGCTTGGGATTTTATGAACAAAGCTTGCTTATATATTTTCATCCCATTTGCTCAATGTTGATTCTACTTCAAAGTATGAGTGTTCCCTTACCCTATGTGTTAGTTACGATGCGTTTATGTGCTTTTCAGAAGATGACCAAACTGGAAATGACCAGAGCATCGGTGATCCTCCTAATGAAGAAGAAGAAGCGGTCGTGGACGCCTCGCTGTCAGGATCGGCCGTGTTAGCGGATCCCCCTTCTCACGAGCCTCAGCCTGGGCCGAGCGGGGAGCACGCTACGTAAATAGCAGCGCCGAGCGCCCGCGCACTCACTTTTTGCGGAGCAGTCGGACGAGCTGGACGTCGGGAAATAGGCAGAGAGTGTTCTAGGTGTCTTAGGCGCCCTAGGAGCCCTAGGTTTAGTTTAGTTGTTCTAGTTTTTAGTAATCCCAGTTGTATTTGCTATTTTGATCAATAAATCATAAGTTTGTAGTTTGGCCGTTATTTTTTAAAAACTTACCCTCACTTCTGGTTGGTAAAACCTTTATAAATTTTTTCAATAGATTACAGTTGCATTAACCTATTGAATTAAATTTTAGAGATATTAAGTTTAATCCTGAGGGACTAATTTAAAGCAGACGATACCATCGAATCGGAGTTTCCCTTTCTTTCATACGCGCTGTTTCTCTCATTTGTTTTGATGCGACAGGTATATTTTCGTTCGTTACAGGACGACTTTAAATTAAGCCACCAGGGTTGTACACTCAGCGTCTCGTTTTAAAGTGCATTTTAAAAATGTTCGATAGTCTTCAGGTGGGACTCGAACCAGTCTGATCTTTTGCTAACCGGTCATCTGCTTACCGACTAAGCTACTGGAGACATTGGTATCTCGAAGAATTTTGTAAGTGCTTTTTGCTTCGCCGAGAACCAAGTTTAAGTGCATTTTTTAGTTAAGAACAAATTGCAAAAAAATGCTATTTGTTGTTAACTAAAAAATGCAATGCAAATTCGAACAAATTCTTGCAATTGCAACGTTTCATATTCGACAAAATGGTGTTCTTCCTGGATTTTTGATACTTTTAAAACATTGTATAGTCAATAACACACTTAATAATTTCATCTCGTGTTCAGGCGGGACGACGACGAGATGAAATTTTTAAGTGTGTTATTTACTTAAGAATAAATTGCAAAAGATTGCTATAAAACTCTTTTTATGTTTGGCAGTGCAATTATTTTGTATTCATATACCGACCGACGACGCGTTTGGTAGAGTGGTAGTGAACGCTGTCTTTGGTCCAAGGGTTGCGGGTTCGATCCCCGCACAGTATAAATATTTGTGTGCATGAACACGTCTGTTTGTATTGGTCTGGGTGTTTTCTATATATTATAAGTATGTATTTACAAAAATAAAAGTATTATATGTATATATTTGTAATTTCACTGTTGATTCTGATATCCGTAACACAGGTGCTTGAGCTACCTACCTCGGATGTGATGTTATGATATATTTATTTATTTTATTTATACCAAGCTATTTATGTCGCGGACGGTACCAGTGTGCATTGTGAAATTTATTTTAGAAATTAATTTAAAACTGTAGCTACTTCATAAGAGCTCGTTAATAATTTAACCGTGCCTTCTAATTAATGAAGTGGCATGAAAATACCATTTTCATTAAGTAATCAGATTAGATTAAAGTAAGGCTCTTGCAACTTAATCTAAATGAAATTACGTTTAACGATCCTTGTTTTAACTGTGTAAATTGTATTATCTTAGTTTTTTCTGGATACAAGATCAAACTGTATGTTGAGGAATATCAATAAATCAGCACTTATTAGGTATACATGATGTACTTTTTACCCGACTACGGCGAAGCAAAAAGAAGGGTCATGATTTCGACCTGTTTGTATGTATGTATGGTTGTTCATCTGTTCCCTCATAACTCCTAAACTGGTTATCATATTTGGACAAATGAGGTGTCGTTAGAAGCGTCTTGATTGTCTTCTGGTATAGGCGACATGACGTCATGTTAAATTTACTACAGCGCCCTCTAGGGGACTTAAAGTAAGGCACTAAAAAATATTGCTTGACGGTACCCCGTGGGGTATCAAATGAAAGAGCTTTTTAGCACATTTCAAATATGTAATTTTATTTACATAGCTAAAAATATGTTAAATAAAAATAAAGTTTAAAAAACAAATAGGCTCTAAAAAGAACGAACCAAGAAAATTGTCTCTGCTGAAATTATTATGCCGTATTGCCGTGGTCGTATGCCACCTACTGTATTTTTAAAACTAAAGCTGCACTTTACCACGGCCCGTGTTAAATTGTCTAAGCTCCAGCTGGATGTTAGCAGATAATTTTTGTTTATTGAATATGGTACTCACCCAGACAAAAATATAGCAAAATCCAGTCTGGTTTAAGAAAATTTAAGTGTTCAACAGTTGACTTCATGTTTATTTTATGACAGACAAGCAGACATATCACCTGATGGTAAGCAATTGCCGCCGCCTATGGACACCCGCGATACCAGTGGAGTCACAAGTGCCTCCGGTACCCTCACTCAAAACACAGCACAGTGCTGCTATATGATTATAGATCAAAAGTAATGCCCTTACATATTTCCACCACAAAACACAAACAGGAAGCTATATAAGTTTCTATTAGGTGCATCTCAAATACACCCACATACAGAATAGAATATCCTCGGCAATATTCGTTGGATCAGCAGATTCTTTTCGCTTATATTGTTGATCTAATACTATAAAAGGGATCGTGGGAGAGCCACGCTTCGGCATGAATGGCCGGCTCGATCGGAGTAATACCACGGCCTCACAGAAAACGGGTGTCCATGGCTGACGGCAATCGCTTACCATCAGGTGATCCGTCTACTCGTCTGCCACCTATGATATAAAGAAAAGGATTTTATTTATGATACCTATTATCAGGGCTTCAGTATTAAAAAAAATATAAAAAATAACGTCGTGTAAACTCCTACAGCGCTTTATTAATACTTTTAATTACCCGACTACGGCGAAGCAAAAAGGAAGAGGGTTATGATTTTGACCTGTATGTATGTATGTATGTATGGTTGTTCATATGTTCCCTCATAACTTCTAAACTAGTTATCATATTTGAACAAATGTGGTGTAGTTAAAAGCGTCTTATATATATATATAAATGTTGCCAGATATATAAAATCAACGTGGCCTACGATCACGGCGATACGGCATAATAATTTCAGCAGAGACAATTTTGTTGTTTCGTACTTTTTGGTAGTCGGGTTTTAGTTTTTAAACTTTATTTTTACCTCATTAGCAATGTGTATATCCCCATGTAGGTTAGCTTAAAAAGATGTGGCACTGAAAATTCCTAGAAACGCTACGCCCACCAGCTTTGATTTCATACGAATCATGCAGTATTATTTCACATTTCACAGTAAAGTGAAAAGGCGTAACGTGATATTTAATATTCCACGCTTTAGAATGTTACCAGTGATTCTGCACTGAGACGTGGCTGTGCACGATACACTTGCCTTATAAAAATATTCTGAGCAGAGGCGATTCGGAGAGGTTTCTTTATTCACGGTTGGTGCACCTGCCGCTCTCCCGACTCGCGTATGCAATGAGAATTTGTCGCCTTCTATCCAAATTCGAAATAGACATGTGAAAAAGTAGCATCGACAATTATAAAGATCGAACCTTCGTCACAAATGTTTGTCAACAAACAAACCCGATCTGCAGCAAGATAAAAAAATAATATAAAGTATACTATAAAAAGAAAACGTTGTATATTTATTAATGTTTTGTATATACTAACACCACGTCCTTACAGAATCATTGCATGCGCTGTGTTTCGCTGCGTGAGTGAGGTTACTGGAGGCCAAATCTAGGGGAAAGGGGTTAAAAGGTAAGCAGCGCACTTGTGACACCACTGGTGTTGTAGGTGTCCATGGGTGGCGGTAATCGGTTACCATCAGGTGATCCGTCGGCTCGTCTACCACCTATAAGATCAAAAAAAATATATACCTACATACTATGTAAGTACCTCATTATAATTAATGTTTTTGGTATTCAAAAATGTTGGTATACTGATATCATAACCTGTTTTATATGACTTCATTGATTTTTTTTTCTGTACTGCTATGCTTCTTTTGCCCTGCACCCAGCGGCGGAGCGCAGCCGATGGCGACAGCTGGTCGACAAAATCGGAAGGAGTCACAATCCTCAGCAGTGAGGGAATCGACAGGATAGAGAGAGATTTTTCTTTTGTAAAATTTTTAAAGAGCTTCAATCGCTTTTAACTGTCGTAGCAGCATTGCACTTGGCAGAGTGATTCTCGTCCTTGTTATTATGTTTATTAATACATTGTATGTAGGAGTAAATTGTTGAAGAACGCAGCCTAATGAAATATTGTTTATTAATTATTGAGTGAACGCAGCGAATGATTAAGAACGAACTGAAGATGAATGAAGGAGATGATAAAATGAATGAGGTGAAAGTAAAAGTGAGCGAGAGAGGTGAGGTGTGTGTGACTGTAGGTGTGAAAGAGGTAGAAAGAGACGTCGATCTTCATATTTCTAGCAGGCACTTGTTTCTCTCTTCTGCAATGGCGCTTAGACGATAAGTTTGGTTTTTTCTCTTTTGGGAATAAAATATTTATTCATGCAATTCGGCCTTATCATTCCATGTCCCACATGTATGTTTCTTAGTGTAAAAAAATAATAAATATTTCACAACATCACATACATTGATTTGACTCTGAGGTAGGTAGCTCAACCACCTGTGTAACGGATATCAGAATCAACAGTAGGATCACAAATATATACATATAATACTTTTCTTTTGTAAATACATACTTATAATATATGTACTATGGTACACCCAGACCAATACAAACAGACATATTCATGCACACAAATGTTTGTACTGTGCGGGGATCGAACCCGTAACCCTTGGACCAAAGGTTCACTACCACTGTTCTAAACGAGTCGTCTAGTATCTGTCTAAGTTTTGCAAATCAGCCTACTCCCATTGAAAAAAAAGCAAACACAAGTTTGTACCTATATTATTCCTACCTATTACCTTTATTTCTTATCTTATCTTATGTTATATTAAACCTACAAACGGAGTTCAACCAACAAAACATGCCAGACTATTCTTGCGACTTGCTTGGCTTTAACACAAGTCATCCTTAAGAGTAGTTGCCTGTCTGGCGGCTAACTACTGACTGACACGCGAACCGTTTGAAGAGGTAAAAATGTAACATCTATACTTCGTAAAATATTATATCATGGTTAGAATGACAGCTGTCACTTGACCTTTACTTTGTTCTTTTATCATTTCACCAAGTTTCGTTCTATAGATTTTTATTTCTAAAGACCTAAAGATTATTTTTATGTGACACCAATGGCTGTCATTTTAATCAAGCTTTAATTTAAGAACCTCTTATTGATAGATATACCAGAGTGATGGTAGTTCAAGAAATTAGAACGTAGATTCGAATCCGAGCATGCACCTCTGGAATTTGCGAATCTATGTGTGCACTTTTATAATTGACTTGGTAGGTAAGGGATAAAATCGTGAGTAAACCTGTAAGTGTAATGGACTTTTAAACTGTGGATCCGCAATTGGATTAGATAATCCTTGTCTAAGGGTTGTGAATATTAGGCGTCAGTCGCTTAATTGTAATTACCGGACCTACAAAATTCTAAATCATGGATCGGCATCCAAGTGTACCCCGGACTCCGAACGAAACGCCTTTAGACGCAACTGGGATAAGGGCCGCAAATGACAATTTTAAGTTGGTACTCCTCATTAAAGTCTTTAATGCGTGTGTGTTGCCAGTGATAACATACGGAACCTAAACGATGAGATCCACAGGAGAACTGAGCTCACAGACATAGCCCAAAAGATTTCATGCCTAAAGTGGCAATGGGCAGAGCACATAGCGAGGAGAACAGACGACCGTTGGAGCGGAAAGGTCCTCGAGTGGAGGCCACGTACAGGAAGTCGCAGCCGTGGCAGGCCCCCCACAAGGTGGACCGACGATTTCGTGAGGGTCGCGGGGATCCATTGGGGGAGACCTATGTCCAGCAGTGGACGTCTATTAGATGAAATGATGATGGTGATGACTCATCATTATACGCCTCTAGTCTGTTTGTTACCACGTCCATTGTAACGCTGTAGAAACCAGCTGGTTATGTCAATTTCTTTTCTAATAGTTAGGTACTCATCCACAGTAGTTGCTCTAGAGCCCGGGGACCATGATTCAGGATTTGGGAGTCTAGTAATTAAAGTGAAGCGATTGCCGTCTGACGGCCCTTTAGCAGGGGAACCAGACTAACTGAATCGTTACAGGTTTAAGAAACTATCCGAAACCTGCAGGTTCCCTCACCGCCGAGCTAAAGGTAGAAATACGGACATAAATTTGAAAAATCCAGAGGTACATACTTAGATTCGAATGAAGACCCCTATCATATGGGAGGCGCGTTCTGAACAATTTAGCTATCATTGTTACATGTCAGCAATTTATTTTTCGAGAAAACAATACATGGATTTTTTTTTAAATTATGAAGGATAATTATCTACTCAATTTAGTTAAACGTTCTCTTTGTCAACATTAACTTCCCTTATTATTTTTCTTTTATCGCTTCTGTTAATTGCTTTTTCGTGTTTGCCCTAAACACGTCGACTTCCCCGTTGTTTAAGTAATTGTCTAATTTTGTTAAGTATTTATTAATGCTGAACCAATGTTTGCGCTCTCAGATTTGATTTGTTTTCCTCTAAACAATTTGCGGGCTTTTGTTTTTATTACAGTTTGGTAAGAAACAAAAATAAAACAATAATCTAATAAACACGCTTTTCGAAACTGAAAGATCTTCAATAGAAAAATGTGAATTTCTTTAAAGATAAAAATCATTATTATATTCAACGAAAATACTCCTGGGAGACGGTGTCATGTTTCATTCATTAATAATGAATGATAAAGACAGTGGTTGAAAGTGGCCAGTAGGTTTAATGAACTGTTATACCTGAGCCAAAGTCTTGTGGCAGTTAGTTACTTGTTATCATTATATTATTATTCATCATTTAAGAATGATATGTCATCGTCGGTACTATATTCATCTTCTTCTTAATCGCTATAACGTGTGAAGTCTGAATTTATTCTATTTTTAACCGACTTAAAAAAAGAGGTTCTCAATTCGACATGTTTTATAATAACTCTCACAACATCTCATACGTTGACCTGATTCCGTACTAAGTAGCTTAAGCACTTGTGTTACAGATATCAGACAACAGAGGAACACAAATATATACTTAAATACATATATTACACCCAGACACCGAACAAACACAAGTGTTAATCGCACGAATGTTTGTCCAGGGTGGGGATCGAACCCACGACCTTTGGCGTCAGAGGCAGGGTCACTACCAATTGCGCCATCCGGTCAGTCATGTATATGTATATGTATTTTTTTGTTTTTTATGTTTGTTCGCCGATTACTTTGCCATTTATTTTTAAACGGATTTAGATGATTCTTTTTTAGTTGGAAAGTAGATAGTCCCGGATTGGTACCATGATCAGGATCTGATAATGGGATCATGGAAAAATTGAAAGGAACTTTCAAATTTTATAGGGACACGTAATGCTTTGATATCTTTTTTCAAAACTGCAACAGTATTTACGCCTGACTGTATTAATTTTGTGGCTCTGCTGATGATGGAAGGTCAACTCCTTAACGGTAAGGAGTTAAAGGATAACTCTTTCAATACTGGACTCACAATTACTTTGTTAGTTATTTGGCGGGGGTGGAAGGGGAAATGCGGGGGAAGGGGGGGTTGCTAAAAAAATGAGAACCCTCAAATTTTAAAAAGGTCTTTTTATCTTGTGTCTTGTGTCTTATTTTTTTTGCATACAAATTTGACAGTAAAAGGCTTGAAAAAACAATTTACTGCAAAAAAAAAACCTGCCATCAAAAACCACGCACTAATAAGTGTAAAATAATATTATTAACACTTAATATATCTCAAATAACATTAATAACAATAAACTCGAGAAAAGGTTTTACCGAAGTCGTATTTTGTTGTTGTTGTTTTTTTATAATTCAATTAGGGTTTTTATTGGCATGAGATTTTTGATAATAATAATATTCATCATCATCATTTTATCCAAAAGACGTCCACTGCTGTACATAGGCATCCCCCAATGTTCTCCACAAAGATCGGTACTATGCCGCCCGCATCCAATGGATTCCCGTTACCTTCACCGAATCGTCGGTCCATCTTGTAGGGGTCTGCCTTTTTAATAATAGTGAAAAATAATAAAAGATTATACTACCGCCTTAGGGTGGAGTTCATCAAAACCAAGATAACGGATAGTAATAGTTAAGTTAAACATTAACCAGCCGTACTGTTCACCACAAAAATTGGATACCCAGTTAACAAAACGAACTTTAACTGACTGTTCTATAAATATTTAAACTAAACTAAAACCAGAAGTCAGTTTTTAATATTTCCTAACACGATTTTTGGTATCATTCATATTTGGTAGAATAAAGTATAATACTCAGCGGCTAGTAGTACGGCCATCTTTCAGTGCTGTTTGCCTTCTTCCATTTTCAATTTGAAATAAAAAAATCCTCAGTTAAGAGACGTTAATAATAATAATAATAATATCCTCCAACCGATTACAGCTAAGGCGACCAATCTTAACGATGAGCCACATACGCAGGATATATTATAGTGCTCAAGTGTGTGCGCAAACACAATTGCACTCTCTACTCCCTTACCCTCATATTCCGATGGGACACCAGCGTGACGACGACGTGAAAAGACGTTATACTACCTCCGTCGGTTCGGTTAGCGTAAACGTCAGTTAAGCAGTAGTATCCGCTTCTTTTTTGTGGTGAACATGAATAACCGTCACTCAGCGGTTAAAACACAGTAAAAGTGCAATTACCGTTCCTTGAAAACTTGGTGAACTCCGCCCTTAAAGAACCAAAGTAAATTACCAAAAATCGTATGTCTAAGCCACAACGATTACATAAATAGTAAGGGCGCTAAAATGTAAAAAGTTTACTGAGGCTCTAAGAAACAAAGAAAGAAACCTATTATAATACTGACACCAAAGCGAAGTTGCAAACACTTCCCAAAATCTCATATTCAGCTGACGCCATCCTTTGTGGAGAGAAAAAAGAATATAAAAATGCTACAAAAAGCCAATAAAGAACGCCAAAAAGGTATTTTATCAATGGACATTGCTGATTGAACGGTTTCCAAAGCCACACCTTATCGGACTCCTTTGGATGTCGACTGCGAAGATTTTTGGGCACCCCATTACGTCTTTTCATTTAATATGCTTCGCAATTGAGTTTTTCCTTTTAGGTGTAAAAACCCAATTTTCTTTGCTTCTTTTATAGGAGTGTATTTCTTATTGGTTGCTGTCGGAAACCACTTCTGTTGCTACTCAAGTGTAAATGTATCGAGATAATATATCTTGGTTTTGATATCTCTTGGCTTGGGCAAAACCTTTTTTTTTTCTTTTTATACGCACGTTCATAATTTTTAAGCGGGAGGAAGGGTGATATTGTAATGAGGAATCAATTAAAAGCTTTTAATATTCATCTAGTCAAAGGGACACTGACCGGAGCAAGATTGAGTGCAGATATAATTGCTTAACATACTTTTTTGCACTTCTAGGTGCTGGGCCAAATGTGTAGATTTCATGGCCATATCGTGTACACTTAAGGTGACGGGTAGGGCACACTAACGACGCCACGAACGAATTCAATTTTTAGCAACTAAACCAGATCTAAGTTAAACAATTTCGGGGTTACAACCTCTCGGCAAATTCTTATACTATTAATAAATAACCATGTAAAAATGTTGGGTCCAACGCGTACAAAAATAGATCCTACATTTGTGCATGGTTATCTACTAAATAGTATAAGTGTTTGCCGAGAAGTTGTAACTCCGAAATTGCTTAAAATAGATCCGGTTTAGTAGCTAACAATTAAAATCGATCAGCATCGCTAGTGTGCCCTACCCGTCACCTTAATAAAATGAAATGATGAATTTTTAACCATCTAACTATCTGATTAAATTAAGTTGCTAATATCATGTAATCGAGTGGAGACCACGTTCAGGAAGTCGCAGCCGTGGCAGGCCCCCCACAAGGTGGACCGACGATCTGGTGAAGATCGTGGGAATCCATTGGATGCGGGCAGCACAGGACCGATCTGTGTGGAGAACACTGGGGGAGGGCTAAGTCCAGCAGTGGACGTCTATTGGCTGAATTGATGAATATCATGTAATGCGACCCTTTCGTGAAATTATCTAGCATTTTATGAAGTGATTGAATGTACCATATGGCCTCGAAATAAATATACCTAAAGAACTTCATACCTATACCTCAGGTATGAAATTTTTGGCCCTAAATTCGATTAATTTTCACCAAAACGTGTCTAGATTTTATTACTAACCCAACACAATATTTTAATCTTGGTTATCATCAAACCACAACGCAACGATTTATCATAACCGCCGCTGAATAATCATTAAAGTGACCCGCACTAAATCAAAGGTCGAAACAAGGTATAATTTACTATTTCGGACCTTTTGTTGTACAAATAGATACCTACATAGTAAGATAGACAAACTAAACAAGTGCAGTAGGTACAATAAGGTGACCTTATTTAAATTATAATGAGTAGGGAAAGATGTGCTAGATTCAGGAGAACGCATTTGGCCCATTCCCCTTAAGGTGACGAGTAGGGCACACTAGCGACGCCAATCGATTTTCATTTTTAGCTACTAAACCGGATCTATTTCAAACAGTTTCGGCGTAAGGACCTCTCGCAAACACTTATACTATTTATTAAATAACCATGCAAAATGTTGGGTCCATCGCGTATGCGAAAAATTGATTCACGCCAAAAGCGCCATCAATTTCGCAAATCAATTTTTCGCGTACAAAAACGGACCGAACATTTGTACATATTTATTTAATAAATAGTATACCTAAGTGTTTGCCGAGAGGTTGTTACCCCGAAATTGTTTAAAATAGATCCGGTTTAGTAGGTAAAATCGATTGGCGTCTCTAGTGTGCCCTACCCGTCACCTTAAGAAAGACATCACCGCCGAAAACCTCCTTTGTCTAACTTGTCTTGCGAGAGCAGGACACTGCAATTGTCGAAACGCTGCGAGGGTCTAAAATTGTACTTTTTTAGCATGTCAATAGGTTTTTGTAATTGAATAATCATATATTTTAGCATTTTATTCGTAAAATTTTAAAACACATATTTCTGTATAAATATAATGTGAAAAATCTATTGTTTTAGTGCTGATAAATTCATTTTAGACTTTTACACGAGCTCTTTATGGTTTTTTTTATCAAGTACAGTAAATCCTACCATGTGACGAATTGGCACATTTTTTTAGACAGTTTCAAGAACAATGTTGTGTTAATTATCTAAAAAGTTCGATCTTGTAAACCATTCTTCTCCCCTTCACCGTGATAAATCGCCGAAACATGACACAAAACGATTTTTGAAATTCCAACAAGTTCAGTGGTTGTTTCAATAATTCAATTGGTGAAGTTAACTACGCTAAATATTATCGTCTTATTTCACGTATAATTGATATTAAAATTTATTCTTCTCTAAAAACTTACGTAAGAAGGTGAGTCTCCATGGAGATACATACATAGAAGTAGTTTCTATGACGGGTCACATCTCTTGATCTGCTGGTTTTTACCAACGTTAATTATCGATTACAAGGTCGTGCGTCACCAAATAAGTAGATACAGAAAGATGTGACCCTAGCTGACAGTGTAATCGGAGAGTTCGTAGTTTTAACAGTAGGGGAAGTACGTCCAAAATGATATGGTGTTTTATTCATCCTCGATAACTTACAATATTATTCATAATAGGAACATATTTTTTCCTTACAACTTTGCTTATATTAATTGGTTATAAGAAATCATATAGGTTTTGTCAGAAAAATCAACACTTAAAAAAATATTTAGTATCAAGTGAAGATCATTTTGTCCGTCCATACCGTATGAACAAAACGACGTGGGTCGTATGGACTAAATGAAATACACATCCAAAGTCCATCTAGCCACTACTGGTCAGCTTTACCCTTTTTTTATTAAAACTGTACGCAAATCCACTCTTTTCAGAAGCCAACCCATTTTTTTCTCTTTTACAGCTTCAATAATTTTTTTTCATCGCTGCTGGACTCCATGATTGCCGATTGCTAATTATTGTCCTCGTATGATTCCATGGCATATTTCCATTCTGACAATTAAAAAGATTTATGTAGATTAACTTAATAATTATTTTTATTACCACCATCTCTTTGGCCCTTAGATAGATGGTAACATGTTTTAGGAACTACCCAAAATGTGCAGGTTTCCTCATGATGTTTTTTCTTGCCGTCTAGCTAAAAGTAGATATATTCACATTACACATACATATATGTGAGATGGGGTTTTAAATAAAGCCAGGGATTTGTATAATTGTTCTGTATTAATTATCTTCTTAAAGTGTCGTCTTCCACGTCTTTACATCGTCCGCCATTCGTCGTCTCTCATCTCCCTCTCTCTCTCTCCCACGTCATTCTAATTCAAACATCGAACTCATACACGTTCCTTGGCATGCATCTATCGATCACCAATCCCACATATATTTGAAAAATTCAGAGGTACATGCTAGGATTCGAATATAATCTCTTCTTATCTACTATGCTACCATCGCTACTCAAATTATTAATATATTTAACCTTAACTAAGTCTTAACGTCATCTTATCAGAAATGATGAGATCTGACAGTGAACTAAGCTTTCAGACATAGCCCAAAGGATTGCATGCCTCAATGGGCAATGGGTAGGGCACATAGCGAGAAGACGGCCATTGGGGCGGAAAGGTCTTCGAGTGAAGGCTACGTACAGGAAGTCGCAGCCGTGGCAGGCCACTCACAAGGTGGGCCCACGATGTGGTGAAGGTCGGGGGAATCCATTGAATGCGGGCGGTGCAGGACTGATCTGTGTAGAGAACATAGGGGAAGGCCTGTGGGCGTTTATTGGCAGGCCAATTGATTGGCTGAACCGTAATTTCTTAATCAAACTACAATTTATAAACTAAACAAAACATATAAATAATAATAATAATAATAAATATTTTCACAACATCACATACATTGATCTGACTCCGAGATAGGTGGCTCAAGCACCTGTGTTACGGATATCAGAATCAACAGCGGAATTACAAATATATACATATAATACTTTTCTTTTGTAAATACATACTTATAATACATACAAACACCTAGACCAATACAAACAGACATGTTCATACACACAAATATTTGTACTGTGCGGGGATCGAACCCGCAACCCTTGGACCAAAGGCAGCGTTCACTACCACTGTTCCAAACGGGTCGTCAATTATACTATTAATTATTAAATATTTTGTAACTCAATAGCAATAACTTCCTACCATTGTTTATTTGTCGGTTTTGCAGCAACTTTGCAATAATCTCTAGTATACTAGTTGTGGTTATATTTAACCACAATCCAATCTTAGAACACAATCAGGAGGGCTTAGAACAAAGAGATACACGCTTTGCTTCCTGTATATAATATCATAACGAAACTATGTCACGTAAGAATCGTTCAGTAAATAATTAAAGTTTTAAGCTTCTATTACGAGGTAGTATGAAACGAGCATTCCAATTAGTAGACGATTCTCATTAGACTCAGATTCTTGGCGCAGTCTTTGATATTAAAGGTACGCGACGTGATCAAGATTAAGTTCAGTTCGTTTTGAGTCCGATTATTCCTCGTATCTGTGTCGGTATTATTATTAAAGTGGGATAGTAGGAAAGTAGATAGGGTTGATAAGTGTCTGGGTGTAATATATGTATTTAAGTATATATTTGTGTTCCTCTGTTGTCTGATATCTGTAACACAAGTGCTTACGCTACTTAGTACGGAATCAGGTCAATGTGTGAGATGTTGTCAGAATTATTATTATTATTATCGTTTCAACATTGCTCATCGGATTAGCAAGCTTAAGTGGCAGTGGGCTGGCCATATTAGCCGCAGAACCGACAACCGATGGGGTAAACGAGTTCTGGAGTGGAGACGGCGTCTTGGCAAACGTAATGTAGGGCGCCCTCTGGCTAGGTGGGGGAACGATCTGCGCAGGATGGCTGGCAAGAGCTGGATGCGAGAAGCCATGGATAGATCACAGTGGCGAACAATTGGAGAGGCCTACGTCCAGCAGTGGACTGCGATGGGCTGATGATGATGATGATGATGATTATCGTTTCATGCTATTTCTCAGCTTTGAAGCTGGTTTAAAGTACAGTTACGGGCATTACGCCAATCAACTGAACTTAGTGTGTGATTACATTTGGGAATCTGTGTGTGTGTCTGTTGGGTTTGTGTGTTCGTATGGTTCGTCTTGAAGAAATCGCCGTACAATTCGGCAAGTGTTCAGTATAGCAGCTTTCTGCATTGTTATAAAAGAGTTTTCCGGAAGATCTAACAGTTTAATGCTGTGATGTAAGTGTTTCGGTATCACTCCTGTGCTGGAAAGTACGAGTGGCATCATTATTATTATTATTATAGTCGGATGTTTCCAAATGTAATTAGAAGAGACAAACTAGGAACTAATTTAGCGTGATTTGTTTTATCTCATTACCCATACTAGTAAGTAGTAAAATATAAATCGGCCAAGTGCGAGTCGGACTCGCCCATGAAGGGTTCCGTAGCAGCAAGTAAGATATATCGAAGGTAAATTGCGGTTAACCGTTTACAACGTATTAAAAAAAACTACTTACTTGATCTAATTCAAACCCATTTTCGTTGTAAGTTTTTATGGTAATTAGATTTGCAAGCGTCTCTTGCGCAAAGTATTAGGTTCAGATTTTTTTTTATTAGAAACCTCAACATAATTTTTAAATACCTATCCATTGATACCCCACCCTTATGGGTTCGATCGAAAAAATTTAAAGTTTCAGTTCTATGTATAGGGACCCCCCAATTTTTTTTCCTATTTTTGATGTAAAATCGTAATGCGGTTAACAAAATTCATCTATTTACCAAGTTTCAATAGTATAGTTCTTATAGTTTTAGAAAAAGTGGCTGTGACATACGGACGGACGGACAGACGGACAGACAGACAAACATGACGAATCTATAAGGGTTCCGTTTGGCTACGGATAAAAAATATAGGTCTGTCCTCACATAAGGTCGCCCTGTGTTGTCAGAGTCAGGCTATTTAAAGATTTTCTTTAAATAGGCACACAATACACGTGTTTTTTAATCCTTACTTAAACTAAATTAAATTAGACAATTGGTTGTCTGCGCGCACGCGTTTGTGTGCATATGGTATTAATAAATATTAGTAGCACAGTAGATAAGAAGAGATTATATTCGAATCCCAGCATGTCATCATCATCATCATCATCAGCAACCCACACTCGTCCACTGCTGGACATAGGTCTCCCCTAATGCACGCCACTGCTCCCGATTTTCGGCCACTCTCATCCAGCCCACACCAGCCAGCCTTCGAATGTTGTCATCCCATCTTGTCGCAGGGCGTCCTACACTACGCTTACCGTGTCGCGGTCTCCAGTCAAGGACTTTACGGCTCCAACATGTACCTCTGAATTTCTCAAATATATGTATGTGTAATGTGAATATATCTAGATTTAGCTAGACGGCAAGGAAAAACATCATGAGGAAACCTGCACATTTTGGGTAGTTCCTAAAACGTGTTACCATGATTATGTTTATTAAGTTCCCCTATCTAAGGGTTGCGAAGGTTACGATTAGACAGATAGATAGATATACATTATTGCACAAAATACACAACTTAAATTCTAGTTTTCGCTTTATTGTAATTATTGCTAGACTTAAATTTTTTAATAGTGTCATATTGGCTCTCCTCAGCCTGATGGTAAGCAAGAGAAGAGCCCACGTTGCAAATACAACGGAAGCGATGTCAGGAATCACCTCCGTTAGGACTGCCATACTGGCCCGCGAGATGCTTCTTCACGCTTCGTTTGAAGGAATCCATATTAGAGAAAGGAGGATTTCTGAATCATAGTCCGAGTGTACCCCAGGTGCCAAAAGCGATGTCTTAGTACGCAACCGGAAAAAAACTCCAAGACAATTATTTAATAAAATTAACAAATTTAGTACAGACAGGTAGTATCCTATCCAACCAGCAAAGCAAAACGTCAACAGACTCCAGCATCAATCACTTACGACGGTTAGGGATTAGTCAAACGGGGCGTCATACCGTCGGAGCGGCATGAATTTACATAAATACGCTCATCTGTATTCAGCATGCAGGCATAGGAGACCATGCAACAACATGTGCCATTCTACTTGTGCAGCCCTCTATTATTAATTGTGGACAACTGACGCGAGGGAGCCGTTACAACTCCGGCTCGACCGGCCACGCTGTTTCCACTTTAATGGAAGTTCTAAACCACTTCTACAAACCCCCACGTTTGTTTATTAATACATTTTTCATTAAGCTTCATACCCACTGTTTGTTATACTCCATATTAAAATGAAGCCTGCAAAGTTGGATCATGGTAGGAGTCATAATGACATAAAAAAGAGGAGCGCTGTGCGTTCCGCTGATTGTTATTACAGGAACGCAGAGCGCAAATGGTTCACGAATAACCTCTACCTTTGCTTATTAATACCCATCGTTTGTGAGGACACGAGTTGGTTTTCTACCGTGATCCGAATAAAGCGTATCACTTTTATGCACATAGAGCCCACAGTAGTTCCAATAGTTGTTGTTGCAGGAACGCACAGCTCATGATTGGAGTTATGCTGGTATTAACGTGCAAATGTAAAGCGCGCAAGTGCGTTCCGATCGTTATTGTTACAGGAACACAGAGCGCAAATGGTTCACGAATCCCCTGCTTTTGTTTATAATATTTTTATTGAGTTTAATTCCTACTGTTTGCGAGAACGCGAGTTGGTTTTCCTCCATGATCCTAATAAGACGTGTAAAGTTAAAATCAGGATTGGAGTCATGGCGGTTTACAAGTGCTAACATAAAAAAGGAATGCAGTGCATTCCGATCCTTGTTGTTACAGGAACGCAGAGCCCAAATGGTTCACGAATAACACCGATTCATTTTTCATTGCACTAAATACCGACTGTTTGCGAGAATGCAAATTTGTTATACTCCGTGAGTCTAATGAAGCGTGCAACTTTGCATGTCAGTATCCAAGCTCTATCACAAAGAGGAACGCAGTGCGTTCCGATCGTTGTTATTGCAGGAACACAGAGAGCAAATAGTTCACGAATAGAGTGGATACCCACCTTTACGGTACTAGGGTTTGTTCGTAGTTTAATTTAATTCTCAACTACAACTGAAAGTAGTTGCTGACATAGACCGTTCGGATGTGACGTGACAAAACTATATCATGAGCAGTCTAGTAGATATTTGAACAGTTTATGTATAAACAACATACATTTTGACCATAGAGGTGGCACTTTAGCATGAATGGGCGGGCTCGATCGGTGTGAAAGAACAGCCTCACAGAAAACCGACATGAAGCAGCATCTATGCTGTGTGACTCGGAATTACCCGCTAAGATAAGGAGAAGTCCTCTTCTCAACGAGTAATTACCGGTTGCGTCCACATCTATCGTTTCAGAGCCCGGGGTACGTTTAGGGCAACATTCAGGCTTTGGGGAGTCTATTAATTTCAATGACGCGACTGTCGTCTGACCTTTGCAATCCTTAGACACGGGAGCCAGACCAACTGAATCTAGGTTATACGTTTCAGTAAAACGAAACGTGCATGTTTCTTCACAATGATTTCCTGAGGGAAATTCGACTACCAAGCTAATGGTATAAATCTTTGAAAAATTTGTAAGTATAGATGGAAAGCCAGCACGTGTTATCGACGAACACTTTTCAATTTACCTTTAGCTTCACCACTCTCGTGTATGCTCATATGAAAGTCAACTTTACGTTTAGCTTTACTTTTGAGTAAAAACTAAAAGTATTTAAATTACCTTTCTGGGCACATTCTGTTTTAGAGGCAATCTGCAAAGCCTTAAAATCAAGCAAACACCAGCGTAAAAGTTGCGATTATTACAAGTTTTAAAAGTTCAGTGTTTTAACTAGCAAGCAATCGTGTAAGGTACTTCATAATAATACGGCTTAACAACACAGTTAACCCAAAGGCTGCTATTAAACAAGTTGGCCGTAGATTTAAATTTTGAGCTCGTAAATTAACCCTCCATCCTTTTGAAATAGCAAAGGGATTGGGACCTAATGGTCTATTTGTGAGACGTAATGGGCCGACCAGGCCGAGCATATTAGACAATTTGGACATACTCTGACTTCGGTCTATTCATAAAGAGGCTTTATTCTGGGTTTCTATAAAGGAACAGTCGGGATTCATGTGTAACTGAGATAAAAGTAACGAACGGGTTAAATTTTTCGCGTGTATAAAACCGGATGTGAATTTTTTGCTATTTTTTGTCTATTTTTATCTTTACGGTTCCATTTTGATGGTGCATCTACAAATATAGCTGGAATTGATATCAACTATGTATATGGTATGTTAGAATCACCATGCATATAAAACATTCATCATCATCAGCCCATTTAAGTCCCCACTGCTGGGGCACGGGCCTCCCTTAATCAAATGAGTGGTGATTGACATACTCACCACGCTTGGCAGACGGGTTGGCGAGGGTTTTGATATAAATGCAGAGTTTTCCTTCTCTGGGTGCTGATGATCATGCCAGCAGCTTTATCTTATAAAACATTACAAGATATTTTTATAAACGCATAAAATATTATTCAGACAACATCACCTCCTTATCTGCATTGACCTGACACTATGGTGTGTTCCTAAAGCTCTTTTGTTAATGTCCAAATAACACCCTATTAATATAGATACGTAGTTTAACTCATTGACCTTAGCATCCGCTGGCAATACACACAAAGTGTAACGTAAAAAATTAACGCATTAGAGGGTGTGGCCAAGGCAGCAAACACGATAGTGTTTAAACATACCAACCACAATTTACAACTTTTTATTACTCATAATTATTGTGAGCCATAATAAGTAATTTAAATGTACTTACTATGTACATCCGGCAAAGTTTCCGGTGGACCACTTTTAGACCTTATTCCAATACTTTAAGGTCGAAAGTGGTCTACCGGAAACTTTGTCGCTGTTGTACCACCGCAACCAATTTATATCACAGAGCAAGCCCAACTTGTTACGCCGCCTCTCCATTTTTGTCGACTACAGTTTAAGTCATGATACTATCAGATATAATGCTACGATATAGTGAAGATATAAAAAATATTTTATGATAGGAGAGCCCGCTTTAGCATGAAGCTCGACTGGAGTGATACTGTGCCCTCGCAGAAAACAGGAGTGAAGCTGCGCTGTTTTGCGGAGCGATTGGGGGCACCTGCCGCCTTTGAATATACTAAGTTGTAAGATTGCAGGTGTACATATTTATTTAGTATCGGGTGATTCGCCTGCTCGTCTACCACCATAAAAAAATAGAACATTTCGACTAAGGCCGCTCGGCTACCAGTACCTTTTACCTGGCCTTGGCCAGCCTTGTACAGGTCGCACTAAGGAAGGGCATGCTTAGATTAAATCAAATAATCTAAGAGGGCATCTCGCAATTAGTAGATCCTGTTTAGTAGCTAAAAATTAAAATTGATTACCTATCCGTCACCTTAATGCGCACTTTGAACACTCGCGACAAAAAATATCAAACATACACGTTCTAATCACACACAATCATAAGCAACTGCAGGGCAAAGCGTACCATGCTTAACTGAGTGAGAAAAGTCATTATGAACAGCAGTAGGTATTCGTTATTATATTATGGTCACAGCTTGAGTTTCCATGCTTTTTTTGGTTTCGTAGGAAAAATGCTGAAGTGCAAATGACTGGCCATTTTCTTTTAACGAGAAGCTTACCGACATACACACTAAACATCCTGCTGTTCTGCCTCACCCCCCTACATGAACACGTGAAGACGTCACGAAGCCTCACTGAATGGGAGCAGGATCGGACCATTCGAGTGAAAGTGTATTTATTTATTTTATTTCTTTATTTATAAGATCACCAACAAGATTTACATCATTACAAGATTCAATAATAACACCAGAAGATACTCGTAATAAATTAATCTAAACGAAATCTTTTTTTTTTGTGGACTCGGCCACCCTTTAAGCGACGCAATGATTCCACCAATGTCAAGTGTTTAAAGAGACACGGAACTTAAAAACGAAATCTACAAGCAGGTGACAACGGCATGCAATTTTGTCAACAGTGACATAGTGTAGGGAAAGTTGATAGAACTGAGCCATGTCTAGTTATATTTACTGTGAAAATACTGAAAATACTTTTCTTAGCAATATTGCTTGTAAGTCCTTCGTTTACAATTCAGTAATTTTTTTTTTTGGTAACATTTGCCGAATTTTGTGATTGTCGTACAAAACTTTATCATCTATATTTCACGCAGGTTATCCTTTTATCTGTGACTTTTAGATTGCATTCTAAAGCATTTTGTTTTTCGAAACAATGCAGCAATGTGCTTAATTTAATTTTTATCGAATATTTCATAGCTGATTTTTATTAGTACTTAATTAAAACGTGGCTCGCGGATTTGATAGTTAGGTATTTTTGTTGACTCATAATTTGTTCTGGGTGTAGTCCATAAAGTAAGTAATAAAAAATATTGTTGACTTTGAGTTTTTATATTGTAATGTTTCTAATGGTTTGCTCTTAGACAATTTAATACTGTCTAAGGGTTTGCTAATTAAATAACACAACTTTGATGTTTCAGAAGAAAAAAAATGATTTAACCTAGCCTAACCTAGCTTTAACCTAAATAATATGTAGACACTGTATAGATATCGGGTTTATAAACTAACTCCCGCACTCAGAATGTTAATAAAATGTATTATGGATAGTATTTTATGTGTATTGAAATAAATGTTTTTTTCTAATCTTTTTTTTATGCTAGAGGCGACAAACGTGCAAGCGAGTCACCTGATGGAAAGCAATCATCGCCGCCCATTAACATCCGCGAAATCATCTACTTAACTAATAGAAATAATTCGACGTGTCTGAGTGCGGGAGTTAGTAAAATAGGTATTTAAAACTCAGTATTTCGAGGTTTTGAGGACGGGAAAGTACTCCAGGCTGGAAGGTGTGGCGACCATGAATAACGCAGGCGGCACACAGCACCGCCTTTGTCATGTCCTGGCTCTAATGACACTAGATTATTTTTAGACTTGATTTGTTAAATTCTTCCATTTAAACCTGAGTGCAGAAATTTTCAGCGCATCGAATGTGCCTAAAAATTGTCTTTCAGAAACTTATATTGATAAATACGCCATTTGTTCTATGTAGATAGTCACTAGGTATATTTTATCAGATGATAGAGAAAACACTGCTTTTAAGGTCTCATCGGTCCAAAAATACCGCTGTTATCATCATAGCCGCATTTTATAGTTTTATTCGTACGAGGTAAAAAAATCTTAAGAAACACGCAGTGGAGGCATCAGCCATTTAAATTTTTAAAAAGGCCAGCAAACACGTCAGCTATGTCTCTGACTTCGCAGATGTTCAAGAGCGGCGTTGATTACTTTCCATCAGGTGACGCCCTTGTTCGTTTGTCATCTCTAGTATTAAAAAAGGGAATGAAACTGTCAGAAAAAAATTTAACTTTATTAAAATATTATTTCATAAGAATAATAGGTGTCATTTGATCTTTATTTCAATGAACTTAAGGTTTAATTTCTGTAAGTAAATGGTTTCTGTAACTTTCAGACAAGGAGAGCGGTGGGAAGCTGCCAACTTTTAAGAAAACGTGTACTTACTTTTTGCTAAATCAAAGTTCGAGTTTTTACAAATCTATTATAGATTGATCTCTACCTTTTTTATGAGAAAGGGAGGCAAACGAGCAAGCGAGTCACTTGATAATAAGTGATCACCGCCGCCCATGGACATCAGCCACACCAGAGGGAGTAGAGATGCGTTGCCGGCCTTTTAGAAGGTACAGGCTCGTTTCTTGAAGCTCGCAATGTCGTACCGGTACGGAAATACCGCTGCGGGAAGTTGATTCCACAATGAGGAGGTGCGTGATAAAAACGGACGTGTAAAGCGCACGGTGGTGGACTTCCACCCATCCAGATGGTACGGGTGGAATCCTAGTTTACGGCGCGTAGTACGGTGGTGAAATTCAGCAGCGGGTATTAACTCAAACAACTCCTCGAAACACTCACCATGGTAAAGGCGGTAAAAGACACACAGAGAGGTGACTTCTCTCCGCAGGGCCAGAGAGTCTAAGCAATCAGTAAGATTCTCGTCGTCGACTATTCGAGTTGCAGGACGTTGAACGCGGTCGAAAGGGAGGAGCTGATATTGGGGTGCTCCGGCCCAAAGATGGGAGCAGTACTCCATGTGAGGCTGAACTTGTGCCTTATAGAGCTGAAGGCGGTGCGTTGGCATAAAATACCACCTTGCTCTACCGAGGACACCCAACTCTCTAAGCGACCAGACTATTATTATTTTACTCTATGCTCCAATTAAACCAAAGACAGTGTGCACACTAGCAACGCCAATGCATTTTTATAAATTGCACTCAAGTAAGATCATCACTTCAGATCCCGGATTTTCAGTACAGCCAGGTATAAAAAAGAGTGAAATTTTATATACCAATTCTAGATGCGACAAAAAAGTGACATCCTCTTCCAACCAATCGATGACTTAGATAGAATTGAACACTGGTTACAGCAGAATTATTCAGCATAAAAATTAAAGATTTGCAGTAACTGGAGTTCATAAATCATCCATCACAGGAGTACATTTTCTCGAATAAAAAAATTAATATGAATGGTAGGTATATGACTGTTTTTCTGAAAACTGTTAATAGAGTCCACGCCATGTAAGAAGTACCGTAACAAAATATAAAGCTAAAATTTTAGATCACAATATGGATTCCTTCAAACGAACCGTGAAGAAGCATCTCGCGGGCCAGTATGGCAGTTCCAAGGAAAGTGATGCCTTTACATCGCGTCCGTTGTAATTGCAACGTGGGCTTCTCCTCTTGCTCACCATCAGGTTGAGAAGATAAAAAATCTATATTAACAAAGCTTAGAATATTGACGGTGACAGAAGATGGCGTCTAATAAGAGACTCTTTTAATGGCACGGAATCTATTTAGTTTCAACCAGTTACCTAATTCTGGGATGACATCGATTTCTGGGACACCTGTATAAACGGTAATTGACGAATTCTAATCCCATAACATTTTCTTTGGAAATCCTTTGAACCGTCTTTAATTAAATTGCTGTTATTTCTGCCATTTCCGTCCGGAAATATAAAATTATAATATTTATATAATTACAAGTCTGATACAATATTGACGGATCTCCAAATTAAAGCTGTGTTTCAATTCCAATTCTCAAATTTGATACCTAGATCTAATAGCTACCTATATCCACATATCTATGGTGATCTCTAGTTGTTCAACACGATGTATAATAATAATTGAAATACAGTTATTAATATTACTTTTGTAAAATTGTGACTTATTTAGATATAGGTATAGGATATGCGTTAGTTAGGAAAGTCTGCCATAAAAAAAACTTAACATAAGAAATAGTGACACAGGCGGAGGCCAAGGACCATTTCGAATCGCTGAGCCAGCGTAGTCTGTATGCCACATTATAAAGATAAAATAGGAAGGTAGAGGAGAAACGGAAAATCATTCCATTTCTTCCTGGTGTAGACCATAAGGATTTTGCTATTTTACTTTAGAAGAATAGATTAAAATTTTATAAAAAAAGACGCAATTATAGATGCACACATTCAAATAGTATTAATAAATATTCATCGAAATCGAAATCCATATTAAGTATACTATGCGTGCTTATTTGGTTATGCGGGATACTGGTGATATAAAAAGATATAAAAAATTCTTTATTCAATTTAGGTCCACACAGAACACTTATGAATGTCAAAATAGGTACATAATATCTACCGCTGGTTCGGAATGTCGATTTCTACTGAGAAGACACCAGCAAGAAACTCAGTAGTTACTCTTTTCAAATATTGATGATGTTACAGAGTTTCAATTGAGAAGAGAAAAAAATACAATCATGATGGTTAATAGACTACTATGAATAACTACTCAAAAGATTAATCAATTAACAAGACCAAGAATCCTTATCATTTAAATAGTCTTGTACACTATAGTAACCTTTCTTCATTAGGCAGGTTTTGATATGAGACTTAAACTTATCCAGTGATAGGTTAATGACATTTTGTGGTATCTTATTAAATATCTTAATACTTAAGCCAACAAATGAATTACCGATTTTATGAAGTCTGAGAACCGGGACGGCAAGCCTATGTTTATTTCTAGTGTTAAGACTATGACTATCGGACTTTTTTGGAAAAGTGTGCAAGTTCTTACGTACATACATAATGCAGTCGAGGATAAATTGGGAAGCCACGGTTAAAATATTAATTTCTTTAAATATTTCTCTAAGTGAGTCGCGTGATCTAAGGCTGTATATAGCGCGGATGGCCCTTTTCTGTAATACAAAAATAGTTTGTATGTCAGCAGCAGACCCCCACAACAGTAGACCATATGACATCACACTGTGGAAATAGCTGAAATATACCAGTCTTGCCGTCTCGATATCAGTCAGACGCCTAATTTTTCTTACTGCATATGCAGCGGAACTTAGTCTTCCTGCCAAGGCAGCATATGGGGACTCCACTGCAATTTCGCATCTATAGTTATACCGAGAAAAACTGTGGAATTAATGATTTGAATAGATTAATTGTTCATCTTAATACTAGTATCGACCTGATTTGGCATGGTAAATTTTACACATTTAGTTTTCTTTGAATTAAGCAGTAAATTGTTAGTCGTACCGGTGCAATACCTGCGAGAGAGTATCATTTACGTCGTCAATTGATTCTTTATATCTATCAACCTTAAAAATCAAGGAAGTGTCGTCAGCAAATAACACTATCTCACATAGATCTTTCGTAAAGTATGGAAGGTCATTTACGTATATTAAGAACAACAAAGGCCCCAATATTGAGCCTTGGGGCACACCCATTAATAGAGGAGCGCCAGAAGAGTCGATTCCATTAACATTAACCATTTGAATTCTATCAGACAAATAAGATTGAATCATATCAAGTGCGTTATTCAATACACCGTAATGCCGTAACTTCATTAATAGTGTTTCATGATTAACGCAATCAAAAGCTTTCAACAAATCACAGAAAACACCTATTGCATCCTGCTTTTTCTCCCACGCATCAAAAACATGTTTGATAAGAGCCACTCCTGCATCAGTAGTGGATTTTCCTTTAGTAAATCCAAACTGTTTTCCATGCAGTAATTTATTAATATTAAAATGACACAAAAGTTGAGTAAATATATTTTTTTCGAATATTTTACTGAGTGCTGGCAATATGGATATTGGCCTAAAGTTAGACGGGTCACTCCTTTCTCCAGATTTGAATAAAGGTATGATTTTACTAATTTTTATCTTATTTGGAAATTGACCCTCGTCAACACATTCGTTAAATATTATAGCTAAGTGGGGTGCGATAGAGTGTATTATATTTTTTATTATATCTATCGAAATTTCCCATGCGTCTTCAGTCTTTTTAATATTTAAATCTTTAAATGTTTTAAGAATAATCTCTGAGTTTACATGACTAAATCTAAAAGATGTGGTGCACTCATCTACATGCGACTTGATGAGAGAAGCAGCGAGATGCGGACTCGAATTTAATGTTTTAGTGGTAATGACTGGAATGTTTGAAAAGAATGACTCAAATGTGTTTGCCACTTCCGAGTCTGTATCAATAGATTTGCCATCAATTTTAAGAGAGAGCTTGCTGTGTTGTGTTTTGTTTTTGCAAGTATCTTTATTTATAATTTTCCATGTAACTTTACTTTTATTACTAGCTTTCATTATTTTATTTTTAAAGTAATTTGATTTGGCCACTGCGCAGACTTTTTTAATATCTTTGAATATTTCTTAACATATTCTAATGTCGTTGGGTCATTAGAGTTGGCCTTAATATCATACAATTCAAATAACCTCTTTCTACTTTTATAAATACCTGTAATGGCCCAGTCACTGAATTTGGTTTTAGAGGTATTTGTTTTAATAGTTCTTTTGGTAAAGATACCATTAAATTCTTTTTCAACGACATTAAATAATTTATCATAACGTTGGTTTACATTTCCTTCATTATAGGACAATGTAGACAACTTTTGTGAGATAGTTTCTTTAAATTTATTTATACGGCTTTCGGTGATTGGTCTACATACAAAACTATATGAAGAAGGGGCATGACGGTGCTCAAACACAGTCATTTGACCACTATGGTCAGAATTGATAAAATTTATTATGGACTTGTCCATAGCTTCACAGTTACAAAATATGTTATCTAAACAAGTAGCTGAGGTGGGTGTGACTCGCGTGGGTTCGTTGAAAAGATGATGTAAATTAAATGATTTAAAGAGATTCAGAAACCTAACAGAGTTCTGTGAATTATCTAAAATGTTGATATTAAAATCTCCACAAACAACTACTTTTTTATTAGATGAACATATTTTGCTCAAAACTTCTTCCATAATGGATTCAAACATGGCAAAATTCCCATTTGGGGGCCTATACACACAGACAATGACATGCCGCTCCAGCTCTGCACACGCTAACTCAATAGTTCGCTCAACTGAGAGTGAGACAATATCTTTACGTTCTTTAAATTTAACTGTATTATTCAATAAAATAATTGACCCGCCTCTGATTGCCAACTTTCTCGTGAATGACCCGCCTCTGATTGCCAACTTTCTCGTGAATGTGTGTGTGGCTCTATTCGTGCGTGTGAATGTGTGAGTGTGAGTGCATGCGTGTTTGTGTGTGTGATAGAAGGTGTGTATGTAAAAGAGTGTGGATGTTGTTTAGTATAGTACAGTACGGCTGCGCTTACGTCATAGCTACTTGCTCGTCGAACAGAAATTTCCTTAGATGGCGTTTAAAGGGTAAAGCAGACTGAATTTCTGGTCGGCGGCGGCAGGTTGTTCCAACATTTAGAGCAAACGCAGCCGTGCAACCGTTGGCCGTCGGGTAGCAAACCACCGCAGTGAGATTACTACCCGCCGTTCCCGGGGAAAACCGTGCCCCACGGTAACCGTTTCTGCCTGAAACCAACCGCAGCTGGAATTTATGTTTAAACGATATGTGGAGTTGGAGATCTTCCGCGTACGAATGGTAGTTGCAGGTTTTTATTTTGGTAATGATATCGGCGGTATATAACACGGAGAGTATTGGTCCTAGTATCGATCCTTGAGGAACTCTTCTTGTGACTCGGGTTGTGCAAGACCGTGACATACAGCCATTGTGATTTTGAGTTTCTACATATTGTTTGCGCACAGACAGGTAGTATCGAACCATTGGATTGCCAAATCATCGAAACCGTATTATCTCAATTTAGACAGAAGAATTTTGGAGTTTATAGTATCAAAAGCACGCAAATAGCCTTTTAGGTACATGTTATAAATAAATAAAGCAATATTTACGATGTTGTGCAAATTGTACTTGTATTCATTTCAGCTCTGTCTATTTACATAACAATAACAATCCGTTGCTGTGGCGACGGCCACATTTCATATGAACGCCCAGGAGCCCAATTCTCGGGCTCGTGACATTTCTTTTCATACGACATATATCACTAAAACATAGTTTTTTTCTATGACTTTCAAGTGATATCCGCCATGTTTTTGAAATGTCACAAACCCGAGAATAGGGTTAGTAAAATAGTTCGTCTGGTGGTTTACGTACCGGGCCGTGATCTCGGGGTCTTGAGTTTCATTCCCGAGTCGTGCTAAAAGTTTCGAATTTTTCGAACATTCCTCGGGTTTGTGATCACCAATCCGCAATAGGCAAGCGTGGTGATTAAGCCTAATCCCATCATAGTAGCGATGACTTGATTTATATGAAGGAGGCCTTTGCCCTGCAGTGGGACAATATACTTACAGATTGATATTTTACTTTTAGACTATGTTCTAAAAATTTAACATTTTGCTCGATCCGGACATCGGATCCAGGACCCCTAGATCATAGCCAGGTGCTTAAGACCAATAGTAACATACTATATAGTATATTTACTATAGTAATATACCTACCTTAAATAGTAAAAGAAATTAATTAATATTTTTTTTATTTTTATTTTATGCTAGAGGCGGACAAACGAGCAAGCGAGTCACCTGATGGAAAGTAATCAACGCCGCCTATGAACATCCGCGAAATCAGAGAGATCGCTAATGTGTTGACAGCCTTAAAGAGTTCGCTCTTCAAGGTTCCTAAGTCGTAGCCGTCCGAAAATACTCCTGCAGCCAAACCGTTCCACAGAACTGAGGTACGTGGTATTAGACCGCCATTCTTCGAGATAATGAGGATGGAATGACAATCGCTTGCGAGTGGTTCGATGTAAGAATTCGGCTGCAGAAAGTAGATCAAACGGTTCCTCGGCGCACTTCCCATGATAGATGCGGTATAGAATTCTGAGCGAAGCTATATCCCGCCGCAATGCTATAATGATATTAATATATTATTATATTTTTCTTAAAATTGTATAACAGTAATTATCATAATATTTACATAAACGAATACGTAAGCATACTTCCTTTGAATTTCTTAATGTGTAACTTAAATCATTTTGGATAAAATAACCCGGAGTTTCAGTTTATTTTTGAAAGGGTTAATTAATTCTAATTGAGGGCTTTTTTTTTTTTTTTTTTTTTTTTTTTTTTAATTTATTTAACGAACCACAAACAAGTTTCCAATGTTATTAAATTACAAAAGTATAATGTTGTACATTGTAAATTATTGAAAACTCAACCTTGCTGGCTACATATTTATAACAAACTAATTGTAACAGAGACTCAAGCAACTATGCAATTATACATTGTTGATGCTTAAATTAAAAGCCTAAACTTATATTAATACAGGGTGCGTCGGTAAACAATTCTGGTACACTATGCGGATAGAAGGAGGGGACCCTCCTTCCATCCGCACAATGCACCACAATTCGAACAACTCCCGTCTTAAAACCTTTAGGAAATTCGTTGAAATTTTATTCGAAATGTGTTTCGTCTTTCTATACAAAATGACGAAGTCACGTGACCGAGTTGATATGAAAGTAGTTTTTTTTTTAATACGAATTTCCAAAAGTTATAGAACATGTTTCCTAGAATGGTTAGTTGAAGAGGTGACTTAAAGAATGCAACTGCCCTCCGAAGCACCCTGCATAATATGGTTATAAAGAGTATGCATACTTTTAAACAGAATAATATACTTATAATTTAGGTGTAATAGATATATTTAAGTGAAGTGTGTAATCATGTGCATGTACATACAAAGGATGTGTGGGTGTATGTATGTGTGTGTGTGTGTGTGTGTGTGTGTGTGTGTGTGCGTGTGTGTGTGTTTTTTTATGAGGATTTGTATGCAAATGAGTGAGGGTTTGTGTATATGAAGAAGTAAGTGTGTATAATATATGTATAAGTTTGTATGTATAAGACTAAGTATATGTATTAGTATGAGTATATTATTTATTGTGTTCAGGGTTTATTGTAATTGTGGAAATTATAGTTATTGTCAAGAATGAGAAATTTAAATAGGTATGTAGGTATTTTTAAGAATTTAAAAGTAGGTCCACTATTTGTCGTTTAAATATCCTTGCGGTACAGGCAAAGATGTCAATTGTATTGAATTTTGTATTGTAAGTATTGACTATACGGTTTAATGGAGATCGGATACCAGAGTTCGTACGAGAAAAGGGTAGGGCAAATACAGGTTTAGGGTGCGTAGGTCTTATATGAGCGCGAGTAGGTACTGAATACTTTAAGAGATTGACTATATCCGTACTATCATATTTATTATGACATAAGTCAAAAAGCAACATAGCCTCGAGTTGCGACCGTCTTGACTTTAAGTCTAAAAGCTTATATGTTTTCAAGAGACAAGGGTAAGATAGTCGTTTATGGAGGTATTTGTAACTCACACGTCGCAAAAACTTTTTTTGCACTTGTTCGATGCTATTGTGATATTTTTCATATAATGCTTTTTGGATTACAAATCCGGGAAAAGGGTAACAACATATTTTAAAGTTCAGACCCTCTATTTACCTTTTGGTTGGGGTTATTCTGCATTCCGTCCATTTCGGTTAATACAACGGAGCTTAGGAAATGAAAATTTATTTGAATTAGAGACATTATCATAGGATTATTTCCCGAATACATATTTGGCACAGCAACTTTAGAAAAATAAAATGCTCGTGATTATACTGGTTATGTTTTGTTCACGGATTAGGTCATCTATATGGTATATATATAAACCGTGGGAGAGCCACGCTTCGGCATGAATGGGCTGGCTCCACCGGAGTAATACCACGGCGTCTCAGAAAACCGGCGTGAAGCAGCACTGTGCTGTGTTACGCTGCGTGAGTGAGGGTACCGGAGGCCCAAACCGAGGGTTCAAAGATTGCCAGCACACTTGTGACTCCACTGGTGTCGCCGGTGTCCATGGGCGGCGGCAATCACTTACCCTCAGGCGATTTGTCTGCTCGTCTGCCGAAAATTATTTAATGGCAAAAGCCTATATTATACAGTTAATGATTACTTAAATGACAAGAATTTGTGGAAATGATAAACTGTTCGCCTACACCCATGATACTGTAATTAAAAAGAGTAAATGGCGAGTTTCTTGCCGGAATCAACTTTCCGATTCCGTTGGTAGAATCACATTATATTGATTCATTTCTTAGTATATTTTTTGTATCGACATATATGTTTAAATAGATTTATAATATACATAGCTATAATTTATATTTTTTATGTATGACGATTTGTAAGAGCTGTATATAAGCCTATGCAAATAAAGTACTTTTAAATTCGTCTGACCTTCGCATGTATCTAAGTTACATTTTAAAGCACCTATAAATAAAATTTTTCACAACATCACATACATTGATCTGACTCCGAGATAGGTAGCTCAAGCATCTGTGTTACGAGTATTAGAATCAACAGCGGGATTACAAATATATACATATAATACTTTTCTTTTGTAAATACATACTTATAATTCATAGAAAACACCCAGACCAGTAAAATCAGAGATGTTCATGCACACAAATGTTTGTAGCTGTACGGGGATCGAACCTATGATGATATTTTTTTCAATTTGTTTTAGTTTAATTTTTTGGCTAAAATGAATATAAATTATTACGTGGACACTAGTTAATTTATTAATTTCTAGACAAACAGGCAGATTAAAGAACATAAGAGACCCTCCATGGATCCCGTTTTTTTAAATTTACGCTATTCTGAAACATTTTTTTATGTCATAGATGGCAGAAGAGCAGACGGATCACCTAATGGTAAGCGATTGCCGCCGCCCATGGACACCCGCCATTTTTGATGATGATTTGTAGCCTTGAGTCCGCATGATTTGTAGTCTTTACTGTAGCTCGTCCTAGTTTCAAGTGTGATTAAACGCAATTCTAGTTGCACGCAGCACAAATAGAGTTAGAACACAAACTAAAATTTTAGATTCCTTGTCTTTATAGATATACAGCTTCAAATTTGAACGTCAATGGCAACTGAAGCGCGCTTTTCAAGGGACTTCTTTGGTGGAGCGGACTATTTGGAATTTTTTCGAATATTTGGGAAGCTTCACAAATGAAACTTAGATATCGCGTACGTAGTCAGTAAGGTTCTCTACTTGGTGTTACCACAAACCGACAGACGTTCTATTTCTGTCCATCAAAATGCGTTTTATTAAAATAAAGTTGTTATAAAAAGAATATAAAACTGATTAGAATGAACGAATGAAAATATTCGTTTGGACTCACATTATACATTCTTATATTACAGGTGGGTACATTATTCTCAGTATCATCTCATCATCATCATCTTAAGCCGTTTTTTACCAATTTGGTGCAGGCCTCCTTCATTCTTCTCCATTCTATTCCATTTTGGGCAGTTGAAGTCCAGTTGTGCCCGCCAATCTTTGCTATGTCGTCTTTCGTCTCATTTGTGGCCTTCCGATAGGTCTTTTCTTTACAGAGTACCGAATAATAATAAATAATGTTGTTATATGGCCAAAATGGTTTCCACTCAGTTTATGTATACGGCTTAGTAAAACCGATACGCTGATTTCCAGCGTAAACCAGTTTGTAGACGGCTAAAAAGACTCAATATAATAAAGGAGAAGGTAAAACAAAAACAAGTTTTACCTTCTGTAAGATACCTATAACAACTTTTATAAATTATTCAATTGTGAAATATTAATATCACTAAGTATATCATTTACTTCAAAGTTATCTGTATCAGTTGCAGAAACAGAAACCAAAATACGTTTTGATGCTTACATATTATTTTCTTATGTTTGTTTGACGTAATTACTGAAAAAAACTTCAAATTACATTGAAATTATTAGAAAGTTTAAGAAACTGTCGTAAAATATGACAATATGGTGGCAACATTGTCCTCAATATTGAAAACAACACTGCAGCCGACGATATCGGAGTTAAACCACCCTTCAGTTCAGTCAGAACCGTTTGTTAGTTCAGAAAATGATTGACTGGCAAACGGATATATGTGTAGTTATGCATCCACTATCCGCACTCGCCATCAAAATATACAGGGTTGAAAAAAAATCTGTTTGATAGAAAGTGCCTTCAGTATGAATTTTTTGGGTAAAGCATTTTTTTGCAATTTATTCTTAAGTTAATAGTGCACTTAAAAATGTATCGACAGTCTTTATGTGAGACGCGAACCCACGATCCCGAAGACTATCGATAAATTTTAAAGTGAATTATTTACTTAAATACCTACGTAAGCTTATTTTACAATCTTCTATTCTTATTCTACGATCTCTTTTCAAATAATTCCAGCGATAAGACCGCCGAAATTGTACAATTAAGTTTCTCTAATGCCTAGTTTTTTTAAGTTGTGTTTTTTGTGCAATAAAGTATATATATCTATCTATAATTACCATATTATTTGAAAAGAGTAACTACTGAGTTTCTTGCTGATTCTTCTCGGTAGAAATTGACATTCCGAATCAGCGGTATATTACATAATATTTGACATTGATAAATGTTCTGTATAAAGTTCATAATTCATTTTTGATTTTGATTAAAATAAAACTGTAGCTCAAGATTTTCTGAATTTTGTCTTATTTGTTTTACCCAGGAACCGGACCCGCAAACAATATAAAAAGAAACCCTAATAATCAACTTATAGTCATTTAATATCAAAGATGACAGTGTCTTTGACAAACATTAGGTCTAAAACTCGTCAGCCGTACAAAATAATATTTGTAATTGTTAGAATACAACCTATATTGACTTCTGGAGGTTATTCCAGCTATGTTGTGTTAGCTGTAAATTACTGAGTCCAATATCATCTCGTAGGTATTGAGCGGTTACACTGCAGCAAACGGTTACACTGATCATGCAAGGCTTGTAAAATAAAATCTTTTTCTTCTTTGAGTGCCATCTTCTAACGAAAGTTGGCGATCATAATGGCAATTCGAACCCTTGCACAGCTGCTCCGTGCCGTGTGGTTCCCGGCAGAGTAGGTGCCGTGTGGTTCGCGGCAGAGTAGAATAGGCCACCCTCACTCATACCGAGGTGTCGTAAAAGGCGACTAAGGTAAAGCTGCTGGAATGATCATCAGCACCCAGAGAAGGAAAACTCTGCATTTATATCAAAACCCTCGCCAACCCGTCTGCCAAGCGTGGTGAGTATGGCAATTACCCCTCATGTGATTAAGGGAGGCCCGTACTCCAGCAGTGGGGACTTAAATGGGCTGACGATGACGATGACAGCTGCTCTAAAATAGAGAACTTGTGTTTTTATTACACCGCTGGTGCAGATTTTTACGCAAATATGTTCTTCTCCTTCCTGGGCTACAAGATATAATACTACTCTAGAATTTCATTCTGATAGTATCGTACTATACGTGCTATGTAGTGGTTGTGTTGGTCACCAAAGGGCGGAAGAATCAATTTAGGAAATGAACTTTTCTCAATGGTTCGTGTCAGAGTGTATAAGGAAGTGAGAGGAAACGTTTATCGAAGCTGTGGGTTAGGTATTATTTGTAAATGTGATGCCAAAAGCGATTTGGCCGTTCGTTGTACTGTTTTGGTTTTGTAATACCTGTATTTTGTTTTGTTCAAACAAAAAAACAAACATTTATTTGCAAAAATCAGAGTTGATACAATCTAGGTCTTAAAAATATGTTATCTAGTGTCGTAATCTACTTGCTAGCATGCGTGCCAATAATTAGTTTTTTCACAGTATTTTGATATAAATACTAAGTTTCCTATATCAAAATTCAAAATCACTTTATTTGCATAGGCTTGTATATGTCACCGGAAAATAACTAGATCCGAAATTTTATCAATTTACTAGGAAGTTTATAAACTTTCGTAGGATTCTAAACGGAAGACAAATTGTATTATTTTACGTCCACACTTTCGTAAATTTATCAATTTCCGACGTCACACGCTAAATTTATAAACTAACGGATATCTATTCGTAAAATTTTACATGGTTCGACCAATCACAGAAACTTTTTTAAATATACGCATCTTTGAAATACGTAAAATAACACACTGCTCTCTGATTGGTAAATATTCACAGTGGCAATACCCATCAGTTCGCGTTTGGATATTTCTTACTTATTATTTTACGAGTGAGTTCAGTAATTTCATCAATGTACGAAAGTGGGGACGAAAAATAATACAATTTATCTCCCGTTTAGAATCCTACGACAATTTATAAACTTCCTAGTATATTGATAAACTTACGGATCTTGTTATTTTCCGGTGACATATATAGCTCTTACAAATTGTCATACATGAAAAATATAAGTATAACTATACATACAACTATATATACATATTATATATTATAACTATATATACATGTAATTGAACTATTATGTCGATACAAAAAAATATACTAAGAAATGAATAAATATAATGTGATTCTACCACCGGAATCGGAAAGTTGATTCTGACGAGCCAACAAACCCGCCAGTTACTCTTTATAATCGCCAATTTTTTTTTTAAGTACAATACATGGGTCTAGGCGAACAGTTTATCATTTTCAAAATTCTCGTCATCAAAATGTACTCTGTGATACTAGGAAATAATGTAAAATAGATTTAAGTAAGTACATGTCTCAGTACAGAGACAATGATATAATCCTTGAAGCTAACTGCCTATCTTTACTCAAAGCTGCCTACATGTAGGTATGAAGAATTTTGACTTATTATACATAAAAAATAATATATTTAACGCCTATTTAGGTATATGGGCTACTAAATACATTTTTTGTTATTATTCGTATTTTAAGTATTCTTAAGCACTGTAGAAACCTTTTTGTGCTAACCGTGACGAAACAGCATATTTCTCTTATGAATAAACAGGGTAAGGGAAGAATATTAAGTTTAAGATATAGCGGTTTGCAACTTTTTAAGAACCAAGCGTTGCAGATGGCATTCACACATTTCTTTTGGACTTTGAAATCTCTTTCAATATCCACAGAGTTTCCCTATATTATCAAGCCATATGTGAGGACAGAAGACACATACCCATGATACGATCAATAAAGAATATCTATTTATCTGTCCACGTTACGACTAAACCATTAGCCAACTATATTCGGGAACACTCAAAGTGAGTTACTAAAAAATATAAACCTTAGTTACCTGGACAGTACTAAGCAATCGATTGATACCTCATTCATGAAAATCGGCTGGGTACTTTAGGCAGAATCTTGGAAAATACAAACATATTTACACACTTACATACATAGATTGCTAAAACCCTACATAATCCTTATTTTTTGGCTTTGCCGTAGTCGGGTAAAAAAAATATTGTAACAAATTCATTTTCAACTTTTACACAATTTTTTTTCAATTCTTAGAACTTATAAGTGATTTCCATTAAAGTTAGTGTTATTTAATCATTTGCGGATGCTTTAGTATCATTCTGCATAGAGAAAATTAAGTAATATCTAGGACTATTCTGAAATAAGCTTTCAGTTACTTCTAATCCAAACCATGTGTACAAAATGTTGTAATAGATGAATGAATATAAATATTATGTACCATCAGTGGTTACGCCACAAGTAAAACTAGTTCTAAAAGGATTAATGACGTTCTAATAGTAAAAATTTACACAATCGATATTCTCGAGTCTCACCCCAGAATAAATAAGAAATGTTTTGATGTACTTCTTAACTTCCAACTATAGGCAGAAGTTAAACGGAATCATATTTTCGACACAAGTCGCAAATAAAATCTTGAAGCTCAGCTAAGCAGTCTGTTAGCAGGATTCTACCCGCTCATGTAAATCTCGCCGGTGCGTTTACGTGCAAATGTATTCACAGTAGTGATGTCACCAATATCGAATATTAGAATATCAGCGAATATGGATTAGTTCATATTAAAAGTAAAAAAAAATGCAAAGTGAAAACCGTTTTCAACACGCAAACAACTTGATTTTTAACTTTCTAACTTTAACATTTTCATACTTTACACCGCAAACGATGCATGCGGCCCAAGTGATGGTAAATATTAACAGCCGCTGCCTAAATACCGCGAAAGGAAGATCTCTTTTCAAACCTCGTTTAAAAAAAGACGTGACGTGATCAGGGAACACTGCGGCTGGAAGCTCATTCCACTGTAAAATATAAATGATGATTTTTCTTACACTGACGAAAAATAACTGATCACAGTTTACACTGATATGAAACTCACTACCAACTCTATCGCCCTGTGCGAGCTGTACGCCATACAGCCGTATTCTGACGTGATTAGATTCGCAAGGCTCTCTTTTCCCGTAACATCCATACGTTGAGTGCGCTGGATGGTATCCTTGGTATGTGCTTCGGAGTTGGCTCCAGTTTTAACTCATCTTTTTCGGCTTTTCAGTAACTGCAAAAGGCCATGTCCATCCGATAGCCAGACCATCGTTCAGATCCGATCCTTCTCTGTCTAGTACCTTCACTCACTCAGCAAAATACTAACCTACAGCATGAGTACTTTTATTTTCTTGAATTTTTACGAATCTGAACTTTTCATCAAGTAACATATGTTCTCAACAGCACCTCAATAGTCGAAAAACTTCCTTCATTAAAGTTTTTTTCCGATTTTAGGTATGTGTTAGGTGTTAGGGTGTTTTTAAGGTTAATATACTCGGTTATATACAGAATGGTTTACCACATACTACTCACAATTTCAATATACAAAGAGTGTTTTTCGTAATGCCGAACATGAATATTTCAAAGTATGCGATATGATAACAACATCACTAATTCACGCTTCTGATTTTTATCGCGCTTCGTTCTCAATCCAGTGGCGTGTGTGATATATTTACATTTTATCGTATAACATCTCAATCTGAATGAGCTACTAAAGTAGATATCCGATACGAATTCTCACGTATTAATTTTCAATGTTTATGCTGACTTCAGTTATTCCGTCAAAAATTAATGTTACCGCTTGAAAAAATATTGAAATATTTTTATATTTAGTTGGATTTTTGTTATGGAAATTGTAGTGATTTTGTGTATGCGTTTGTGCTTACATGTTCCAGACTCGGTTACCGATGGTGATTCAGTGGTCAAGAATGCACCTTCCAGCATGCACCTGTGGATTTTTCAAATCTATGTAGGTATTTTGTACCATTAACTCGGCTGTAAGGGAAAATATCGTGAGAAAACCTGCACGTTTCGGATTGTTTCTGAAACGTTTTACTATGATTTAGTCAGTCTGTTTCCTTTGTTAAGGTGACTCCACGACGATAATAACGCCGCCAAGTGATTTTATATTGATTGTGGCGAATACGAGAATTAAAAAAAAAGTGCAAGTAATAATATTTCATATTTAACAATTATGAAGATTACTCTTACCTACAGGAAGAAACTATAACATAAGTTTGTTTCAAAACTTGTTAATACTTTTCCCCTTTAAAGAAAGTATCTTATTTGCCACACTCAATGTAAATCACTTGGCAGTCGTCGCGGTGTCGCCTTAATGAGTTCCCGAGGTCAAACGGCAGTCGCTTCATTATAATTACCAGACTCCCCAAATCCTGAATCATGGTCTTAGCGTACCCTGGCTCAAACGCGACATTTTTGGACGCAACCGGGCAGTACACGCTAAGATGAGGCTAAAAAAGGTCCAGACCCGGCTGTAGAGTGTATACTATCGTGATTGCGCGAGATCGACACGACACCATAGGTTTTTTATTAGTTTGGGTCCCACTTACTTGCTTGTTAAACAAAGTGACAGGCATTGGGGTGGCTACGTTGGTTTTCCCTGGGACATAAAGCGTAATAAGGTCTTTGAACGTATTTATGGACAGCTTTACGCTAAAGTGTCCTCTTTAACTATTTTCAGCTTCATATCAAACACATTTCAATCGAGGTCATCATCATCAGCCCATTTAAGTCCCCATTGCTGGGGCACGGGCCTCCTTCAATCACATGAGGGGTAATTGCCATACTCACCACGCTTGGCAGACGGGTTGGCGAGGGTTTTGATATAAATGCAGAGTTTTCCTTCTCTGGGTGCTGATGATCGTCCCAGCAGCTTTACCTTAGTCGCCTTTTACGACACCTCGGTAAGAGCGAGGGTGACCTATTCTACTCTGCCGGGGACCACACGGCGATTCAATCGAGGTAATTTGATAAATAAACCTGACGTGTGCCTGTCGGCACAACTAATGGATAATACGACAAATAATCTTTTTCCGAAATTTCACTTACTTTTTCTAGATTACTTTTTCTAGATTAGACTCATAGCAATTTTAGAAAAATAATTTCAGAATTTTTAAACCGATATTTATGGAGAAGAAAAAAAGTTGAATTCCTCCCATGACGTCATCACTCGGCATGACAAATTAATAACGCTTTTGCTCTCGTTTATTTAAAAAAAGGTTATCCAAAAAACGAAATGTCCAACAACGACATGACCAGTCACCTAAAATGTTTTTATTGCACATATAGCAAGGACATCACAATACGTTGAACCTCAGGACTACCTTACTTCGGCATATTAAAAATATATACAAGTATATTTCAATAAAAACACACATTTAATGAAAACTAGAAAATATGCGTCATCTTTTTTGTACTTTCTTTATTCGAAAAGCGTACATATAAAATGGTAATATTTTTTTATCTTATTGTCCATTCAGACAAAATGTTTGTGCCTTACTTTAAACACAAACTAGTTTTTTTTCGATTCTGCAATGAGACCTCAAAGTTTAAGTAGTAAGAAAAACTGTAATAATTTTCATCCTATCTTGCCAAAGAGATAAAAAGCTTACAGTAATTGGAGACGAAGTTTTTTTAGGGTTAAACTAGAGAGGAAAAAATAAGAAAAGCTTATGTACGCTTTAATGATGTAATATTTTTTTCTTAAGAGATAAATGATAAGTAACATATAATAATTACGTAATACCGTCGTTTGGTGTAATCATGTTTCTAGCACACGGATCTTAATTAAGAAGGGAAGATCTTGTATTAACGGCATATACTGTAAATTACAAGATTCTTAACAGCCAAGTTAATGCTTCATTGAGTAATTAATCATTTGAATTAGAGGGAGTTTAGAAAAAAACACAAGAAAATAAATACAATAACTGAGAAATAAAAATAATCTAAAAGTAAATAAAAAGGAAATTTAAAACAAAATTGGTCCTTGTGGCAGTGTCCCCAAAATGCTGGCAGCATTACCCCGCTGGATGACGATGGAAATTCACGGGACCAGCCTTTGGCTCTGCCGTGACTTTTACTAGAAGAGAAAGTTCTAGTTTCTTATTAGAAACTCTACTGACAAAGGGAATTGGTTCTTTCTTCGTTTCGTGCCTAAATAGAGTAAAACACGTCATTTAACGGTAGGAATGTTACTTTCTGCCGTGGGAGAGCCACGCTTCGGCATGAATGGGCCGACTCGACCGGAGTGGTATCAACCACGGCTTCAAAGAAAATCCTGCGTGAAGCAGCACTGGACTGTTTCGCTGCGATCCGGTGAGATCCCGGGGGAAGTGGGAATAAAGGTCGGCAGCACACTTGTGACTCCACTGATGTCGCGGGTGTTTAAGGGCGGCTGCAAACGCTTACCAACAATCCGGTGATTCGTCTGCTGGGCTGCCACCTATCACATAAAAAAAGTATCGTTTCAGTTGCTAGCTTACATCAGATCATAGTGTAAATAATGAGTGGGTAGGTGCTACTGTAGCGTAGGTAAGAATATCAACAGAGGGGCAATTCTCATTCAATACAAATCTCTAACTCAACTTTAATGTCGAGTGCTCGAAAATAGGTCTCTTTAGAGCGATAAGTATTTCACGCATTCGCAGTAATAAATATTAGTTATCTAATTTATGACACCGTTAATTTGTAGTCGTCGTAATGTCGTATTTATCTTCATCATCATCATCATCATCGTCAGCCCATTTAAGTCCCCACTGCTGGGGCACGGGCCTCCCTCAATCACATGAGGGGTAATTGCCATACTCACCACGCTTGGCAGACGGGTTGCCGAGGGTTTTGATATAAATGCAGAGTTTTCCTTCTCTGGGTGCTGATGATCATGCCAGCAGCTTAACCTTAGTCGCCTTTACGACACCTTGGTAAGAGTGAGGGTGGCCTATTCTACTCTGCCGGGGATCACACGGCACCATATTTATCTTACTTAATTCTTTTTCAAAATTGTATGTGATATTCATTATTGACTAATGGCAGCTTCACTTGGGAGATGTTCCACGACCACATCACGACGTAAAGTTAATTGAGAGAGCTTCGGGATTATAATACTTTAAAATTAAAATCGGTGAGGTAATAATGTGCAAGTAGCTATGACTGAAGTGGAGTATTTCGCGGAACAGCCTTTACGAAGCCATTGAAATTTTATGACATAAATCTGTCAAAAGTTGGAAATATTAATTTTCAAGGATAAGGATACAAGTGCAATGTTAAAATACAAGTGCAATATCAAATTTTATCAATTTCCTCTAAAAAGTTTGGACAGAAAATCCTTAATAGTATCTAGGAAAAAAGTCAAAGTTGAATTTTAACGGGTCTTCAAAATGTTCTCAATGAATTTTCTAACTTATAAGGATTAAAGTTACAAGGGTCTTTCATTAACAAACTTGAATTGCGTAAGGGAAGAAATATGAGAGAAGTTCGATCATTGAATGGGGACGGTTGAACGCCTCTATAGAATTTTGTGTTATAAAAATATAGCTGCGTGCGTCTTTTGAAACGTATTTGAATGTATGAACAAAATATAATTCTGTCATTTTGCACGTTCGGTGAAAAACTTTAGTATACATTATGTACTTTCATATTTAAATTTTGGTTGAGAAAAAAATTAACAAAAACATTATGTGAAATGATTTAAATTACTCACCTATTTGCTAATCAAATCACGTTTATACTCGCACCCCACGAGTGCGAGTATAGACGCAAATAGTGTGCGAGCGAGAAGTGAATAGATGCGCCGCCATTTCTGATCCCATTCTTTATCCGCACAGGTTGTACCAAATATCACAAGTCAGGGTTCAAACATAATATTATGTATAATACACACCGTTATTTTTTATCGTTGACATCCCGAAAACCTCATAATAGGTATAGAGAATAAAGTCCATTTAGCATGTTCGATCAACAAAATAAGTGAAAAAATCAAAAGAGGCCGTGGTATCATTCTGGTCGACCCGGCCCATTCACGCCAAAGCGTGGCTCTCACACGGTATAAATTCTCCCCCGTGATCTCGGGTTCCTGAGTAAACTCCTGGGTCGAGCAAAAGTAGGTGTGTTCCGAATTTTTCGAAAATAGCTTTTCTTGAAGATCACCAGGTCATATCTGTTCGGAAACACCATCGTTGGTAGTTGATTCCATAATTTTACATTTTACTACGCGCGGTAGGAAGTGGCGTGAGAAGCGCATTGTGGTGGATGTGTGGATGCATTAAAATGCATCCAAGTGATGTGGGTGAAATTTGGAATGCTGGCGTGATGTACGATGGTGAAAATTAGCAGCTGGAATAAGGCCGAACAGCTCCTCGGAACACTCCCCATTGTAGATGCGATAGAATACACATACCGATGCTACATCTCTACGCAATGACAAAGGATCAAGCGGGTCGAAAAGAGCCTGGTCGTCGATAATTCTGACTGCCCTTCGCTGGATACGGTCTAGAGGAAGAAGCTGATACTTGGGAGCTCCAGCCCAGAGCTGAAAGCAATATTCCATATGAGGACGCACCTGCACCTTATAAAGTTGCAAGAGTTGCCTCGGCATGAAATACGCCCTCAACCTATTCAGCACGCCAAGTTTTTTGCAAGCCAATTTTACTTTTTCCTCTCGATCACTGCGGAACTCAACGCTGTCAGATATTTCGACCGCAAGGATTCCGACTCTGTCAGAGAGATATAGGGTTGTATCGAAGTAAGGCTATACGACGAATGGTGACTTTTTTCCGGTAAACGCGCATGCTTGTGTCTTCGAGGGGTTAAATTTCACTAGATTTAGTCGCCCCCAGTCGGAGACTTTTCCTAGTATAGTCTCGATTTCAGACACAAGCTTGTTCCAGTACTCGTCGACATTTACTCGGGAAACATTTGCAGAGCCGTTGTATAAGGCATCGCATGTGCTGTCATCTGCGTAGCAATGGATGCCACCATTATAGAGCATATCATTTATGTGTAGCAGAAACAGCGTGGGCGATATGACACAGCCCTGGGGAACACCAGCGTTAACGGATTTAACGTCGGAGCATGTACCGTCGACCACGACTTTAATGCTACGATCAGTTAAAAAACTGGTGACCCAACTGCACAGTTTCTCCAAGAGCCCGTAGGATGGAAGTTTCGACAAAAGCCCTTTGTGCCTTTGTGCCATACTCGATCAAAGGCCTTCGCTACGTCCAAGCTGACCGCCAACGCCTCTCCTTTGCTCTCAATTGCACTAGCCCATCTGTGAGTTAAGTACACTAGAAGGTCACCAGCCGAGCGACCCCGACGAAAGCCGTATTGGTGATCACTGATAAGCTGATGGTCTTCCAGGTACTTTAGCAGCTGGCAGTTTATAATGGATTCCATTATTTTGGAGAGATAGGGAAGTGATGGCTATCGGTCTATAATTGGACGGATTTGAGCGGTCTCCTTTTTTTGGGATCGGGTGCACCAAAGCAGTTTTCCATTTTTTCGGGACAACGCCTTCGGTGTAAGAGTACCGAAACAGACGCGTTAGTACCGGTGCCAACCCTGGAGCACATATCTTTAGGACGATGGGTGGTATTCCATCAGGCCCGCTCGACTTATGGATATCAAGAGAAAAAAGTGCTATCCGTACAGCCTTTTGTGTGAAAAGAATATCTGGCATTGCGCCTTCAAACCATGGTATGGTAGATGGTTCATAGCCTCTGTCATGTCCTCTGTCGAGTTTGATGCATAAAGAGACCCCAGAAGATCAGCTTTTTCTTTTGCGTCATGGGCCAGCGAGTCGTCCCCCTTGTTCAATGATGGCAGGGAAGTTTGGCAAAAATTCCCCTGAACAGCTTTGGCGAGAGACCAAAACGCACGGGACCCTGATGGGAGGCGTACGAATCTCTCGCCGATTCTGGTGATGTAGTCCGATTTGGCCTTGGCAAAAACTCCCTTGCCAAGGGAGTCAAGGATCTGGAGGATGCGTTAAACTCCTTCTCTCTTATTATTATAGCTCTTCAGGTAAATTGAACTAGGTTGTTATTATGGTGAATATATGCCGTTATTATTAATTGATGTGATTATGATTAACATTTAAATGAATACATGATAGTTAAATAATTAGGTATGAAGTAATTAAAGTAATTTGCGATTTAATTTATTTTTATTAAAATATGTCTATAAATAAAAATAGTTTTTATCTAATTATTTCGTTTTACTTACCGTAATCTAGTTTATTATATTGTTGTAATTGTATTCGTGTCCGCGATACCCCTGGAGGGACGAAGTCGCCAAGGACCTCAAAGCACTCAACGTGCACGATTGGGCGGCATTGGCACAGGACCGCAAAAAATGGCGAACTTTGACGTCGGAGGCCAAGACCCACTTTGGATCGCTGAGCCAGCGTAGTAAGTAAGTAAGTAGTTGTATTCGTGTTTGTGGTCAATAAATGTTTTACTTCCTTACTTGATTTCTATGATGGAGGTCTTTGCCCTGCAGTGGGGCAGTATATAGGGTGATACTTTGTTACACCTTAAGTATACATTAATTAGTAGTAGTATTAGTATTATTTTTTAAGTATACATTAAGCAAAAGTGACCCTGCCTCATGCTAAATGGATCATGTGACTACCACAGTTATTTTTCCCCATTAAAATCCAGACCCCAAAATCAGATTACAAAACACACAAAGGTGAGCGCACATGTGCAATTTTGGCAGCGACCACTGCAGATAAATCACGAGACATTGACAAACAGGACTGCGCGCTGCAATCGCGGATGTTGCTGTCGGCGCTTCCGCGTCGCGATGAGTAATGACCCGTTGTGCCCGTGAAACATACACGACAATTGATATTTTACAATTTACATGATACAAATTCGATATCATTTATATTTATAAATGGCGCCACACTAGCGGATTGCGAGCGTTTCAAAGCAAATCACGCAGCGAACATGGTGCCTGCACGGTGAAGACGTCGCGGCCGCGCAGCGTTCATGTCGCTCTGGTCGCGGCCGCGCAGCGATCATGAGATCTATTTTTGATTCACTCGTATGACTTAGAGTAGTCGCATGCGACGTAAGTCAAATTCGCCTTCTAAGTCGCATGAAACTGATATTCCCTATTTTTGAATCATTCGATTTCGATGTTAAAATGAAAATGAAAAATGTTTTTATTTTCTAAACAAACTTATCATATAAAGGATTGGAGCCCCTTTTAAGCTATTGAGCTTGTGTCAGGCGGCTCCGCTCTTCGGTCTCTTTAACTTATTTCTACTACTTATGCTATTTGAGAACGTGTATGTGTGTGTGTGTGTCTGTATGTGTGTGTGCTTGTGGGGGTGTGTGTGTGTGTGCGTGTGTGTGTGTGCGTGCGTGCGTGCGTGCGTGCGTGCGTTTGTGTGTGTGTGTGTGTGTGTGTGTGTGTGTGTGTGTGTGTGTGTGTGTGTGTGTGTGTGTGTGTGCGTGCGTGCGTGCATGCGTGCGTGTGTGTGCGTGCGTGTGTGTCCGTGCGTGCGTGCGTGAGGGTCTATGTGTGTGTGTATCGAACATACACAAGCAAGAGTTATACCTGGTTTTCCCCCATGCCATTATTTAAAGAGAGCCCGCCAGCAGCACCGCAACTTCATAATAATCCTTAGTGTCTAGCCATGTACGAATGATATTTTTACACTCACCGTACGATTTGCAATATTGACCTAATTCTTTATCAATTTTGTTGTAAAAAACTACTGAACGTTTGTAAAACTGCCTATCCGCAAATACAGTCCTTGTTATTGGTATAATAACCACATTCTTTGCCAATATAATACGGTAAATTGACATTCTAACCCTTCCATGCAGAATTTTATAAAAACCGGTAACTTCCGCATTGCAAACGGAACGCAAAAACTGAATGTGAAAATCTTTGTTTTTTTGTAACAAAAACTATGAATGTCACATTGTGTCAACTGTCAAAATCAGTCAAATCAAAGTTTTGAAATTTATAATATTTTGTTTATGCTTGTTGCTATTGACAACTATTTTAACGTTGCTTCTACCGCTCGCTTTAAGTCACTCGACCAACGAGTGGGTGGGGTCACTAGTTGCAGACGAATGATTTAAAAATACGGAATTTCATATGTCGAAGGAATATCAGTAGAAATCGTGCGCTCGTCACGACGCTAAGTCATACGAGTAAATCAAAAATAGGTCTCCATGTCGCGGCCACGCAGCGATCACATCGCTTGCACGTAGCGATCACGTCGCGGCCGCGCAACGTTCACGCCGCGTTCAGTGTTTGCTGCGTGGCCGCTCTACTTTAAGCACCCCAACAATACGCCAGTGTGGGAGCCTTACTGTGGGAGAGCCATGCATGCCATAAATTGGCCAACTCGACGGAGTAATACTATGACCTTGATTTTATCACGTACAATGGACAGAATGAGAGTGAGTGCGGAAAAAGAAGTGAACCTCTCATACCACGACTTTACAGAAAACCGCTGTGAGGCAAGCAGAGTGAGTTGTGAGGCTGTTTCGCCGAGTGATTGAGGGTAGCCAAGGTCCAAACGGGGGGAAGGGAGAAAGATTGGCAGCGCACTTGTAAGTCTGCTGATGTTGTGGCCATGGGCGTCGGTAATCGCTTACCATCAGGCGATCCCCCTGCCACCTACCACATAAAAAAACTTAAATCTATCTGTCAGGGAGGCAAACGAGCAAACTAGTCGCTGGATTCTGTGGAGGGTACTCAGGGTACTTGAACTTAATTTGATGGAATTCAAATGTTTTTGGAATTTCTTCGAATTAAAATATTTTTTTTACTTTTAATCCAAAATTTCCAAAAGATTTCCAAAAATATGAAAAAATTTCATTGTATGAATTTTTTTTATGTCAGTTGAATTCTTTTTATGAGAATTTTCAACAGCCAACCGATACGCCCTTTTTTGTATTTTTTTTTGTAGCCAACGTCGGCGCCGTTACCCACTAAACTCTCTGCGACAGTTTCAATCCCTCGCCCGGGAGAAACTCTCAGAGGGGGAACGCCGGCCATAAACCTTAACCGATACACCCTGTGTATTTAAATAGTAAGTAAGTACGTTATTTGACAAAAGACATAGGTACTTACTTAAATACCTTACCGTGAGTATCGTATGTATTATTCGCATAATTATTCGATAAATTTGTCCCAATAATGTTATTTGCTTTCTAGCTAAGCTACATTATTTGCGTTTTGCTTCTCCACTTCAGTTAAGTATAAGGTTTCAATTTTAAACTTTATATTGGTTTCTTGCTTCGAAAATGAGTTTGTAATGTAGTTGTAAACACGATGGAAACTTTAAACATTTTACCAATCTTTCTGTTTCTTCGAGAACAAAACAGATTCTAGAAAGTTTTTAATCAATACCATTTATGAAAGCAAATATTCATGACAGCTGAGTTATTAAATACTATTAAGGATTGCAAGTTTGGCTTTATACTTATTTGTTCTTTTATGATGTTTGTTTCTAAGTTCTTACAGTAAATTACTATTCTTTATTTTTATTTTTTATGAACATTCTAAATAATGGTTAATATTTTTTCAAAAACAAACAGTTATTTTCTTTAATTATCTCTTGATTTAATTAACCAAAAACATGAAAAATCTCGACCGAGCTTAAGTTACATTCTCAAACAGATCTTTTGTCCTGAGGGCATTGCGGTGATTTTTATTGAACACAAAAGAGTCGTCATCCGCAATTTCTTCGGGGTATCCCATTACGCATACCGGAAAAATATGAAGCACAAAAGCTAAAAAAGAAACGGAGCAAGACCCTCATTTATTTATTCTAGTGATGTGTCAACAACATTTATTTTACTAACTCGAATTGGGCGTGACTCGAATTGAGATGAATTCATTCCCCAGTGTTCTGTATGGACCGAAATTGAATACCTAAGTACTTAGTTTCAATACAATTTCACTTTATTCAAGAATGTTTCCGTCCATAATTACATCAAATAGCGGACTCATTTAATGATCATGAAAAATTTCGCGGTATCTGTCAGTGCTTTTTCAATCAAAGCGGGCTTTAAAAACATTCCTCAAAATTGGTCTCAATTTCGTAGTTATGGTGGATTGGGAAGTAATTTCTGTGTGTTTTGTATATAATAATAAATATTAAGGAGGCTCAAAGTCACCCAGAGGGTAATGGAGAGAGCTATGCTCGGAGTCTCCCTGCGTGATCGTATCAGAAATGATGAGATCCGCAAGAGAACTAAGGTCACAGGCGTAGCCCAAAGGATTGCATGCCTCAAGTGGCAATGGGCAGGGCACATAGCGAGGGGAACAGACGGCCATTGGGGCAGAAAGGTCCTCGAGTGGAGGCCACGTACAGGAAGTCGCAGCCGTGGCAGGCCTCCTACAAGGTAGACCGACGATCTGGTGAAGATCGCGGAAATTCATTGGATGCGGGTGGCACAGGACCGATCTGTGTGGAGAACATTGGGGAGCGCCTATGTCCAGCAGTGGACGTCAATTGGCTGAATAAATATTATGATTGTTTTATTTTCTACGTATATGATATTTATTCATTCATTCATTTGGTGTGTGTTTTCTAATGCCAAAATCTTTTTTAAAAAACAGGTTTTTGGCTGTTGCAGAAATCTTCATATCTATGACAAGACATTTAACTCAAGTTACGCGAAGAATCTCAATCAACACAAGTCGATTTTCAGTCGAGTTGGCACATTTCTTATTTATTTGAAGTTGAGAAGCAAAAGAATGCATGCTTATTAAAAAGGGAGATGTTTTTTATCGACGTGTGAACAAGTTGCGGTGTTTTTAATCGTTCGTTATATTTTTTACCCTCCAAATATTCTCGGTCAGTAAATTTTTCTTATAGGTATGACGATTTAAAACATTCGCGTTGTATTATAAAAAAATGGCATGACTGGGGCTAAATGCGACATAAATTAAACAAGTTAATTTTAATATTTACTGCTTGATGTTTCGGTCGCGCTACAACTGCCGTGGTGACGAAAGTGGATTGAGGGGCAATTCTCGCGCGCTCGACATTGTTTCATATATTCGTCCATACAAATCTCGAACTCAACTTCAACGTCGAGTGCGTGTGGATAGGCCTTCTAGAGTCTCTGTAACACGGTCGAAATGTCAAGCAGTAAGTACTACAATGTATGATCGGGGAATCCACCGTATCAACCTGAAGAGCTAAAATCGCTTGCAGTTTGCATAGCTTTTCTGTTTGAAATTACGCCAATTTAGTATCGTGCATGCAAGCGATTTCCGTGTGGAAGTGGTTATGCGGAAGTTTTCCCTTTCATTGTGCTTAGGCTCTGGAATATAAAATAAATCTAACAGTAAACATCATTGATCGAAATAGTTTAAACTGGAACTATTATTTTTTGGAAAGTTTCCGATCAGCCAATGTTTGCATCGGCAAACTGTATTTATGTGCCTAAATCATTTCCACGAGATGAGAAATATTCCCAAATCTCAAACTTGTGAATAATAACTCGCCAAGATTGAGAGAATATTTCCAATAACGGCGCAATAAATAGGCAGCCGGAAAACTGTTTTATTCCGAGCTTTTCTAGAGATTCATGGCGTGCAATCAGCGAGATTGTCTGCAAACTGGAAGACGACTAGCAAGTGCTAAAACTACAAAACTACGGAGTGTTTAAATCGCAATCAGTAACTGCTGTTTCAAACAACTTTTCACTTTTGATTGAGGATAAAATACTTACAAGTGAGTTTCTAGTATGAAGTTAAGAATGAATTCAAAATGATGGAACTTGGGTTATTTTTAATCAACATGTTATCAACATATAGTTCTTTGGATTTTTTCATTACAATTATTATTAATAAACACGGGAATTAATTTAGTACACTTATGACCACGACTGCTGTAACGTAACCGAAACATGATGTGTTGTGTGTTGCGTTAATATCCGTGTTTATTAATAAAATGTTTTCAATATAATTTATAAAGACGGGGCTTAATACAAAATGTATTATGAAATACAACATTATTTACTGACATATTTTGCTTGACGTTACGGCTGCTGTAACGTAATTTCTACATAATGTTGTATCTCATAATAAATTTCGTGTTAATCACCGTCTTAATTAATTATAGTTACAATGCAATGCGAAAATCTACAAAACTGTTTTCGAAATTTCTTGCACTAATTTGTCTATTTATGTATAAACGTCTTTGCTAAAATCTATTATATTCTAATTTATTTGAAGATAAAACCTACTAGGTATTTTGATAGATCTGCTTCACGCCGTTTTTTTTGTGAGGTTGTGGTATCACTTCGGTCGATCCGGCCTATTCACGCTGAAGTCTAATCCTCCCACGGTTAGTTTGTGTGCACAGAATACAACAAGGTGTGATTTGTCATCAAGTGACATCTACTTTACTTCATAATTAACAAATTACGTAACAGAATCTGAATCGCACGTCTCAGGTTTTTTCCTATGCCTACACGCCTTTAATAAGTATCAACTTTGGCAAGTATTTAAGACGCCCGAAACAAAGTAAGCTTGTTTGCAGTTGTAACGAAAGAATTTCAAATATTTTCATTTAAATTACGCGTGAGAAAATAAAATTAATTGGAAAGTATTTATCGAAGTCTTTGATTAAATACTGTTAGACTTTCACGCCGTTCCTTTAATTAATTTCGACACGGTTTTTTTTCAATCTTAAAGTCCGAGTAATTAACGAAGCTAAAATTCAATTCTACTCTGTAACATTAAACCACTTCGAAGGGCGAATATTAAAAAGTTACGTATTTGGATTTACCCTAGGGATATTATAAAGGAATTTTAATATAGTCGTAACATTAAAAATCTCATCTAACTGGTATTAAAATAATTTAATAATGAATTTAGGCTTAGAGATTACAGCTAGTTCCAAGATAATTTTGTTACTGGGCAGAATTTAAAAAATGAGCGTCATGCTTTTTGAAGTCGGGGTGAAATATAATTTATGAGCACGATTATTAAAATGTACGTGACTTAAGTTAATGACGAGAAATGATAAACTATTCTTTTCTGGTTTGTTATTTAAAATATTTTTTGTTGGACCTTTATTATATACTATTATAGATACTAATATTTTGTTTTGTTCTCATTGTGTTATCCGACTAGTTTCAAACTATGTAGGCATTTTCTATACTATAACTGCTTTCTGCCCATAGACAGAGGCATCTCTCAGCACACTGAACTAGTTCTGGTCTAGAACTAATTTAGAAAGGTTAGTTTCCTAAATTAACCCGACTGGGAATTGAACTCTGGATCTTTGGCGCTTGGGCACATTATCATAGTTAATGCGCCATTGAGGTCATTCAATATATATCTGATTTCATTTTTTTATAGTGACACAAGCCAGTACACCGGTACATTGGCTCGCCTCAGCCTGATGATAAGAAAAAGGAGAGCCCTCTTTGTCGTTACAGCGGACGCAATGTCCAGGCTTCCGTTGGCTGCTATACTGGCCCGCGAGATGCTTCTTCATCCATGTTTTAGGAACGAGAAAATACATGATCCGGTAGCGAGTTCCATTTCTTAATGGTACGTCAGAGATAGGAGCTGCCTAAAATTTAAGTCCGTGCTGAAATGTTTTCAAATTAATTCTAGGTATACCTTTTTTCGGAATTTTGAGAGATTCTATAACAATACGACAAAGTCCCCCATATTCTTAGCCCACGTATACAATTCGAGGCAAAGTTTATCAAACAAGATAAATTCACTTCGGTCCAAGTTTGGAATAACATCCACTTAATTAAAGTTAATCTGGAATGGCGTTGCGCCGGCGACATGATTCCATTAGCAAGCGACACTATATCTGGGTCGCATTGAGTCGAAAGCTCTATTTATTGCAAGGTTACTATTAAATGCTATAAAAATTTAATTAGGAATCATAGGATTACAAATTCAGATGAAAAAGAGAAACCAGAGGGGATATACTCGTAAAATCTGTAAGTTGCTTATTATTATTTTATTAAGAACGCTCCCAAAATAAATTTTGGGAGCATTTTTTGCCGATTGGTGACTACTACCACCATATTTGATCTATTGGCACGTCTGCTCCCTCCTAGGGATGATCTCCCGGTTTATCAATATACATCATATAAAAACAAAACAAAACTTAAGTCTTCATAATAGACGACACATTAGGGAACTTCAAGAGAGGAGCGTAATACTCTTTTATAAAAAGGCCGACAACACATTAGCGGTGTCTCTGATTTTGCTGATATTCATGGGTGGCGTTGATTACTTTCCATCAGGTGAATCGCTTCCTCGTTTTGTCCACCTCTAGCATAAAAAAGACGACAAATTATTAAGAGGGAGTTATTTTTCCTCTGTTTGACGGTTGGTTGAGGTGATTTTATGGCTAAAACCAATTATGGCATGCCAGCGGATTATTTCCGTTTTGAAGATTGTTTTCGGTGCCCTCTAGCCAATTAAGGTTTTATCACGCTGAGCTTTTAATATGTTTTTTTTTTATTTATAAAATTTGCTTTATTCTCTTTAGACTGATTTTAAAGAAAAATCTTCCTATTTATCCGAAGAATAGATCTTGATCATAGTAGACGTTTTTTATGAAAAATTTCATCAGCCAATATTTTTTTTAGCCACACGTTTATATTAGTTACGAGTATCATCCATGCGACATGAGTTCCACGTTTCAATTTATATAAGATTTAATATCCTCCAACCGATTACGGCTACGGGGGCCAATCTCAACGATCAGCCACGTACGCAGGATATATTATAGTGCTCAAGTGTGTGAGCTATACAAGTGCACTCTCTATTCCCTTACCCTCATATTCCGATGGGAAACAGAACCAACGGCTAAACGTGCTTTCCGAGGCACGGGGGTACAAGATCGCCCACTTCCAGACTCAGGGCTGATACTAAGAATCTCTTACCGAAATCATAGTTACAAATTTTTGGCCCGACCCAGGGATCGCACCCGAGACCTCTTGCGCAGCCGTCGCTTTATAGTGTGACCCACTAACCACTACGCCACCGAGGCAGTCATATCAGATAAACTGGTCAATTAGACTAGAACATGATCACTAACTTATTTATGCTAACCTTCAGGTGACCAATCAAAATGCAAGCAAAATAGTGAAGAAGTGTGTCAATACCTATGTACGGTACACAGAATAAAAAAGTTCGACACTTTAAGGTAAGTTTTCGCTTGCACGGCAAGAATCAGTTATACCAACATACCGTTTTAAAAAGATCTGCCAACCTTCTTTGAATTTTTTTTACATCAAAAGGAAGCAATGATCAGTTAAGCACTAGCTATATGTAATGTACCTGTAAATTACATCATTTTTTGTACCGCATTTGGTATACGAAAACAAACACAGTAAAAATCTGTACAGTTCGCAAGAATGTAGAGGTTCAGAAATTACCAGCTGTAGCATTAGATGTAAATGACTAACACGTACAAGTTATCTCTGCCTGCAAATTCACTTTGGCCAGAGCTATAAAAATGATACATTGGTGTACTTTAGGTCCGGAACGCCTCGAGGTTTAGAGGCGTGAGGGGGCATCCGTCTTAGTATAGGAGCTGAGATGCTAATGGGAAACGGAAAGTCGTGAACAATCGAACAACGTAGCGAAGGGCAAGGCGAGTGAAGCCTTGCTCGGCATAAGGTTAATTAGTAATAATGTATATAAAGGGTGTATCGGTAAACACTTATATTTTAAAAGTGACGGGTACCCCGCACTAGCGACCCCAATCGATTTAAGGTAACGGGTAGGGCACACTAGCGACGCCAATCGATTTTAATTTTTAGCTACCAAACTAGATCTATTGTAAACAATTTCGGGGTTACAACCTCGTGTTACAACCTAAGTGTTTGCCGACTTATACTATTTATTTAATAACCATGTACAAATGTTGGGTCCGTTTTTGTACGCCAAAAATTGATTCACGTCGTGGCTGCTTTTGGCCGTAATCAGTTTTTCGCGTACGCGTTGGAGCCAAAATTGTTTCATGGTTATTTAATAAATAGTATAGGTGGTGTGCCGAGAGGTTGTAATCCCGAAATTGTTTAAAATAGACCCGGCTTAGTAGCTAAAAAATAAAATATATTTCACAACATCACATACATTGATCTAACTCCGAGATAGGTAACTCAAGCACCTGTGTTACGGATATCAGAATCAACCGAATAGAACAGAATAAAACCGATTGGCGTCGCTAATGTGCCCTACCCGTCACCTTAAATGGTTAGCTACTAAAGCAGATATATTAGAAAAAAATTGGAGCTCAGTCTCTAACCAAACATTTAGAGTATTCAATTAATAATCGTTCATGAGATATATAAATAACAAGTGTTTTTTCAGAGGCTGGAAAATGGAAATTGTTAAAAAGATATTCGGTTTAGTTGCTAACAATTTAAATCAAATTGACGTCGCTAGTGTGCTACCCCTCACATTAATACTTTCCACTCGTTTTGCATTCTTGATATAAGGGTCGTGATTTCCGGCTTTGGTATCACTTACTCTCAAATTGCAAGTAGAACCATCGAAAATAGTAATTTTCATCAGTTACCGACTCTAATATCAGGACTCTAATTCTCGTGCTCGTGACATTTATTATCATACGACTTATATCACTAAAACAGTTTTTTTGTTCGGTTTTCAGGTGATATCCGCCATGTTTTCAAAATATCACGAGCACGAGAATTGGGGTCCTGGTGATTACAAAAGTTAGATCTCATTCACAAGCCAATAGTATTCTTTACTACGCAACATTTTAAAATGAATTTAATAACACGGTTGCTAGCTACTGGCCTACACAAGTTGTGAGCACCACACTCGTAAATGTAGTCGTCGTCATCAGCTTTATAAAATTCAATTGAACCCATCAAATATTTATATACCGTGTTATTTTCAATATCGAATAACTTAAGGGTCTGTACATAATTAAGGAGCTCTTACGATGATCGTATCTTACTGCCCTTAATTTATAGGGTATCAAAAGGAGGACATTGTATAATGAAGTCAAGTCTATTCATTGTTGCTGGCTCTTGGCCTACACGAATTGCGAGTACCATAAAAATAATCGTTCTCATCAGCTACCGGCTATATCGGCTGCATGCATACCGTAGCTCTCCGTTTACGAGCTGTGATAGAATTCGCTAGTACATAAAGTTTTATGCACGTTGTGTGATGACCCGGGCGTTACTTGCAGAGCACGTTTTTATGAATGTGTACCAACTATACACTACAATCCATTCATCTTGAGTAGGAAAAGAAACAATATAAAATAGAATAGTTATTATTATCACAATAGAAAATCATTTTCTTTTTGGTTTAAAAAGGGAATTTGGGCAGAAAGACTTTAAAAACATTATTCGTTAAAAAATAGAAAGATACATACATACTAGAGACACCTATTTTTGATTTACTCGTATGACTTATGCTTGTTGCTATTGGCAACTATTTTGACGTTGCTTCTACCGCTCTCTTTAAGTCACTCGACCAACGAGTGGGTGGGGTCACTCGTTACAGACGAATGAGTCAAAAATGCGGAATTTCGTATGTCGAAGGAAAATCATTAGAAATCATGCGCTCGTCATGACGCTAAGTCATACGAGTAATAGGTCTCCAGTATTATTATATTTGTGATACTTGTATGAAGAGTTTCGTGTGCTACGCTACACGCTGTCGACATTATTCGGTTTAATAGCCATTAAGATTGGCCAAAAATGATAGTGCCTAGCCATTGGATCTTCCGCGACATTGGCAAGACCGCCAAAAGAATCAAACTAGCCAGCGTATTATCTAAGAATTTAATCTTTAGAATACTTTAAGACTTCTGTGATAAGTGTAATATAATGGGAGGCAAACCAATTTCATTAAACATATCGAAATTCGCGTTTTTTAGCGTATTATTTAAATCATTCTTCTGAATCTATACTATTATAATAACATTTCACAATATCGCATACATTGATCTGACTCCAGCCTATGTAGCACCCGTGTGTGGATATCAGAATCAGTAGAAAATTAGAAGCGGACATTTTTTCGTAGTGAACCTACTCAATGAAACAAAATTAGACGCGATGTCTCTACCATCTGAAACCACTTCAGAAGAAAACCACATTAATTTTAATTGTAAAGCTATCGAAAATTCTGCTCAATCCTGAAAGAAAATCAAAATGAGACAATTTTCCGATAAATAGTTTTATCTTAATTTAAATATTTTATAAGTAATATTCAATAATTCTTCAGACAATTCGTGGTGGAAATTACTCGATAGAGCGTCTCGTAGTTCGGGGAAAAGTTGAAGGTATAAGGCAACGTAGTAGATCACCAATGAGGGGGACCAGAGAGTAAAATAATATAAATGTGGACAGACAAAATCAATGCCGCAACTAAGTGCTCTGATTATGAGTATTCCCGGAAAGCTGTAGTCCACAACGGTGACCACACGACCACTCTGGCAAGAGTAAGCAAGTAAGAAGAAGATTATTGAATGAGATATTTGTTTCATCTTTCAAAACATACTTAGATCAATACACATCAAAGTCCCAATAAAAGTCTTAATTGTCTCATATCAAAGAAGAATTGTAGGATTGTTGCATCGAGTGGAAATATTGAGAGGCAATAATCAAGATTGAGATGATGCCTCATGAATGGTATTTTGACAAAAGCAGCCACGATAAATACTCGGGAATTTGGCAACGCTTCGGCGGATGACACTGAGTGACACACTCGCCTCCGGGGATACACAATCCATCACGGATGCGCGCAGCCATTTGTTACATTTTCTTTGCTTTTGTGCCGTTCTATTGATTGAAATTGACGGGTTTCGTATAAGTAACTCGATGTTAGAGCGCTTAGTAGCTCACGTTCCCTTGGTGTTCCCTATGTCCTTTTTTTATACGAGAGATCACTTTTCCCTGTAGCAAAGAACACACAGAAGCTCGGCTTTAGCTGACATTGTCAGTGTCAGTTGCATGTAAAAAACTGCCTAATGCAGAAAGGCTACTATAAAGTAGATGTATTTAAATGATAAGGATTCCTGGACATATTGATCTCTTCGCCTGTCCTCTAATGTATAATTTTACTTTGACGATTTAGGTAAACGATACTGATTATAAGCATTGTATCTCATCATCATCATCATTTCAGGCAATAGACGTCCACTGCTGGACATAGGCCTCCCCCAATGATCTTCACACAGATCGGTCCTGCGCCGCCCGCATCCAATAGATACACCAGATCATCGGTCCCCGTTGTGGGGGGCCTTCCACGGCTGCGACTTCCTATACGTGGCCTCCACTCGAGTACCTTTTCCGCCCCATCGGCCGTCTGTTCTCCTCGCTATGTGCCCTGCCCACTGCCACTTGAGGCTTGCAATCCTTTAGGCTATGTCTGAGACCTAAGTTTTCCTGTTGTATATCATACTGTTACTATAATCATAATTTGTATAAGAATAAAAATTGTAATTACCATATTATTTAAAAAGAGTAACTACTGAGTTTCTTGTCGATTCTTCTCGGCAGAAATTGACATTCCAAATCAGCGGTAGATTACATAATATATGACATTCATAAATGTTCTGTATGGACTTAAATTGAAAACAAAAAAAAATATATCCAGTAGAGCCGATATGTAATTTTATAGAGTAGTGATGAATTCCAGACATTTTGATACAAAATCTCTTCTGGTACTGGAGAAAAGTATTTGTGATTTTTCGAGTTTCATTTTTACATACACAACGATCATACTCATACTCTTAACTTATTCCTCTGAACTGCCATCGCTCGAAGTAGAGTAGTAACCTTTTCTATGTCTATATCCTTAAACAAATACATGAGAGTCGGTAAACAGATAGCCACTAATGTCCTAATAAAAATATGTGCGCACAGTAAACTCCGACAGCTCCGAGACTTTCTATTCTCATGCGTATATATAAGGGATTTATTAAAGAGGTCAGGTTGGTGAAAACGTCTGAAATATTGGGGATGTCAGGTAAATTTATAGAGATAATATGTTGTAGGTACGAGGAGCTCAATTTCCGAGAGAGTTTACTGTGATTTTTTGTCAAAAGGAAATATAGCAAAGAGATATCGGAATATTGCCGTATCGTATTGCCGTTTTATCAGTTCATATTCAACAAAACATACGTATATAACAGTGATAGTAGCTTAGTGGATAAGAACGCGCTGCTCAATGTAATCCGAAGTGACAGAAACTTCTATCACTTTCTACCACGGACCTCAGTTCTGTGGAACGGTTTGCCTGCGGGAGTATTTCCCGATGGCTACGACATAGGGACCTTCAAGAGAAGAACGTACTCCTTTTGGCCGGCAACACATAAGCGATCTTTCTGATTTCACGGATGTTCATGGGCGGCGAAGATTACTTTCAAAAATAAGGACCATTCATTACTGAGTAAGGATGTAGACATTCTCTTAATAATTTATTTTGACATCTATTTAAACGAATTGATACAGTTCTTAAAATATAGAGGAGATGGAGATATGAGAAGCCACAACGTCTTCCCACGAATCGAATGAGGGATTACAGGTAGTACTAATTAGCTGTAAAAAGGTTGAATTTCGTTGTAAAAGGTTCTTTATGGCATTGCCAAATATGGTTTCTTTCTTTCTTCTTTTCCAACAATCGACGACCCGTTGACGACCCGTTTGAATCAGTGGTAGTCAACGCTGTTTCTGGTGCAAGGGTTGCGTGTTCAATCCCCGCACAGCACAAACATTTGTGTGTTGAACATGTCTGTATTGATATGAGTGCTTTCGATGTATTAGAAGTATGTTTTTTACAAAAGAAAAGTATTATATTAGTAATTCCGCTGTTGGTTCTGATATCCGTACCACAAGTGCTTGAGCTACCCACCTCGGAGTCAGATCAATGTATGCGAAGTGAAATATTTATTTATTTATTTAATCCCTCCGTATTTATCATCAAAAAGTACCTTGATGGTGAATAATTCTCTACAGTCAATCAAATAATAACACGCTGTCTACTGCTAGACGAAGGCCTCCATGTATAAAAAAAAATCCCAGTCTTTCCTCATCAAATGCCAAATGACAGCACAGACTTATAAAAGAGATGAATGAAAAATACAAAACAAAGAAGTAAAGGTTGGCAGTACACATGTGATTCCAAAGGTTTTTCGGATGTCCATGGGCGGCGGAAATCGCTTACCCAATTCACCTGAACCATTTGATTAGGGGCGGGAAACACCACATGAATTGTAAGCTGCTCTTTTGACTCTTGTTACCCTTAGGCCTCTGACAATGCCTGTTGCGTTACAAGTGCCAATTAGTAGAATCCACATTCCCATAATATCCAAAGGGGTATTTATTCACATCAGCAGGACGTATAAAACCAATAAATAAAATTACATATCAGAGGTAGTAGGTAAATAATAAAGAAGAAAGATTTGACTTCATAAAAGCAGATTCCGCTTTTTGTTTAGGTACACTTTAAAAGAAATTGGTTCTTGGAATAACACAAATGTAATAAAGTGGCTATATCTACAGAAAAGCCAGCATTACAAAAATGAGCTTGGAAATAACATTCCATTACAACGCCACATGGGGTAGAGGTAACGTCATAAGTGACGTCATTTTGACTCCACTATAAACGCTTACGTCCTGTATTTACTAAGGAAATATTAACAGCCTTTTGGATATTCTTGGCAAATATCTAGCGTCTGGTGCGCTTTAGTGAATGAATTGTGTACCTAAGTACTGTCATAGTATAAAGATTCTCAGTAAGAAGACAGAAAAAATGTACGAATGAACCGCGGTACACCGACAGGCGCGAAACTTTGCCTATACTGTGCGTCGAACATTTTGTATACGCGTTTGTAAAGTGTCAGCCTATAACTATTCCACTGCAGCGCAAAGACCTCCATCATAGAAATCAAGTCATCGCTACTATAATGGGATTAGGCTTAATCACCACGCTTGCCAAATGCGGATTGGTGATCACAAACCCGAGCTATGTTCGAAAAATTCGAAAAACACTTTTTGCTTGACCCAGGAATCGAACTCAGGACCTCGAGATCAAGGCCCGCTACTTAAACCACTAGACCAACAGGGCGTCTACGTATACGAGTTTAGTGAGCATATTATAGATTGACAGCCCTCCTGATTAGACTGAGGTATACATTTCAATAGTTTTACCAAATCATAAACTGAATCAAGGCTTTAAACCTAAACATATTTCTGTATCCGTCGTGTCTAAGTATCATGGGCAGCATCATAGCTGCGCTTGCAGCGGATGATCTGCCTCTACAGGTTTTCTATCTAGCGAACCCTGATTACTGCGCAGACTTTCAGAAACCAGAAACTCCAGAACTAAACTGGTTGGTTCAAAACGACTGTGATCGTGATCTAAGCATTGATTGTGCCACACAATAATAATATCCTCCAACCGATTCCAGCTAAGGCGGGCAATCTCATTTATATCAGCCACTTACGCAGGATATATTATAGTGCTCAAGTGTGTGCGCAAACACAAGTGCATTATCTATTCCCTTGCCCTCATATTCCGATGGGAAACAAGTGTGACACGACTGGAGAGGGATCGGGCGCAGGACCAACGGCTTAACGTGCTTTCCGAGGCACGGCGGTACAAGACCGGCAAACTTCCAGAATCCGGGCTAACATTGAGAATTCCAGGTAAAAAGATAAATTCAGGTACAACTTTTGACCCGACCTGGGGATCGAACCTGGGACCCTAAGCGCAGCCGTCGCTTTAAAGTGCGAACTGCGCCATCGAGGTGGTCTGTGCGCCGCACAGATCAAACAATAAATGAAGATATGCTAAAACGAATAGGTTCGGGCAAACGCATCTGGCCCAAACCGCTTTATTTACCTACATCAAGCACAAAACCGATTTTTGTCAAAAGTCAACTTGTTGCTTTCAAAAATTAAAGTTAACTACTCTAAAAATTGCTCTCATTTCGCATAGAAATGTATTTTTTGCGTGAATTTGCAATCAGTCTTGGGGCTATGAGCAGTCATTTTGTGTGATTCTGGGGTGGCTTTACATTAGAAGCATCAACTCATCTGCTACCCATAGCAGTAGATCTGACATATTCTGGCAGTGGTCTACAGTAAGCAGTCTTCCAGTTCCAAGATAATATGGTGACGTTTTAAATGTCTCATTTACTGTTCCGTGGTGAGACTGGCAAATTGGCGAGCGAGTTCATTAGATGATTAACCACTCTTTGTACTGACCGGCCGTACTCCAAATTTCTTCTTAGATTGCTCTTATTTCAAGGTCCTCGTGGATTTCTTTGTTGATATACCACAAAACACAAATTATTTTTGCTCAAAGTCATAGATATGACAGTAATAGATATGACCAACACAAATGTTTATTGATGAAACAGATATTTGTGCTGGGTCTGGCTGTTTGTGGTTGCTGCTCTCCATAATACAAATTAAAACCTTCGTTTGGGACCAGATGTTTGTATGCGTGATGTTGTCTCAATTTATTATTATTTATTTATATACGTCGGACTATATCTCTCTTGACCTATGGCACCATATAATGTCGATCTACTGTTGGTGTTTACACTGCTACAGTCATTTACCGCCCATCGGGCACATTTCTGTTTTTATTGCGCGATCTATGCACTGGCAGTGCAGGCGCTTCCACGCTCTCAATAAAATAATTTATGATCTATTGTATAATTTGGACTGCCAGTTGCATTTCCCTAGAAGATTTATTAGCATTTACTTGTTTTTGTTTTAAAAATTAATAACTAAGAAAACAATGGGATAAACAAACGAGGGTTCTTAGGTCAAAATCCATTGTAAGATTTTATCTCTGGGTTTTTCAAAATCTAGGTATATTTACTATCAGCTCAGCGTTGAAGCGATAAATACGTTTAAGATAAATACTGATTCTAAATTTCCCAACACGATTTAGTCTAGTTTTTCTTATCTAAGGGTTGTAAAGGTAGATGGCAGCCGCTTCTTTACAATTACCTACCTACCTACCAGACTTACGAAAATAAAACAACAGCTGTTATGAAAGTACCTAATAGATTCTGGCGGTAAGAGACAAACACTACGCGTGGGTTGATGCAATTCAAAGGTTCTAAATTAGTTTCTAGTAGTTTTTAGTAACGAAATTTGGTGTTTATTTCAGCATTGAAGGGCCGCGAACTGATCCTAATGATAAAAATCGTTGAATTGTATCGTTTTTAACACTGTGTGTCAAGTGAGTTGTCACGGATAACTTGCTTAGAACTTGTCTTACAACCCGCGATTGTGTTTAGAGTGATATCGCCAGAATCCGTAGGTTGATAAAATGTAAAACATTTTAACTACCCGTTTGGAACAGTGGTAGTGAACGCTGCCTTTGGACCAAGGGTTGCGGGTTCGATCCCCAGTACCAATATATGTGTGCATGAATATGACTGTTTGTATTGGTCTGGGTGTTTTCTATGTATCAGAAGTATGTATTTACAAAAGAAAAGTACTATAAGTATATATTTTTGTAACCCCACTGTTGATTCTGATATCAGTAACACAGGTACTTCAGCTACCTATGTCGGAGTCATATTTATTTTATTTATTTATTGAGTGGCTGTGACTTTGACTGACTCCGACTGTTGACTACCCACTTATTCTCAATAAGTTACTTGACATTGGCAAGATATCTTCGGGTAGAGCAATAGTACTATCCGAAACGCGCAGGTCACTACGTTTTCCATTCGGTACTTACCGCCGATGGTAAAAATACGCACAGAGGTGTGAAAATTCAAAAGTACGTGCTTGAATTTAAACCGAGGGAGAGCCACGCTTGGGCATGAATAAGTCGGCTTCATTGGAGCGATACCACAGCCTCACAGAAAATCGGGGTGAAGCAGCGTCTTCGCTGCGTGAGTGAGGGTACCGAAGCTTCAATCCGGTTTTACGGGGCTTTAAACTGTTGTTGTAAGTGTCCATGGTCGGCGAAATCCGCTAACCATTAGGTGATTGCTGACCGTCTGCTCGTCTCCCACATAAAAAAAAACCTACGACGTCCTATTTCGAAGGCGTACGTCTCGCTTTAGAAACCTAGTTAATAATAACCCAATTTGAAATTAAACATTTTTATTAAAAAACCTAAGCATCAACTGTTGATAAAGCTACAAAGATACACTTATATTCATTGACGCGTAACAGCTACTCGCTACGATACGCAAAACTTGTTTCTGTTCACTTGCTAATTTAATGAAGACAATTTCCAGGGAAGAACTTTATCCAGACTGAAAACTACATTATCCCAACTTTCTTTAAGTGCAGTGTTAGTTCCACTCCAACTTTATTGTATCAAAACAAGTAGGTGCCAAGTCCTAACTAAATTGTACGCGTAGCAACTATTGATGGTCATGACTAGAACAGTCTAAGGCGTTGATACAGGCGTTCGATCAGAGACGAGCTGTAGAAATAACAAAACTCTCACTCTGACCCTCACAGGGCACTGCAAATTTAACAAGCACCTGCACAACATGGGCCTTACGGATACCAAAATCTGCAGGTTCTGTCGCGAGGACGAGGAAACGATTATCCACGTCCTCGGCGAGTGCATAGCGCTGCACCGCTGCAGAAGCCGGCACCTGGGAGCACACATGATCTCAGCTGACGAGATCAAGAGCTCCCCCATCAGCTCCATTCTCGGGTTTATCCTGGAACTGGGGCTACATGAGGTGCTGTAATAGATTACGGGGCTGCCACAATAGATCATCTACTGGTCGCAGTGGCTATGAGACGCAGGGCTCACCCCATTTCTATCAAATAATAAAAAAATTGATGGTCATGATACAGGGTGTCATATATATATATATATATATATATATATATAATATATATATATATTATACGTTACTGTACGCTAAGCCGTGGGTCCTGCGCTGGAGCCCCCTCCTGTCGTCATCGGAATATGAGGGTAAGGGATTAGAGATAGCACTTGTGTTTGCGCACACACTTGACCACTATAGTATATCCTGCGTATATGGCTGATCATTAAGATTGGACGCCGTAGTCGTAATCGGTTGGAGTAAATTACTAGTATAAAAAGGAAATTACACTCGGGTAGTTAATGGACACAAGTGTTCGTCATCCGAATGTGTGTCTAGAATGAATATCTAAACCACATATTCAAGCGTTCAATCACAAAGATGATGTTGGACCCTGTATCATGACCATCAATTTTTTTATTATTTGATATATATATATATATATATATATATATATATATATATATATATATATATATATATATATATTCCCCCTCTGGGGGTTGCTAAAAAACCCTCAAATTTTAAAAAGGTCTTTTTAGTGTCTCATTTTTTAAGCCGAAAAATAAGACACTAAAAAGCTTGAAAAATTTTCTGCGAAAAAAAACCGCCACTTTATACACTTCAAAAAACATTTTATAACAGTACACTCGAGAAAAGGTTTTACCGAAGTCGGCGCCCAATACTTTGTAATTTAATACAACAATCAATTATTCACAGTAATTATTAGGCGCCGACAAAATAAAATATTATTTTACACTTTTTAGTTCGTGGTATTTGAAGGCGGTTTTTTTTTCGCAGAATTTTCACAAATGCGCTGCCAACCTTTAAACCTCCGTTTCCCCCGGTTTGGGCCTCCAGTACTCTCACTTACGCCGCAAAACACAGGACAGACGCTGCTTCACGCCGATTTCCTGTGTGGCTGTGGTATCACTCCAGTTGCCACCGGCCCATTCATTCGGAAACGTGTCTCTCCCACGGTCAAAAAGTAAGTACCACTCTACTAGAAACGGTGCAAGCAATTACTAATCTATATCTATGTATGTAACTGTTTATATGTCCCATAACAGAAACATTTGTAACTTCTACCATATTTATAAAAAAAACTTGTATTCCTCCCATTTTCCAATCCGTCATGCTCAGGCATTGTCCGACGCATGCCTGAACATCCGCCTAATGTACCTAATAGAATCCGAATCGAACATGGATCGATGTGTAAGCACTTAGCCAAAACACGACTGGCCGTGGCAGCGTTCGGACAGCCTTTTGAAAAGATGAGAAATAGTTTTTTTCGGTCCACAGACTCCCCACTACGATTAATCATTCTTACACAGCGGGTGGCGTGGATTGACCTCCGACAGTCACTGGACTTTCGCTTTGTTTCTGTCTGTATAATAGTCTGCCGATAAGTCGGATTGAAATATCCGATGCGTTGTATTTGTGGCTTTGTCATGCAGGAAAAGACGTCAGCACTTTTATCCGTGTTCCAATTGGTAACCCTTCCATGGAAAAGTAATCCAATGTGAGAATCAATCAACATGTCAGTCATGTGTCAATCAGGATTTTTGGGGACTTCCATCTTCGTGACCTATTTGGCTTTTGATTGTAATTCAAAAATTTTGGTGTTCAGAAACATAATATTCTTAAGAAATGACTTACCTTTATTGTTATAAACTTTATTTGTTTAGTTACTACATTAGCCCTGTGTTTGTTTGACCGTAGGACAGTCACACTTCGGCATGAAATTACCGGCTCGTCCGGAGTGATATCACGGCGTTAGGCAGAAATTGCGTTGCTTCACTGAGTGAATGTGGATATCGGAGGCACAATTCAGGGGGAAGAGGTAATATTGGCGACGCACTTGTGAATCCACTGGAATTGGGCGGCAGTTTTCGCTAACCATGATGTTGTCCACAGTTCATCTGCCACCTATCACATTAAAATACTGGTGGTTTCAGTCATTATCATCATTACATTTTAAACATTTTTGAACTTACAGCAAGCCACGGATAGGAAAAATGGTTATTCAAGTACAACAATCATTTGAAATACTAGAATGTGTATCCCAATTAAAGGCCAATTATGTGGATTAAGAACATAACAAAGACTTAACTATAATAATAATAAATATTTCACAACATCACATACATTGATCTGACTCCGAAGTAGGTAGGTCAAGCCCCTGTGTTACGGATATCGGTATCAACAGTGGGATTACAAATATATACATATAGTATACTTTTCTTTTGTAAATACATACTTATAATACATAGGAAACACCCAGACTAATACAAACAGTAATTACAACAAATAACAATTAAATTTGGACGACTCGTTTGGAACAGTGGTAGTGAACGCTACCTTTGGTCCAAGGGTTGCGGGTTCGATCCCCGCACAGTACAAATATTTGTGTGCATGAACATGTTTGTTTGTATTGGTCTGAGTGTTTCCTATGTATTATAAGTATGTATTTACAAAAGAAAAAGTATTATATGTAGGTATATATTTGTAATACCACTGTTGATTCTGATATCCGTAACACAGGTGCTTGAGCTACCTATCTGGGAGTTAGATCAATGTATGTGATGTTGTGAAATATTTATATATTTTATTATTTAATTTTACAAACAATTAAATGACAGTACACATGAATTTGATTTCTCTCTTACTTATCTTTAACTCTGTGACTTTTTCATGAAAAGTTTAGGACACCAGCACGTCTTTTAGTTTAATTTTTAGTCTTATGGTCTCAAATATTAGTGTTTGAATCGTTTGCCTCACAAGAGGGGTTCGAATCGCCTACGGAGAGCCCAGCTCTAGCTGGGCTCTCCGTAGGCCCTGGCCTGTCACACGGCAATCAGGTAGACCTGATTGCCGTGTGACAGGCCAGGGTCGGGTCTCTCCCCTGAGGGCCAGTTCTGCTAAAGGGTGCCTTTCCCCTCCACTTTGGTGGACTACGTGGTGTTGTGAGGGCTAGGCACGCCTCCTCTCAGTACCCAACTGGACAGGGAGGGGGCGATCCAGCGTTACTAAAAAAAAATGGGCAGCCATTTTAAGTCTATGGATTGAATATACTTTGACGTATCGTTTCAATATTACGATGTTAGATACAAACCAACCAATGGCGTCGAAGATCGACCTTACGCCTATACATACGCCTTTAGAGTGGGATTTTCATTCGTGACAACTGTTTCGAGTGGAGGCGCCAGTGGAGTAGTGTAATGAATGCTTTGAAGTACGTACAAACGCCCCTAAAAATTCCTAGTTGCCTTATCCAATGTGATTTTGAAGTATTCAGTTCATCTTCTGACAGGCTGACCGGATGGCGCAATGGGTAGTGACTCTGCCTCTAACGCCAAAGGTCGTAGGTTCTATCCCCACCCTGGACAAACATTCGTGCGATGAACACTTGTGTTTGTTCAGTGTCTGGGTGTAATATATGTATTTAAGTATATATTTGTGTTCCTCTGTTGTCTGATATCTGTAACACAAGTGCTTAAGCTACTTAGTACGGAATCAGGTCAACGTATGAGATGTTGTCAGAATTATTATTATTATTATCTTCGATAAAATAGGCCTGTTACCAAGTTGATTAAAAAACCATGAAACACGCGCAGTTTTATTTTGCTTCGACCCTGTTTGTATTGCTCAGCAGGCAATAATTTTCCCTTAACGCAATGGGACCATTTTCTTTCATCTTGTACCTATAAAGATCATTTTTATTTCTAATGAATTATATATGTCTGCATAGAAGTCTTGAACTGAGGGCCAACAACGTCGGCGAAATTCTATCTTTGTTTTTCTATGAGATCTCATTACTTTTTGTATGGGTGAAGGGATTGACACTGCGGTAGATGGTATGACTTCGATGTAACAGAATTTAAATAGGAAATTGTAGAGTGAAAGCTTTGCATAAAAAAATCACATTTTTCTGTGTTGCTTTCAGTCGATAAGTAGATTTTATTGTTGTGGACTCAGCTGAACTCTTAGCCGCAATATATTTTTCTTCCAAATATGCTTTAATTTCATCATAATCACACTAAAACTCAGTTCAAAGTGTATATTTAATGCTCTAGAGAAATAAAAATGCATGAAACATTATTTCACAGTTGTTCCTTTTTTTAATCGACATAAAAAAGTACCAATCCATTGGGATTGGTACCTTTTTGACGAATAGAGCTCTCTTTTCAGCCAGCCATAATTAATATTTTTTTATTTATTAAAACTCTTCATCATCATCAGCCCATTTAAGTCCCCACTGCTGGGGCACGGGCCTCCCTCAGTCACGTGAGGGGTAATTGCCATACTCACCACGCTTGGCAGACGGGTTGGCGAGGGTTTTGATATAAATGCAGAGTTTTCCTTCTCTGGGTGCTGATGATCATGCCAGCAGCTTTACCTTAGTCGCCTTTTACGACACCTCGGTAAGAGTGAGGGTGGCCTATTCTACTCTGCCGGGGACCACACGGCTAAACGGCTATTAAAACTCTTATAGTACACAAAAAACCTTTAAGGTTTAACCATACTGTACAGTTTTATGTATGTACCTACGGATTATTCTTTTCTATCTTACTTGATCCTTTAAAAAATTAATTACGGTAATAATTTAGATCGCGTCTAGAAATAAGAGCCAATACACATATTGGCTACTGAGAATCTATTATGCTGTGGTACTAGAAAATGTGTCACTGTATCTTATTCCATCTTAATCCATGGGTCGCTAGGTGATTAGACCCTCACCCTATTTTGCGAATGATGTTACACGTACAATACGTAGGTACATTTATGAGAGTGCAAGTTTCCCTCCATCTAGACCGCAGGGACAGTGATGTGGGTCCCAAGCACAAGCTGTTGCTTGAATAAAATTAAAAGATCACACATCGGTCATCGGTGGTTTCACAGTTATGCCCCATCGGAATATGAAGGTAAGGGAATAGAGAGTGCACTTGTGTTTGCTTGCGCACACACTTGAGCACTATAATATATCCTGCGTACGTGGCTGAACGTTGAGATTGGCCACCGTAGCCGTAATCGGTAGGATGATTTTAGACATATAAAACACAGCTTCTCCAAAATATCTATGAATCCTAAATCAAAATGTAGCGTGGGAAATTCTTAATTAAGCAACATTACAGACCCGTCCTGTCCCACACGAAACAAGTGTCACCCTTCGAGCCTCTATTATTATAGAGCGAAGTAATTTAACCCTCCCAAATTATGGAACATGGGTTAAAGGTACATCACTAAGGGCCGATTCGACCAATCTTATTCCGATACTAAATCTATGGTATAGCACTGTCATTCTATACACATCTGACATCATACCATAGATTTATCCACGGAGAGTAGTCGAGTCGGACCTAAAAGCGATTTGGGGCTTGGAAAATAACTGTTTTCTTTATTATGATGGAAATTCAATACTGCTGATTTAAGTAAAAAAGGTATGTCACGTTTGGTAGGCGATTTTACGTATATTTTGGCAACAGTAATTTCGGTTATTACCTATTTACATCGTTGATTGACAATACAATAGGGATGAAATGACGTCATTTGGTGGGAATATATTTTTACAGAGGTCATGAGGGAGTGCTGAGATCACTCCCTCCCCCAAGAGAGAAAGGATTACAAAGAAAAAAAATACCATGAGAACGTACTTAAAGAACTGAAACATGTTTATGTACACACAGGTGCAGGGCCCGACGGAATTCATCCTATTCTCATTTTTGAGTGTGCCAAAGAATTAGCAATACCCATCATAATCATAAATTATAAATTGTTTCTCGGTTCGAAATGGGACATTTCCCAGCTTATGGAATAGGTCAATAGTAACCCCCATTCCCAAAAACAAAAGACGGGAATGCATAGATGAATATAGATCCATATCAAAACCTTGCATATTTGGGAAAATTATAGAAAAGATAGTTACTGCTCAAATGTCCCACTCATTTCGTAATCACATTTCTCAGGAACAGCACGGCTTCTTTAAAAACCGAAGTATTGACACCAATATGGTGACGTTCACTGAGTTCTTACTACGAGCCATGGATGATAACCTACAGGTGGACGCTGTGTACACCGACTTCTCCAAAGCATTCGATAAAATAAATCACGATCTGCTTATAAAGAAACTTGCGAGAACCAGTGTGCATGGCAGCCTCCTTAGGTGGATCCAATCCTATCTAAGTAATAGGAGTCAAGCAGTCTTTGTAAAGGGTTATTCCTCGCAATTTCTTCCAGTACCTTCGGAAGTGCCTCAAAGCTCGCATATCGGACCCTAACTGTTTTCAGTTTATATAAACTACATATAAATCAGAAGTCCTTAAATAGAGTAGATACAATAATCATGGATTCGAACTTATCATTTATCCCCCATTTAGATCACATACTTGCCTAAGCTTTTATAAGTCTAGGTTTTATATTACACATAGGTAAACCCTTCAAACGTCCAGAAACTCTGAAAGTACTTTACTTTTGATTTGTTAGATCTTTCCTCGATTTCTGTTCAACAGTATGGAACCCTTGTTATGACGTTCATATTAAAAGAATAGAAAGAGTCCAAAATTATTTTATAAAATCCTTAAATTATCGCCAGAACATTATTAAATCAGTCATACATAGATTAATTAAAAAATAACAACTTACTGTCTCTCTGCAAATGGCGTAAAATGTTTGACATAGTATTCCTATACAAACTATTGAATAACTTAGTTGACTCCTCGTCACTACTGAGCATGTTATCATTCGTTTCCCGGGTTCGATTATCAGTGCGCTCCTCGCGTGCCAAACTACTTGCTATTCCACTTTAGCTTAAAAAATATACGCGAAACTCATTTGAGTATCGTTCCACTGACGTTTAAAATAAGTATTTTACAGATATCGACTTATTTAATATATCGATATCAAAGCTCAAATCGGTTCTATTTCATAGTATGGTAAATCAATAACTTTGCAATTATTTATCACTCAAGTTATGTTAATTTCACAAAACTCATTTTTATTCTTCTTTTTGCATATTTGTATCTAAATTATTTAGTTCGCTAGGGGTGGATTTATCAATCGTTTGGTGATGGCAATTGCGGACTGATAAAATGTAAAACGATTGAAAGCAAACATTCCATATAATGCAGTTATAGTAAATGTGATCCAACTTTATTTCACTGGGCAATACTGGTAATAATTTATTGTCTTTAGTGACGGTTGGGGGATCGGCCCTTGGTGAATAAAAATGTTCGTCCTTGCCCAGGAATGGCTCAACTTTAATAGTAATGTATACCTAAATAGTTATAGGCACTATAGGTCTTTAGTAGTACTAATATTAAGCATAAATTAAGGCAAAAATGTGTGAGCCGTGTGGTCCCCGGCAGAGTAGAATAGGCCACCCTCACTCTTACCGAGGCGTCGTAAAAGGCGACTAAGGTAAAGCTGCTGGCATGATCATCAGCACCCAGAGAAGGAAAACTCTGCATTTATATCAAAACCCTCGCCAACCCGTCTGCCAAGCGTGGTGAGTATGGCAATTACCCCTCATGTGATTGAGGGAGGCCCGTGCCCCAGCAGTGGGGACTTAAATGGGCTGATGATGATGATGATGAAGGCAAAAATATAATAATAAAGTTTGTATTGAAACAGTGCATACAAATAAATGATCTGGGGTTGACTCCTCCATGTTCAACTCTGTATACGTACCTCTACCTGATCTGCTTGATTTTTTTTTAAGATCTATAGGCTTGACTACAATCTCTCTTGATGGAAAGTGACTATGAGGTCTAGGATTTAACGCGTTCGCCTAGAAGATGGCTGTTCACTCTTGCCTTAAAGATGTCCAGATTGTAGTGGTCCAGAAATACAGACCTTGGCAAGGATGTTTTAACTATTTTAGCTTACAGCCTCTAAGTTACAACTTGGCTACTTAGCCTAAGTCTTCAGTTCACCCTTGAGTTTAGGTGGCTAATAATTTGGTAACGAAACTTCTTCGTTACTTCACTATATCCCATTCACTGTGGTAATCTCGAACGCCATCTAAGCTTCCGTCTATGTAAAATTAGTCGCACAGCTGCGCCGGCTGCGGCCTCGCGTGTTATTTGTCTGTGAGACATACTTGATAGGTAGGTATTAAGGATGCAACCAAATTCTACCGGTTACTAAAATTAGAATTTAGATCAACCGATTAAGTTTGTACTTATGGGAAAGCTAGAAAGCGTTGTGTTAAATCGCGTCATGCACGCACGGATGAATTCAACATTTTTCTTTTGTAGCTTGTACGCATCAAAACCATAAAAAAGACATGATAGTTATGTTTAATTAATACTAGTAACGGTGAGATTGGACGCAAGTAGAACTGTCCTCAAAGAAAGTGATTTTACCAATAAAAATTACATATAAAAAAACATTAAAGGTACATACATAGAAGCAATGAAATTATTGTTTGATAAAAAGACGAAAATAAGGTTCTACTTTAGCCACCTTCAGGTCAGGATGTCTTCAAAAGTAACCACTTCCCAATTTCTATAGTCACTGACAGTTTTTACCTATATTGGATACGAAAGCATGAGCGTCGCGTGGGCTTTCAGGCTATCAGTAGGTACAGGATGTTTTGTATTGCGTCGGACAAATTTAAGAAATGATGAGAAATAAGACGATATGTTGATGACGTCTATTTACTTTACAAAATCATAAAAAATATCACATTTAAAACCATAATTCTGCGTTATCAAAACAACCTAAACATCTTCTAAAGCACTAAACGGAAAATATGAAACAGTTTCACACCACTAGAACATTTTCGAGATAATCCGACTTAGCTGAAGACAGCCGTTCAACCAGAGCTGTACCAATACCGCAGTCTGCTCCGTAATTCGATCGGCTGAGACGGTTTGTTGCAACGAGTTGCAATAATGCAGTTTCAAGCGTCTTTGTTCAGAAATGGATAGTAAAATACCATAAAATTTACTCGTAAGTCGTTTGTTTTTTAGAGTTCCGTAAGCAAAGGGTAAATCCAGGAAAAGTGAGGAATCTTACAATATTTGAGGTATGTAATGATTCTAATGGCCTATTTCCCCCGTCTAAGGGTTGTAAAGCCCACACGGCAGTGGTTTCATTATAATTGGTTACTGCGACACAAGCAGATCTTGCTTAGTGCAGAGCCGCTAGCTTCAAGAACAAAAATTGTAACATGCTTCATGGCAATAAAGCTTATTGTATTATATTGTTATATCCAGACTTCCCGAATTCTGGAACATGGTCAGCATACCCCGGGTTCCGAAGCTATAGCTTTGGACGCAACTAGGAATTACCTGCTAAGATGAGGAAGGTAAAATCAGGACCCAATTACTGAAACTTCGCTGTTTGCCAGCGGGCTGTATCTCATGAGCATAGTGATTCCCCCAAAGTTTGTAACGAATTTTTAAAGCGTACAATTTTGTATCTACTACCATTTTTATAGGAAGTTCTTCATACAACATTTTTTCAAGAATCGACTAGATGATAGGAAGAATGATTTTGATTGTTTGCTCTCCACAAGTATTTAATTTATTATTTTATATATCGTGTACAATTTCGTATATTTTGTATGAAAGTTGTACAGCGCCAATATCAATATGTGGTCATATTACCGCTAATGTTATATATCTTACCATATCACAGTTTGGCACTTGGCTGATCAGTGAAATTGTATGGGGCATTTATTTATTTTTATTAGATTTTTTACGATTCCAATTTTGGAATTTCCAAATAAGGTTTTCAATAAAAACACTCCGCTTGAGGTACTTTCAATAAATTTGGTTAGTTCAGTTCTTTATTCGATCTATTTGATTAGTAAACCATTATTCAACACATGTCCCATAAACGAGACAATACATAGGCACTTCTACTCCTTCGCTACTTCCCATAATTTGTATGGCAACCGAGAATGTCGTTTGGTTTTACAACACACGTTTGAGAGTACCACAGTCTAAAATATCCAATGCCTGAGTATTTGTATTCTCTAGGGTCAACCAATGGTAAGGTAAAGATTTCTGTAGGGGATACCTACGTATTTAGAAGCTACGGAGATCCGCGCGTTCGCTGTATGCTATCGTAAGAAAGGCTGTATTGGCAGATTAAAGATTCCGTTCTAAATGCCACCTAGGGCAGATTTTTTGATCCGTAGTTACCTTTTGGTCCTGTTGGTCTAGTGGTTTAAGTACTAGGCCGTGATCTCGGGGTCCTGGGTTCGATTCCCGGGTCGAGCGAAAAATATGTTTTGAATTTTTCGAACATTGCTCGGGTTTGTGATCACCAATCTGCATTTGGCAAGCGTGGTGATTAAGCCTCATCCCATCATAGTAGCGATAACTTCATTTCTATGATGGAGGCTTTTGCCCTGCAGTGGGACAGTTTATAGGCTGATACTTTACTTTTTTTACCTTTTGGTTAAATTAACTATAGTTAACTGTCTAACCAATAGTCAAAGTGACGCAGTTCCTTGGGTGTAACTATTGGTTAAGCTAATTATGGCTCAAAAACATATTAATGTCGATATCAGACCGTTCCTTACTTTTTTGAACCATTAGTTCAGTTTGATTACGGATCAAAAATTCGGCCCTAAGCGGCTTTTATTGAAACGTCCTATGTAACGTTACGTCTTGTTTTTTTTATATGAGAGGTGGCAGACGAGCAGACGGATTACCTGATGGTAAGCAATTCCGCCGCCCATGGAACTGCAAACATGGAACTCCGGTAAACTCACTCACACGGCAAAACACAGCGCAGGCGCTGCTTCACGCCGGTCTTCTGTGAGGCAGTGGTATCACTCCGGTCGAGCCGGCCCATTCGTGCCTAAGCGTGGCTCTCCCACATTGAATAATAATAATATATAATAATGCTCATGACCGTCACACCAGCGTTTGTTGCCTGCTTCACAATTCTTCGCACTTCTACTTGCACAACACTGCTTTTCTAGTGCATTCGTCTTGTGGGCCATTCCCTAATGGTCCACTCCATGACAGTTTTTACTTGATCGGTCCAGCGAATCCAGCCTGTTCTTAAGCCTTCAACTTTTCACGCACATCTTTGTCACAGATGAATCACCTCGACGCGTGATATGTCCAAAGAAAGTCTTGCTACTAACTATCATTATACTATAGAAGTGCATTTCATGTGAACTCCAGCTTAATCCCATGGAAATTGCCCCTCGCCAAAACCCTTTGGCCGTGCCAGACAAAGTCAGCCTACGTGTCGGCTACGTAATAATTAGAAGTAAACAAGAATGATTTGCCTTTGTATTCCAACCGTCTACGGGCTTTACTCGAAGTGACTGCATCCCTACAGGTTCGTAAGCCTTTGCTTGTCCTCAACCTCAGTAGTTTACCAATAAATAAAAACGTTTATCGTTTCTTTACTTATCTTTTTATATATACGTTGCATTTTCATATACGAGTATATAGTAAATCAGTAGGTAATATTTACTTTTATCAGACTTCAGAAACCAAAATTAAGACAATTAACTGTTTTGGGGATTAACACGATATTTATTATGTGAAACAACATTGTGTACTCAAATATTTGGCTCGACGTCAGTCCGCTCGTGACCACGGCTGCTGTAACGTAGGCGAAACGTCGAGGCAAATATGTGAGTACACAATGTTGTTTCACATAATAAATATCGTGTTAATCCCCGTATTGATACATTATGGTTATAATGCAACGCGAAAATCTAAAAAAAAAACTGCTTAACTGTTTGTTTGCTCCGCGAACCTTTTTTCAAATCACTCATTCACCTCAGCATGATTATTATTTCCTAATGCGTAACACGCAATCACACAAGCCACAGCCTCACAGAAAACCGGCGTGAACCGGCGCGTCACCGAAACACAGCACTGTGCTGTGTTTCGGTGCGTTATTGAGGGTACCGGAAGCCCAATCTAAGATAACTGCTACTGGTGTCGCGGGTGTCGATGGGCGGCGGCAATCGCTTACCATCAGGTGTTCCGTCTGCTCGTCTGCTAAAATAATATAAAAAAAATAGTATCGTTTTATAGCCCCGGGTACGCGTGGACTTTCTGAAACTGAATTGGGGAGTCTGGTAATTAAAATATAGCAATTGCCGTCCCTTTGTACCCCAGGATCAGACCAACTGGATCAGGATTATCGTCACACATTCAGAATCGGAGTCTCCCTGCGTGATCGTATCAGAAATGATGAGATCCACAGGAGAACTAAGGTCACAGACGTAGCCCAAGGGATTGCATGCCTCAAGTGGCAATGGGCAGGGCAGATAGCGAGGAGAACAGACGGCCGTTGGGGCGGAAAGGCCCTCGAGTGGAGGCCACGTACAGGAAGTCGCAGCCGTGGCAGGCCTCCTACAAGGTGGACCGACGATATGGTGAAGATCGCGGGAATCCATTGGATGCGGGCACAGGACCGATCTGTGTGGAAAACATTTGGGGAGGCCTATGTGCAGCAGTGGCCGTCTATTGGCTGAAATGATGATGATGATTCAGAATCAATATCTCAACCAATGTGGGTTTTCACTTTGAGAAAATGTCCGAATGTTTTGCCTCACCGCCAAGTTAATAGTACAAATTGATGGATTGTGAGAAAGAGTCACTCGTAGCACAGTAGATTTTTTATGTCATAGGTAAGCGATTGCCGCCGCCCATGCACACCCGCGACACCAGTGGCAGTTCTCTTAGATTGCGCCTCTGGTACCCTCACTCACGCAGCGAAACACAGCACAGTATTTCTTCACGCTGGTTTTCTGTGAGGCCGTGGTATCACTCCGGTCGAGCCGGCCCATTCATGCTGAAGCGTGGCTCTCCCACGGTTGTAGAAGATACGAATATATACGTTGTATTTATATACTGTGTTCGTAGTCTGCTAATTTAATACCTATATGTATGCCAGTTTGTTCTTCAACCCATGTCTGTTAGTCACATTATAAATGGGAACCATATTTGATCAGAGTTTAAAAACAACTTGCGAAGATCGTAAAAAATTTAAGACTTGGGCTCACGAATTTTACGACAGTTACAATTGATTACATGGATCATATAAAAATTCTAGAACGTGTTAAAAGCTGTCGAGTAAAACAGATTTTCATGGAAAATTTAAAAAATCTTTATTCGGGTGAATTTTATCGTTGGTAATATCAATTGGTAAAATAAAAAAAACAGGACCGATCTGTGTGGAGAACATAATCAATGTTCAAAATCAAATTGCACCACCCTCCCCTCTTCTATCTAATGTCCTTTATCTGAAGGTTGTCTGGTAGAGATCGCTCCCAGCGATAAGACCGCCTAAATCTCTGTATCTCTGTATACCTAGCTTTGAAGTTTTGTATGTTGTGCAATAAAGAGTATCTATCTAGCTATTGCGGGAGGCCTATGGCCAGCGGATGACGTCTATTGACTGAAATGATGATGAAAATGATGAAAATAAAAAAGACAATTTTATTATTTTTTTTATTTTTTCCTGTTCGATTTCCCGTGCAGTCTTTCAAAAAATAAAATGAAGTTTCCTTTAAGTAAAAAATGCTAACATAAGATTCAAGGTACTTTCCCTTCATGTCCCATAGTCTTGGGACGCCCTATATACTTTATTTATCGATCGGTCGCAGGTTCAGGAGCCCAATTCTCGTCCTTGTGATATTTTGAGAACATGGCGGATATCACTCGAAAACCATACAAAAAAACTATGTTTTAGTGATATATGTTGTATGAAAATAAATGTCACGAGCCCGAGAATTGGGCTCCAGATACCTGTAACACAAGCGCGCTTAAAATTTTCGAGCGAAATTTGACTTTGGAATCATATTGATATAAATGTGATGTTTTCTGCTAATTATGTATCTGGAAAAACGTCATAATTTTCCACATAACTGTCACTATGTAAGTGAGAGAACACTTAAACTAGATTTAAGAAAAAAAGAAAATTTCCTTCCAAATTGATCCCTACGGCAATAGAACCTGGAACCTTTTTTCTTTTATGACCTGCAATAAACTATACTTACCTAGCTTTTATGTAGAGGGTCGATTTATCGCAAAACACTGCGACAGACTTGTGCCGACGCAGCTAAAATACCAGTTCTAAATATAAAGGACCGATGACGTGGACTGCCGTAGTGATAGGTAGTGATAAGTTAAGATAAGGTAAAATACGATAAGATAAGTAATTTGAGATGAGATGTGATGTGATGAGATGTGATGAGATGAGATGAGATGTGATGAGATGAGATGAGATACATTTAGTTGCTAAGAAACATGTGTACAGAAAAGATGTTGTTAGATACACACAAAGGGCCAACATGTTCTACCATTACGGTGTACAAAATGATCGATTGAATTTACTTATTGGACAATCATAATAAAATTAAATTCAATTAGATATGTGACAGGTCACAGTTTCAAAATTAGTCAATACATTAGATGCATTAAATTACTTAGTCACTACAAATATTAAAATCAAATTAAATGACATTTAAAAAAGTCAGATATAGTGTAATAACATTTTTCAATTAAAAGGTTCTTAATTTATAATGTAAGTAATAAATGATAGTAAGGTGATTTTAGTGATGCTGTGTTACTAGAGTTACAGGCAGCGGCAAGTAAGTCACGTAACCGTGGGAGAGCCACGCTTCGGCATGAATGGGCCGAATCAGCGTGAATCAGCACTGTGCTGTGCTTCGCTGCGTGAGTGAGGGTACCGGGGGCCCAATCCGGAATAAAGGTGGGTAAAAGGTTGGCAGCGCACTTGTGACTCCGCTGGTATCACGGGTGTCCATGGGCGGCGGCAATTGCTTACCATCAGGTGATCCGTCTGCTCATCTGCCACCTATCATATAAGTAAAATAGTTTGCGTACTTGTGAATTAGCTTATTTAATACTAAAAATGATTTCTGCACACTCCAGGCACCGCTAGACATATGTGCCTCGGCTTATACTTTATTTATTATCAAGCTACTAACGTGTCTTGTTGAATTTTTATACTTAGCTATTTTAGTGAGTATAAGTTGTCTCTTTACTGAAGGTTTTTTTGGCTCTTAAATTTATTTAGTTAATTTGACAAACCGTAACATGCCTTCTTATAATAATTTGCTGATTTTTGATTCAACAAAAAAAAACAGTATTTTTTGTGACAAGTTTGTTTTGGGCTTGAAATTGCATAGCAAATTTTTTATACCTAAAAATAAATACGTTTTTTGTTAGACTTCTCTATTTTTTAATTGTTGAAATATCCGTTTTTTTTGTTTTTGTATGTAATGTTTGTGTTTTATTTATTTTTGTTTGTTTGCGTCAGTGCTAATTATGTTTAATGCATGCAACAGATGCACTTTAATTGTGTTTCTGGTGTTTGAATTTATAAATAGTTTTCTTTTCTGTGTCTTTTTTTTTGTGCTAAATAGTTGATAATAGCTGATGAAACAGCACTAGAACTACGTATCTACTACTACGTTTAAGCGTCACATCTAGATAGATAGTGGGAGCTTTCCTGTGTTGAGCGGTAGCACATCGTAACTAGCTGCGTTTTATTTTGGAACAACCCTAGCATGCTTGTTGATTTTGTTGCGTATACGTGTATAAAATATCATTAACATAGACAACGCTGCGAGTAGTAATCTAGTGAATCATCACTAGCTTACCACTCACAGCGTTGTCCGCGTATACTGAAACGTGACTTTCTTTAGGAATGGGTCTTCTTTCAACCTTACTAACATTAGACCATATATTTTTTCTAAAGTATGCAACATTTCCAAAATTTCATTGAGATAAAGAACACTACCAAAAACAACTATTTGCAGTTGTACAGTTAGCGAAAATGTTATTGGCAAGTAATAATTACAAAGACTACTTACAAATTAAAAGATTCTTGACTCTTTTAATCTGATGAAACTGTACCGACCATCTTATCTTCCCTTGGGAATGAAGAGTGCACTAGTGTTTCAATGCTGTGCACTATAATGTATCCCGTCGCATACTAAACTAAAGGTTGTCGTAGCCAAAGAATTGGATAAAATGGCATTATTATTTCGTCCTTTGCCTGTCCTTTTGCCTAATCTGAAAGCCGTCGGCAGTCTCGCCTACGTGACCATATTTAGCAAAAGATCGGGGATGTTTCTTTATTTTGAAGGTAAAACATTTGGAAGCGAAATTTCGTAAATACGTAACGCAGGGAAGGTCACGTGTAGATAATATTATAGGGTTGAAACAACTTTTGTATTTGTCGTGTTTACACACAACAGCACTATCGGGCTAAAAATATCGCATGTTATATTTTCTATTCAATCAATGCTAGTTCACTTCAGTCAATGCTATAGTTGATGTCCATTCCAAAGATAATTTAATCACTACGTGTTCATGCCATGAGGTTACCCAGGTGACTCGTTTGTTTTCTTTTCTTTAATAAAATAATATTAGATGTTGTATGATTTAAGCGAATTTTATTTATTAACTCCTACATATTAGACCAGAAGGTCTATTCTCGAGCGCTGGACATTGAAGTAAAGTGCCAGATTTGTTGGACAAAATGTATGGAATCTCTTTATTCGACTTCAATGTCGAGTGCTCGAGAATAGGTAGGCAGACGAAACTTTGACACCAATATACAATTAGTTGCAAACCTATTTTTAGGGGCACTGCAAATTAAACAAGCACCTGCACAACATGGGCCTTTCAGATACCAAAATCTGCAAGTTCTGTCGCGAGGACGAGGAAACGATTATCCACGTCCTCGGCGAGTGCATAGCGCTGCACCGCTGCAGAAGCCGGCACCTAGGAGCACACATGATCTCGGCAGACGAGATCAAAAGCTCTCCCATAAGCTCCATTCTCGGGTTTATCCTGGAACTCGAGCTAAATAAGGTGTTGTAATAGGTTATGGGGCTGCCACAATAGATCATCTGCTATGAGACGCAAGGCTCACCCCATTTCTATCAAATAATAAAAATAACCTATTTTTAAAATAAAATAAAAACATTTCTTTCTTAAGACACGGTAAAAGTTAACAAAAAGCACTTTAACTAAACAAAAACTTTACATCTTTTAAATGGTGAATAAATCATTTCACAGGCAATAAATAAATTAGCCTCTTTGTCAAGTTATAATTTAAATTGACCTACGAAGTCTCCACAGACAGTTTCTTAACTAACTAAACTGTTTTGACTTTTAAACTCATTTTAAGGTACAGTAGAAATAAATTAACATGTACATTCAGTAGGAATTACCTACACATTTTTAATGTTAAATTTTAGAATACTTCAGAAGATCCAAATATTTTAATTTTTGGACAGTTCTATCCTTCAGTGTGTAAAAAGAAGGTTTTAATTTTGTAGATAGTCATTTGGGAGTCCAGTTGGAGCAATACAAGACCCATTGAATGAATATTACACATACTTAGCTATCATGGCCGACTAAAATCTGCGTCAGCAGGATTGCAGACTAGTTTCATATAAATTACATCCACTATCTACCATTCAAGAAAGATCTTCTCCTATTATTTTCCTCCTATCTTCTTGGAGTCTTATCAAAGTTCAGACTTTTAAAATTTCAAAGCGTTTTCCAATTAAAGTATGTATTCATAAAGTACTATTCCCATGAAAGTTACCTAATTTTTGCGAGCAAACATTTTCGATCGGTGCGTCTGACAGCAGCTATCGCGGGATTTGCTCTGACATGAACGCTGTGGAATTTTCAAACGTTACATTTAACGGAATGGAAACGAATATAGACATTTCAAGTTATTCCAATTTCAAAGTATTCTATATTTAACGTGATGTTGTTTTTTAATAATCATAAGCTTTTATAACTTGTGTAGGTAGGTACAGTGGCGGACAGGTCTAGCTATACAAAACTGTCAAATTTCCTTAATCGATTTCGAACGCAATGTGTAACAATATAAGGTTTATAATCGAATGAAGAAATTTGACAGTTTTGTATAGCTTGATGTGTCCGCCACTGTACATGAAAATAATTGTAAACTAAATTATTATTGTAGCTAAGTTGGATGAAACATCACGCAACTATTTAGTAGGTACTGTATAATAGATTAATTGATTGCATAACAGAAAGGTACATAAGTGCAAATTGAATGGAAAATACATAAAGATACCACTATTATCAACTGTTGACTAAACAGTTACTTTTGTGTTGAAAATTCGAGTTAATACAATAAATGACAAAGTGTACATAATGTTGTACAAAAAACAGTAAGATTTAACCAATCACGCCGAGTTCCTCAAAACGCGCTCGCTTTAAATACGATACCGTTTTATGTCATCTCTAAAATGACTTGCACAAAATCAGGGGTACAAAACTCTTTTGAAAAATAGCCCAAGTAATGTAGGTAAATGAAACTGTCAAGTGCAGAGGCAGAAATGAAGCTAAGTCGATATTTCCAGGTGGAATGATCCTGCTCGAGCGGCGGCGACATGTGAGCAATAACTAGAGAATTATGTGAGTTAGAGGTTTAAAATTTTGATGCAAATATTGTGTGTTCAGAATAGAAATACATTGAATAACGTTTATAAACAGGGCTACCAATTTTTTTCTCTGTCGACCAAAGTCACAGTTATAATACAGTCATATACAGTCTAATAATAGAGTGTATTGCTTCGACAAATAGAGGGCCTATTCTTGAGCACTTGACATTTATGTCAAGTTAGAGATTTTTATGGAAAAATGTATGAAATCTCTAAATTCGACTTCAATGTTGAGGGCCCTCAGACAGAACAGAATTCGACAAACGCATAGCGAAAAATTTTTTATGTGATAGATGGCATGGTAAGCGATTGCCGCCGCCCATGGACACCCGCGACACCAGCTGAATCACAAGTGCGCTGCAAACCTTTCAGTTCAAAGAAATTTATTTCTCAAAAAGACATATTTATTATTTACTTACATATCCTTTTAACCCCCTTTCCCCTGGATTGGACCTCCTTCCTTACGCATTGGGCCCTCACTTATGCAGCGATACACAGCGCTGCTTCATGCCGGTTTTCTGTGAGGCCCGGGTGATGACCCCGGCAAGCCGGCCCATTCATGCCCAAGCCTTTTGACTCCACTGGTGCCGCGGGTGTCCATGGGCGGCAGCAATCGCTTAGCATCAGATGATCCGTCTGTTCGTCTGCTACCTATAACACAAAACAAAAAAAAACTTAATTAGTTCTTGAACAAAAGAACAAAAACACAAGACAATTAAGACAGTAACTAAGAAATTAAATTTAACTAAAAGTAAATAAAAAGGAAAGTTAAAACAAAGTAGGTAGTAGTAGGTAGTAGCAATGTCCCCAAAATGCTGGCAGCATTACCCCGCTGGATCGCGATGGAAATTCGCTGGGCGAGGTAGCTGCCAGCTTTTGGCTCTCCCGTGACTTCGACTAGACACTTAGCTAAGTCACGGAAGAAAGAGAAAGCGTCGGAACCCCACGGGCCCAGTGTTTCAACACCGAAAGCTACAAAGTGGTAGGCACCAGATAGATGCTTATACTTTCCAGCTTTCAGTCTCTCTGCAGCTTTAGCCGCAGCTCCGGCACTCCTCGTAGTCCCGGGAAGATGAGACGGTGCAAGAGAGTCGACACAGGTAGCATCCCACACGAGAGCACGTCCCATCTGCCAAGCGATGAGAGACATTCCGTCTGGTCTCTTGACATCATCACGTAAAATGCCGTACGGCTCTAAGTTTGCCGGCACATTGATGGTGGCAAGCGACCGACGGATAATGTCGTTTAATGAGGAATGCCTGGAGAGACGGCCGGCACTTTTTACACAGGAGAGCCCATGGTGCCCCAAGGCGCTAAAAAAACTTAATTATGAAAAGTATTTATGCGTATTGATATAAGAGACAACACTTTTTCGTAAGTAACCGTTAAAGATAAGATAAGAAAGATAAGATAAGAATCATTTATTCGACACTTAACATGGACATGGTAAAGGTAATTTGAGGTCTTTAAAGTGCGAAAGTATGTGACATAACTTTACTCCGATTCGCCATAAGTCGAAATCACGCTAATGTGGCTACTGATTTACTTAATTTTATTTATTAGGACAACCAACAAGGCACACAGTACAGAAGTCTTAAGTCTACTGATGCTCGACAACACTCAAGTTTGTGACAACATAATTTTATTCTAAATCTAAACCATCACCAAACGTACGTCTAAATCAAAATATCTTAGATTTATTTCAGTACTATTACACAAATGCATGAGACAATATTTCTATATTTAAATAATTTATGCTGCGAAAAATATTTCTCTTAGAAAATCATACTTTAATACTAATGTCCTTCAAACCGATATTTCGGTCATGGCGGCTAATCTCAGAGATTGTCCATCGACGCAGGAAATATTATAGTGCAAAAGTGTTTTCGCAGACACAAGTGCACTCTCTATTTCCTTACCTCATATTTCGATGGGACACCACTGTGACACGACCGAAGAGGGATGAAGCGCAGGACCAAACGGCTTAACGTGCTTTTCGGAGGTACAAGACCGCCAACTTCCATACTCCGGGCTGCCACTGAACATTTCTTAACAGAAACACTCAGGTACAAATTTTGGCCCGACCCGGGGATCGATCGGACGCCAAGCACAGCCGTCGCTTTAAAGTGCGACCCACTAACCACTGCGCCACCGAGGCAGTCAATTCAGTCAGTAATTTAATATACTAAGCTTATAATGACTCTGGCTGCGATTTTAGCAACGTAAATATGTAGATTGCGCAAGAAGACACATCGTGTACTTAGTGTATGAGGAAACTAGGGTGGTTCTAAGTGAACCTTTAGGCACTAAGGGGGGGATGTCACGTCGCCAGCACTTGTCCTCAAGTTGGTCGTCTCCTAGAGCCCCACCTCGTGTCTACAACTTTTCACATAAACTCCACAACTTTATACGCCACCACTTATAACGGATTGCCATCGCCTATTCAGCATATTGAAAATTTTGAATTTGTCTTTCTCGACTGCTATTTGAATATTGGCTGTTTGCGTATGACCTCATGTTATTTTATTGCAGGATAACTTTGACGGAATTTGGCGAAGAGTTTATTCTTGTTTTAAATCGACTTCAGTAAAGAGGAGATTCTATGTTCGACTGTATGTATGTTTTTCTTTTTTTATGTATGCTCAACGATTTCTCAGCCATTTATCGACCGATTTGCACTATTCTTTTTCAATTTAAAAGAGCACATTTCATTGTCACCCTGTTAGGATCCAATGATGGGATCCCAGAGAAATCTAGGGTAACCCTCAAATTTAACAGGCACATTAAATGATTTTGTATTTTTTTTTCAAAGGTGCACCAGTTTAGTCATAGTCATAGTATTGGACTGTCTCGGTGGCGCAGTGGTTAGTGGGTCGCACTTTAAAGCGACAGCTGCGCTTAGGGTCCCGGGTTCGATCCCCGGGTCGGGCCAAAATGTGTACCTGAGGGTTTCTGTTAAGAAATGTTCAGTGGCAGCCCGGAGTCTGGAAGTTGGCGGTCTTGTACCCCTGTGCCTCGGAAAGCACGTTAAGCCGTTGGTCCTGCGCCTGATCCCTTTTCGGCCGTGTCACAGTGGTGTCCCATGGAAATATGAAGGTAAAGGAATAGAGAGTGCACTTGTGTCAGCGCAAACACTTGTGCACTATAATATGTCCTGCGTCGATGGACAATCTCTCAGATTAGCCGCCATGGCCGCAATATTGCTTTGGTTATTTTATTGGAACATGTTGGTACATAGTAATGATGTAAATACAAATAACTTTAGACCCGTAAATATTGCCTTGTTAGGGCATCGCAACATGGCCTACTCTTATAAAAAGTAAGTATAATGAAATATTAATATTACTTTCCTGTCATTGATGCTCGCGGTAGTTAGTTCTCTCCCAGATCCATACTATATTGTAGGTATAAAATGTTTCTTATCTTACCTTTTATCGTATCTATAAGTAGTATATTTTATTTATTTATTTATTCTTTATTGCACAAGAAAGTAAAGTACAATTGGCGGACTTAATGCTATACAGCATTCTCCACCAGTCAACCATTAGGCAATTTTATATACTCGTAATTTTTAATTTCTTATCTAGATATAAGTATTTATAATATAAATTTACTTAATCATTATTGAATATCAAAAGGATTGCACCACCCTCCCCTCTACTATCTAATGTCCTTTACCTGACGTTTGTCTAGTAGAGATCGCGCCCAGCGATAAGACCGCATAAATTGTACATTGTATCACTGTATACCTAACTTTTAAGTTTTGTATGTTTTGCAATAAAGAGTATCTATCTATCTATAACAACTATTATACGTGTAGGGCAAACTAGCGACGCCAATCGATTTTAACTTTTAGCTACTAAACCGGATCTATTTTAAACAATTTCGGGGTTACAATCTCTTCCATTTCTTTTGAAACTCTAGTGATGTACCCAAAATAATCGAACGAATTCAATGGTATTCGTGTAGGAATATTCATTCATAAATGAAAAGCCACATTAGGATTAATAAAACGTATTATTTTCTTATTTAAAAATATTAATACATTAATAACTTAGAAAATAGGAATAAAATCTACGGCACACAATATAAGCTCTTTGATTTTTTTTTTGTAATTGAAATTGAAATTATTTATTTCCGTACCAAAAATAAAAATTACAAAGCAACATATTTCTCAATGTGGCACTTAAAAAGTTCTCCGCTCAGCATCTGCCACGGACACGTGAGGTCCCCGTGGCGCTGGTATTCTGCGAATACCTTTCTTGAAAGGCGCACGCATTACAGAAAGATAAATTAAAAATTATAATAACGGCAGACGGATCACCTGATGGTAAGCGATTGCCGCCGTCCATGTGGGCATACAACCAGTGCAGTCACAAGTGCGCTGCCCACCTTTAAAATTCCCTTTCCCTTCCGATTGGGTCTCCGGTAGGTGAGGGCACTTACTCATGAAAATGAAATAAACTGGCTGCGGATCGATATCTAGGATCGGTACCCACTTTCCTTTTTCTTTTCAATATTTTTAATTGACATTTCTCTAAATAAAAGTATTAATAACTTCTTTTCTATTATTATAGCATTCGATTCACGTTTGTTTGAAGTACATATCGATTGTACACTTTAATCGAAGTTTTTAAGTACGTCACCTCTCTATGAATGATATATGAAGGATTTAGAAACGTCAAATGTGGTTTATTAGCTTGGCTCTAACTATAGTGTTAAAATATTATTTTACACTTTTTAGTTCGTAGGTTTTTGTAAGCGGAATTTTTATTTATTGTGTGTGCTCCACAAGCTATAATAATCCCTTTCTCTAAATATGTTGGTACCAGTAAAGGTCGTTTTTGTTTAACTACGGAGTTCGTTCCATCTATCAGTGTACCAAACATATAGGAGCCCTTTCATGTTATCCATTAGCAAAGTTGACTTAACATAGTGAATTCCAACTATAGCAATTTGCATATCTCTGAAGGATAACACACTCTGTGGTATTATAAATATTGCCATCTGGTTACGCAATTTTTTGTTTAAATCATATAGTAATTTTAAACACAAATACCATATTCCATATATACTAGACTTGACCGGAGAAGTGATACCACGGCCTCACAGAAAACCTGTGTGAAGCAGCACTGTGCTGTGTTTCGCCGCGTGAGTGAGGGTACCAGAGGCCCAATCCGGGGAAAAGGGGGGTTTAAAGGTTGGCAGCGCACTTGTGAGTGTCCATGGGCGGCAATACTTCCCTTATATTTTCTTTAAACTAAGCAGATTAAAAGGTATATTTGTTTAAATTTAAGATATTATTGCAAAGAATTGTATTGTGCATACGTACCTAAAAGTGTACCTATTTAGTTTTATAATATTATATTATATTAAATTTATCTCATGTGGACATACTACTTTGAGATCATATACGGAATAAAATAGAATGAAAAGTTGTCAAATCTGATGAGATTTTTTAGATGAACCTGAACATACAAATATAAAGGCGCTAATAATAAATATTAGCGGTCCGTTTACCACAAAAATATTTTCATATGAAATAATGACTTCCGTTTAAAACAAAGGGTATGAAAAAACTTTTGCGGAAGATTACCTACTTTTTGTAGCAAACCAAATCCCACGCGAGAGTAGCTGCGGGAAAACTAGTTATTAATATGTTTTAAATTTCTGTTGAAAACATCAGTCCATACCTCCATCACTGTATGTTTTAACATTGAATCCCTAATCTTTATATTCCTTTTCATAGAAATTCGTCAGAAAAGTATCAATATTTAGATATCTGTGATAGAATGTTTATGAATACGGAATCATGGATTCTAGGAACGGGTGAAGTTTATTCTTGGTCTGACTTTATGTCCTTCCGAGAAATTTAGATCTGCTTTAAACTCGTATTATTATTATAATTAAGCATGAAACCTGACAATATTATAGACCATTCAGAATGTGAAGGTGAATAGAACAGTTCTATTTTGACATTAAAAGTGAGACGCTCCTTTTAAACCTAACCGATATTTTTAATGCAATGGAGAGGGATAAGCTCAGAGTCTCCCTGCGTGATTGTATCAGAAATGATGAGATCCGCAGGAGAACTAGGGCCATAGACATAGCCCAAAGGATTGCATGCCTCAAGTGGCAATGGGCAGGGCACATAGCGAGGAGAACAGACGGCCGTTGGAGCGGAAAGGTCCTCGAATGGAGGCCACGTACATTAAGTCGCAGCCGTGGCAGGCCCCCTACAAGGTGGACCGACGATCTGGTGAAGATCGCGGGAATCCATTGGATGCGGGCGGCACAGGACCGATCTATGTGGAGAAAATTGGGATAGGCCTATGTCCAGCAGAGGACGTCTATTGGCTGAAATGATGATAATGATATTTTAAAGAATCGAGAACATTTTCTTTAGAAATCTAATCGACTTTTTAATTATGTTTGATTTCTAAACTTACGGATATGGAATACAATATGTTAATATTATCACTGGTACACACGCAATAATAATGAAATAATATGCAACTTATTCATAAGAAAATTAACAACTCTCACGACAGCATAATCGCGATTTGATGGTAAGATGCCTGACATACCGATTACTGATTTCTGAAAATTGGCTTACGGATCTCAAAATAATCCGAGTAGTATCGCAAAGAACGAGCTTTAGATAGCTTAAAATATGGCAAAATGGACCACGTGAAATGCAAATATGTAGCAAAAAAACAAGAATTCATAAAGTAAGTTTAAGTTCATATAGAACACTTGTACGTAATGACGAATGTATATCTACCGCTGATTCGGAACGTCGATATCTACCGTGAAAATAAATAGTCACTAGGTACGGTAGGTAGGTTACGGTAGTGTGGTCCCCGGCAGAGTAGAATAGGCCACCCTCACTCTTACCGAGGTGTCGTAAAAGGCGACTTAGGTAAAGCTGCTGGCATGATCATCAGCACCCTGAGAAGGAAAACTCTGCATTTATACCAAAACCCTCGCCAACCCGTCTGCCAAGCGTGGTGAGTATGGCAATTACCCCTCATGTGATTGAGGGAGGCCCGTGCCCCAGCAGTGGGGACTTAAATGGGCTGATGATGATGATGATGATGATTTTATATTCTTATTCAGATTAATTGAGAAAGATTAATACTTGTTATTTTGGAAGAATGAGAAAAAAAAAGTTGGTAATTTTTACAGCTTAATATTTTTCTTTTAGGAAGTTGGATGCATGGTACAAATCGTTTTAACTGTCCTATTCACCTTCTGATACTGAATGAACTGTAGTGCATGATATTTGACACACTTTATTTGCTTTATTTCCCTCAAACGGAGATGATTATAATTATTTAAATGAGAAAGTTTGGTTCTCCACGATCCATTCAACATAATTGCACCATAATTTCATAATAGGGATCATAATTTTAAATACCCATGAAGATAACAGCTCGGAGATCCATTTGTCCTAATTCAATTAATTAAACGTGTCTTCATAATTTCCTTCTCATTAAAAGTGTTGGCCTTTTTGGTTAAAGATCTTAAGATACGTGACCAATTTTGTTTGTGCTTAAGTGTTTGTCAGACAGAAGTGCACTCTCTTTTCCCTTACCCTTGAATTTCGATGGGACGCCAGTGTGACACATCCAACGGGAGTTCAAACGCAGGACCAATGGGTTAAACGTGCTTACCGAAGCCCCTTTTCCCCTTTTTCCGGTTGGTACGGTCCGGGTAGGAAACTTCTAGACTTCGGGCTAACACTAAGAATTTCTTAAAAGAGAAACTCAGGTACAAATTTTGGCCAGGAGATCGATCGAATTGATCGACTAGAGCGATGGTAGCTCAGTGGTTCTGAACGGACCTTCAAGAGGGGTGCATCCGAGCATGCACTTCTGAATTTTTCATATCTATCGCGTACTTAAGCAAAGAAAAATAGTTTTTTGGATTATCGCGTTGCATTATAACTATAATTTATCAAGACGGGTATTAATACGGTATATCGTGTTAATTTTATAGTAACCGTGATTCAGTTGGTCTGGATCCCCAGTAAAGGGTTACGAAAGACAGACGGCAGTCGCTTCATTGTAATTACTAGACTCCCCAAATCCTGAATATGGTGTAAGTGTACCCCGGGCTCCAGAGCGACAGCTTTGGAAGTAACCGGGATTATACGCTAAGATGGCTGTCGCTTTAAAGTTCGACCCACTAGCCACTCCGCCACCGAGGCAGTTATAATATGACTACCTCGTTGGCGCAGTGGGTAGTGCGTCCCACTTTAAAGCTACGGCTGTGCTTGGGGTCCCGGGTTCGATTGCCGGCTCAGGCCAAAATTCTGCCGCGCTAACAGTAAGATCAGTAAGTCAGAAGTTTTGAAGTTAATAAAATGGCGGTTAAAGTTTTTGATTAAACTTTTGCGTACTACTTTACTTTACGTAACTCATTTTTGAAAAAAATGACTTACTGCTCTTACTGTTAGCGCGACAGAATTCGTCTGTTAAGAAATTCTCAGTGTCAGCCCGGAGTCTGGAAGTTGGCGGTCTTATACCACTGTGCCTCGGAAAGCACGTTAAGCTGTTGGCCTGCCCCCGATCCTTCTCTGATCGTATCACACTGGTGTCTCATCGGCAATTAAGGGCAAGGGAATCGAGAGTGCACTTGTATTTGCGCACACACTTGAGGACTATAATATATCCTGCGTAAGTGGCTGATTGGAGATTGTGCTTAGCCGCCCGGTTGGAGGATATTATTATTACAATAAGCCTTACCTGACATCTGGAGAGAAGGAGAAAGGATGATAACATCAATTTGTCTAAAATAATCTATAATTGGGTATATGATGGTCTTCTTAACTAATAGCATTTTGACGTTGACATCGAGAGCTTAAGATCGTAATAGCACTAATGCTCGTACTACATACAAGGGAAGTGTTCCTACGTCTCGGAGCAAACTACACTCATGAGCGCATAAAGCGCTTTGTTACAGACTAGTGATGTGTAGCAGTCGATAGTGATATCGATGTTTTAGTGACATACCAAAATTTGACTTAACATTTTCTGAAATGACGACGAAGACTTTTGTCTTCGTCGTCATTTCAGAAAATTTCAGCAATTTCAGCAATTCTAATTTAGATTATTGTTTCTTATTGTTTTGTTAAGGAAAATATCACAAAAGCAAAAGTTTTGAATGATCTAACACCAAGTAGCTTAGTAAGTAGCTTAGTAGTGCTTTGGTCACCATATTTTAAATTAATTAAAAGAAAAATATTTATGAGTATTTATTTTGGATTTTAATAAGGTGTTGTTTTTAACGTAAGACTACTAAAATTATTCTTATCCATCAATACTTACCTTAATTTAAACCTTATTTTTATGTTGATACCTAACTATCGATAAATCACATAACTTTGCTACGCACATGATCACACCTCTAAACAGCTATACCTACAAGATTGCCATTTCCAACAATATCATGCAATTAAGAATCCTATATCGTTCTAAATAAAGCTTAGATTGCAGCTGTCATTAGAGCCCTGTGTGTCGGCAAGCCGTAACAAACCCACAACACTTCTCTGTAGAGGCAAGTACCCAATTTGAGGTTTTAATTAGCATATCTGAGCTGAACCGAGTCAGAACAAGTGCGTCATGTGTGTACGCGGCCTATAAAATGTATTGCATTAGTAAGATAAATTTGGGTTGCCACGATTTTCCGACAGACAATTTTAGGTGCATTCAGATCCAAAAATATGTTGGTCATATGAGTGATCAAAACAGTTTAGCATTCAAAGGGAAATTTACCCATTATAAACGTAAACCATGAATTTGACAGTTTATTTTTCTATCTTTTGTTCAACAAACAAATTCATGACTGTTCCTATTTTAAAAAGAATTTCCTCTAACTCCCAACCAATTTATAAACTTTCATTCCTTGACGTAATTTAAAGAGGATGAACAAATTACCAGTGGGAATTCTCAAATTTCTCCATTTACTTTGGTAATAGGATAATAATTATTGTCCTCCGAACAAAGTATAATGGATTTGTTTCGACTAATTTATTGTTTTTCGAGCAGCAAAAAGATACAAATGAATCCCAAAGGCAATAAGTATTTCCCAACCAAATTTGATCATCGTGAATATGGCTAACGTTTCATCAAAATGTAATATTTTATCTTTTCTGAGTATATAGATAGTTTCTAATGCAAAGGCGTCATTTTTCTAATGCGAAGAAAAACATCACTTTCTCATTAAAAAATTTGCATCAATTTCTCATTAAAAAATATACCAAAGGACACCATACCTACGCATAAAAAAAACGTAATTTGGCTACGTAAGAAAATTGATAGTCTTTTACCTCATTATTCTTTAGTCTTAACAAAGTCGAAGGAAGACTCTTAAGTCTACATCAAATTGATTACATGACAACTCATTCAACGCAAAAATAGCAGTACCTAATAAAAGCGACAAAATTCAATGATTTCCTTTATAAAATCACAAAAGGACACTTTAAACCTTAAATTCTAATTAATAAGTATCATTGCGAATCCACCTAGCAGAATCCTAGCAATACACTTCACTTAATAATAACTACATGTTGATCGAAAAACAGGCTTGTCAACAGTATTGTGTTCTCTATCAAAGCAAATCGGCCAAGTTATCCTTGTTGTATGTCTGTTCACAAACTATTGTGTATCTATTAAATCACAAAGCCTGTAAACACGTGCTTATAGTTATTTCTTAAATAATAAATTAATTTGCGGTTATGTTATACAATTTTACGCAACTTCAATCAGTGAGTTTATTGTTTTATAAAAAAAAACTAATGTCAAGTGACAAATTCAAAAGTGGAATTGTCGCAATCATCTGATTAAATTAACCATACAATCGGACACCAAGGAACGCAGCCACCCGATCAAACAGCTGAAGAAAAACTAGCCATGTTGTTGACAACGTTTAACCAGATGGCTGAACGTTTGTCGCTACAATCATCTAATTGAATGCCTAGGCATCGGCCCAGGCATCTAATTGGATGACGGTTGTCTGAACTAAAATCATTAGACTCTAACATTTTGTAAAAAATTGCGCACGCCATACTATTCACTTCCAAGTTTATAGACAATTTTGACAGTTCCTCTTAAAAACTGCTTATTATTGCACACAAAAACGAGATAATTGAACCATAAATCAGCTGTTTTCGCTGCAGATAACATTTGTTTTGATGATTACTAACGCAGTGGAGAATAGCAGAAATAAATTAGAATCACTTGGTTGAGTTTTGATCAGTAATAATGACCGATTTACCAGCTTGGCGTATTGAAAGGTAGCCCATTTGAATTTTCGAAGGGGCTAACTTTTAATAAGCGAAGCTATTAAACGTTTAGTAATTTTAGTTCATACAACTATTGGCCTAGGCATCCTATTGAATGTCGGTGGTTAACAAACGCCCTAGGCGTCTAATTGAACTCGTTGCCGGCGCATGTAATTCCTCCTTCCTACAATATAGATTCCTTCAAACGAAGCGTGAAGAAGCATCTCGCGGGCCAATATGGGTTATGCCAACAGAGATGATGCCTTGACATCGCTTCCGTTGTAATTACAACTTGGGCTTCTCTTGCTTACCATCAGGCTGAGGAGAGCCAATATACTGAAACTCTATAAAAAATTGGATGGCTAATTTAACCAGATAACAGCGATAGATACAATAGGTCCAAGTCTGTCAGAGTTACAGTCATTCAATAAAAGACTGGGAGTTTAACTATCAGAGAGCCTATTCTTGTGTACTCGACATTGAGAGATTTCAGAGCAAGATTTCATACACTTGTTCATACAACTCGAACTCGACTTCAAAGTCGATTGTACGAAAATTTCCTCCCAGATTCAAATTCAGTTGGGACCACTACCCGTAACAAAGTAAATAGACACAAAACGTTGGCTACCTAGATTGAATACTAAAACGCACTAATACGACATGAGACAAAGACAGACTATAAGAAACGTGTGCAGGCGACGCGGTACAATATACTGCCTAGGACGTACGTTAACGATCTCTTAGATATCAATGTTAGCCAGATCCGACCTTCTGTATTTACTTTGTGTTTGGAGAGAGATTGTTAATAATTCGGAGCTGATTATTTTATTTATGAATTTGGAAGAATAATTTAGGAATAAATAATACATTTTAAACTTCCATCATTAGGCTAATTAAGTTTCTGTTTCTGACGTAAAATACTTTTATTTTTAAACAATTTATTGCCGTTAATCTTGTTTTGGACTACGTAGAAGGTCACTTAACTTTTTTTTGACAGATATTTGGCGTGAGAATGACATCGGCTTGTGACGTTGTCTTGTTTTCAAGTGGTTTTCTGTAGCATGGACTAATTATTAATATATGAAAGTAATGCCTTATGTCAATAAAACAATTTCTAGAAAGTATAGCTATTTGTATATCTAGTAAGTATAGTATAGCATAGACTAAATACTTTATGATTCTAAATTAAAATATTCTAACATTATTCAGTCATCTTGAAGAAAAATGTAATAATAATAATAATATCCTCCAACATTACGGCTACGGCGGCCAATCTCAACGATCAGCCACGTACTCAGGATGTATTATAGTGCTTGTAAAATACAGAGCTCAAGTGTGTGCGCAAATACAACTGCACTATTTCCCTTACACTCATAATCTGATGGGACACCAGCGTGACATGACCGGAGAGGGATTGGAGGCAGGACCAACGGCTTAACGTGCTTTCCGGGGCACGGGGGTACAAGACCGCCAACTTCCAGACTCAGAGAAAATGTAAAGCATATTGAAACCAAATGAAAATGTATGAAGATTATGTAGGAAAGGTTGCATAACTGAATCTAACCAACATTACCGTGAAAATTAAATGTTGGGTAAAGTAAGACTATATTTAACTCTGTTTCACAAACATTACTTAAACATTCTACATAATTATGTTATTTAGCAAATGTTCGCAGAATGCAGCTGGATTTCTCAATCCAAAATTTAATTAAACATTCTTTATTTCAATTTTAAAACACTGCTTCATTTTATTTTCAAAACAATGTTAGCCTGCAATAAGCTAGAGGAATTACGCGGATTTTACATATGCTGAGAGTTAAGTGGCATATTTTGTGAGCGGGCAAATTCAAGATTTCCCGTTGGAGCCGAGATGCTCCGAGGGGAAATGTCCCATATTTTTTCCTCCTCTGAGTGCATGTGTACATTTTACCTGTTATTTAGTTTAACTGTTCATACGTGAAACCGAGGTTTACAAAAAACAGTTTTGTACTTTACAAACAGTTAACAACTTGCTTCCTACTTTCCATCCATCCAAAGGTATTGGCACAGAGCCCGGGTACCTTTGGATAATTATACAGGATTTGGTAACTCTGGAAATTTCAATGAAAGGACTGTCACCTGACTTTAGGAAACCTTGGGGTAAGGGTGGAGATAATTAATTAAAAAACAGAGCATACAACACTTCCTACACGTCAGCGTAAAAAACTATTTAATGAATGGGAAACCATTAAGGTCATCCCGGAAAGCGAGACATGATCATAGTTCTGAAATCCAAAGATAAAACTAATATTAATGAAAAGACAATCATCACCTTATTATAAATCGTGATCTTAAGTTATTACCGTACTAAAGGTCATCCTGTTCCAACACGCAATGTTAAAAATGGGCTGGTACGAATTTTGTTCCGGGACTAGCCTTAGTTCGCGATTTGTAATAAGGGGGTCAAAGTTTAGTGGTGGATCTTATCTTGAATAAGACCCAATGACCCACAAGCAATGGCTTGCCATTGCTTTTAGTTATTGTCAAGACGCTTACAAGCTTGCCGACGGATTGTACTAAATACTGTAAAGGATAAACACAGAAATATTAGCAACTCTTATACCAAGAGAATACGACCTAAAAACCGAAAGACTCTAGTTAGAAATACAAATGACAGTTTGTAATAAGCGCGAGGAAATTCGCTCGTTACCAGCAAAGTTTGCATTTAATCACCTAATATTGGGCACAGAACTGCACTTACAAACAAATTATTCAAGTCGTGTCTGCACGTATGTGGGTGTTTAACTTGAGCTGAGGGAGTTGTGTGCATGCACTTAATGATGTAACATCGGCCAGATTTGCAGTCTTGAACTTGGATGAAATTCAAGACCGCATGGTAAAAAGGATAACCGAAGCAGGTGTAGCCATCGTTCATTAAAAAAGGATATAACCCTACAAAGGTATTACCTAATTAGCGTGGATTGGCGTGGTATTTACGTATATAGACGGATACCATTCATACAACCCAGACCTGACAACCTCGGAGCAATTAAAGTAGGAAAGGGAAAAACGAAGAAGAAAAAAGACGGATGCCAATCGTATGACAAGTACCTACAAGTCGAAATAAGGAATGCATCGATGACGTAGTTATTTTTTATTGTTTATTAAATAAAGTTATTCAACGAATATAGTAAGTACTTGCAAATTATAAATAATATAAATATAAATATTTCACAACATCACATACATTGATCTGACTCCGAGATAGGTAGCTCAAGCACCTGTGTTACGGATATCAGAATCAACAGCGGAATTACAAATATATACATATAATACTTTTCTTTTGTAAATACATACTTATAATACGTACAAACACCCAGACCAATACAAACGGACATGTTCATACACACAAATGTTTGTACTGTGCGGGGATCGAACCCGCAACCCTTGGACCAAAGGCAGCGTTCACTACCACTGTTCCAAACGGCTCGTCCGGTAATTATAAGTACCTATGGAAGATATAGCAAGCATATATATAATAAGGAATCATGTTTGTTCCTATATATTTTAAATATAATTAACTTTGTGTTATAATATATTTGCATGCAAATTTAGATACGGAGGACGGTTTGATAAGTCCATAACTTTGTAAATAAAAAACAACCTTTGCAAGAAAATTTTGGTTTATTTTTCTACATAATCTCCTTTCTGCCCTATGCACTTCGACCAACAATGTTTCAACTTCCTCAACCCATCCAAAAAAAAATCTTTTCTCCAAAAAGTTTTTATCAAACCCTGATAATTGGCTTTTGGTTCAGCTATCACTTCTTCATTGGATGAAAATCTTTGTCCGCCAAGCCGTTTCTTCATGTTTGGGAAGAGGAATAAGTCACACGGAAATTTTGATGAATATGGGGGATGTGGTAATAATTCGTATCGCAATTCCACAAGTTTTGATGTTGTGATATCCGACGAGTGACCCGGAGCATTGTCGTAATAAAATAAAACTTTTTTTCTCTGTTAGATGCGGTCTTTTCTTTACCAGCTCTGCATTGAATCTGTTCAACAAAGCAACATAGTAGGCTCCGGTAATTGTCTTGCCTTTCTTAAAGTCACGGACTTATCAAACCGCCCTCGTACTTGCTATGTTTTATGCAAGATATTGTATTGGTATTTATACAATAATTACTTTAAATAATTCATTTAGTTTATTATACATTGTATTCATTTTGATGAATATACAGGTATATCTCGTGTTCAGGGCGTTTTGTTACAATAACAATATCAAATTTGTAAATTCTTTAAAAGAAATGCTTTGCCTTCAAAATCAAGAACGTGAGTCTACCTATCGATTGTAAACAAGGAGGACAGAACTAAATTATAATTTACCCAAGTAGAGTACATGTCTGGTCTTGCATCTCTGTAATACTACTCATGCGTTCTGTGTTGGATGCTACGTGCGAACGCTAATTCCGCGATTTGAGACATTCCGTCTAAGCGCCATTTGGTTGTTTGGGCAGACACAATTAGTACTAACTCGACAACAGGGATTTCCGAAAGGAGAAATTTCAATATTTTTTAAAGCTTTTCTCCTGGACGTTGCAACCAAAAGGGGTAGATAAATATTATAGATTTTGACCTGTTGTGTAGGTCGTACGTCGATGAAATAAATAATTGCTGGTAAGTTCTTTAACCGAAAAGTTATCAAAAATATTGCACGTGAATTAAATGAGTTTTTAATATAAATTAAAGGTAAACTTTAATTTATATTAAAAACTCATTAAATTCTAAAATACTAATATAAATTTTTACTTAAAAAATGATCATTTTTGCTACCCGTAATTATTATTTCACCGTTTGATAACGTAGAAAATATTTTTTCAAATAGGAATAAGATACGAAGTCAGATTAGATTTAAAAGTTCGTATCATAGAACATCAAATATATAAACATATTTTACTGTCTCTTATCGTCTATGCCACGGTGAATGCTTTGAAGAGCATTTCTCCTTCATTCCGCCCTATTCCGTCACAGAACTACACGCGCCGGACAAAGCTGTCACTGCTTCACAGTGGAAAACATCCCATCACGGACTAAAAATTTGGCAGTTCTTATTTCTGCCGCACCATCAAGAAATGGAACTCGTTGCCGACGGATGTATTTACCCCTTCCTACAATATTGGATTACTTCAAACGAAGCGTGAAGAAGCATCTCGCGGGCCTGTATGGTGGTGCCAACGGAGGTGATGCCTTGACATTGATTGTAATTGCAACTTGGGCTCTTCTCTTGCTTACTATCAGGCTGAGGAAAGCCAATATACTGTGCCTCTATAAAAAAACGTGCTATCGTCAAAATATAAAAGTAGTGCTGTCAGTTTTTTTTTAAATTCGGCGTCGATTCGTCAATATCGCCCGGCTTGATTGGACCGTGAATGCCAACATCGCCCTATCGGGTACTCCCCTAGATCATGGAGTGTCGGATACGCTCAATCACAAGTGTGCAGTTAGGCTTATAATTGAAAATGGCACGTCTATGAAAATCATGCATTTCTAGTGCTGCATTGTTGGGTGGAGGATAATTAACGATTTCGAGCACTGTCGAATTGTGGCGACGAATTACACTCAGCTTAAACGATACTTTGTGTAAGCTAATTACGTGTTATCTATTTAAATGCCTCGGTGGAGTAGTATTAGTGGATCCCACTATAAAGCGACGACTGCGCAAAAGGTCCTGGGTTCGTCCCCGGGTCGGGCCAAAAATGTGTACCTAAGTTTTCGGTAAGAGATTCTTAGTGTCAGCCCGGAGTCTGGAAGTTGGCGATCATGTACCCCCGTGCCTCGGAAAGCACGTTAAGCCGTTGGTCCCGCGCCCAATCCCTCTCCGGTAGTGTCACGCTGGTGTCCCATCGGAATATGAGGGTAAGGGAATAGAGAGTGTTTGCGCACACACTTGAGCACTATAATATATCCTGCGTACGTGGTTGATCGTTTAGATTGGCCGCCGTAGCCGTAATCGGTTGAAGGACATTGTTATTTTAATCTATTTATATAAAAAAATAACAAGCATAACATTTTAAGCTATAGAATAAAACTCTCCATAGTAAAAGTTGATGTATCGATTTTGATAAATTTATTAAAATGAATATCTGTATATTCATTTTTATTTTTCTGTTTTCGGACTCGTCGGTAAATTCAATTCAATTTGATGTTTCGATTCTGTTTCAATCAATTTCCAATTGATTGAATATGAATATGATTTAATGCTGATTCTCCAAAAATAAAAACATGTCTGGTAACAATCAACAACAATAAAAAAGTAAAAATACCTCAGGTTTTCCTTATTGAAAAATATTTTTCTCCTGCAAATAATCCTCTAGTCAGAACAAAAGGATTTTATGGCTTGAAACTTAATTACTTGGAAATTTAAAATTCGAACCTGCCAACGAAAATAATAAGTCGGGTGTTTATAAAAATCAATCGAATTCCTCCGTGCAAAGGGTAGTCAAAAACTCCAATCTTGCTGGGGAAAATCCCTTTCAGAACGGCAGTATTATGAAGACCGTGGATGAATAGAGTAAATGGTGTGAAATAATCTGAGCTCTTAGTTCTACGTAGCTGAAAACGAATTTATTGGGCCGGCTCCGCGTGGGGTTTTATTGACACCTTACGTATCAGAATATACGATCGGGTTCTCTATGAACTAAGATAGCATATTGTCCACACACGACTATACATTCGTACATATTCACACCACGCAATATTGGAGACCATTTCGTTCCATAGCCATTGTGATTCATAGCTATGTAGGTACATTTTCCGTTTGGATTGACACTTGGTAGCAGTCGTATATAGATTATTTATTGAAACAGGTAGGTAAGGATGTACGAGGAATAGGCAAATAGTTTAAATAACTCCTTTAAACTAAGGAATCTGCAATAGACCAAACTCTTAAAACAGATCTTGATGCATGATTTGGCAAGTCTTGTAATTATATTGAAGCGACTGTTTACAACGTTTTGTACTTCTTATTCATATTCTTTGTATCTGTATCTTTGTGCCTGCCTCGCAATGGTTAGTGGGTCGCACTTTAAAGCGACAGTTGCGCTTGGGGTCGAGGGTTCGATCCCCGGGTCGGGCCAAAATTTGTACCTGAGTTTTTCTGTTAAGAAATTCTCAGTGTTAGCCCGGAGTCTGGAAGTTGGCGGTCTTGTACCCCCATGCCTCGGAAAGCACGTTAAGCCGTTGGTCCTGCGCCTAATCCCTCTTCGGTCGTGTCACACTAGTTTCCCATCGAAATAAGTGGGTACGGGAATAGAGAGTGCTCTTGTGTCTGCGCAAATACTTGTGCACGATATATGTCCTACGTCGATGGCTGATCGCTGAGATTGGCCGCCATGGCCGAAATATCGGTTTGGAGGACATTATTGTATCTGTCACATTCAAAATTTATTTCTTCAGTCATTCAAAGTCCAAACTGAAAACCAGCGCGGCAGCGGCTGCAAACCGCTGCAGCACATGCTGAGCTTGGACCCTGTTGACCACTTCACTTTGTTCCTTTTCTTCTTCTTGGTCACTAGTTTAACCTAAGCACACCAACACCAATGCATCGCGCCCCATACCGGGAGTTATCGCTGTGCGCGCACGCACAATAGATTTTTTATTATACGAGTAATATCTGTCAATACCTATTTTTTAGATTAAGTATTATATGGATGCTTTATCTAATTCAGTTTGCCTAGAGAACTATAGTATCTAGACAAACCTAATATAGGCTTTAAGATACCTTAAGTCAAAAAATGAGTATATAAAAGTTTTATAAATAACTAAAATGAAAACAAAAAGTTTATGTATTAACTTACTATTTAATTTGTTTTTGTTTAAAAAAAATCCTATGTATTACTGAACAATCTCCTTATGTTTATTTTATGTGTCCTATCTATGTAAATCTTGTATGTGGTCAATAAATGTTTAATTACTTACTTACTTATATTAAGGAACCTGTGACGAACAAAATCATTAAGTACATAATAATATACACAAAAGTGACTTTGTAGTTTTATTGAAATTTCTTGCAAAAGAAAAAATCATTTCAATAATGATTGAGGAAAATTCATAATATTAATTTACTTTCCATTTCACTCTTCACGAAATTAACTGACATTTTCAATCAATGATTGGGAAAGTATTTTAGGACCGGTGATCAATCTCTGTTTGGTTTACAATTTCACCTACAATTTGATTTGTGCTTTCCCTGGTATATTTATACGTTATGTTTATTACTTTCCTACACCCTTGTTGTTTAATAAGTTTTCGGGTAATACAAAAATCTTTACCTAATAATACGAAACATGCTCTGTAAGAAACATAGTGCTTAAAAAATTGCGTTTCCATATTTGAATAAGGCCATTTTTTTATAAATTTTTGTTCACCCTTTGTTTTTTAGACAAACTTGATTAATAGGTATGTCAGGTTTATAAAAAAGGTATCTAGTGTTCAGAATCAAATTACTTTTGCATCAACAGAAACTTGAAGGCCATTAAGTACATATCCATCGGTGTTGAAAGCTTCAAAGCTAAGTCAGTAGTAAAAGCAACATTGTGAAAGAAGAAACAAAGCACGAGGGCAAAGTAGAACTAAATAAAGATTATATAAAACAAAAATGTTTGTTCCAGCATCATTATCCTTAGAGAAAACAAAGGGTTCTCGCACCTTTGTGAGAGACAACGCGCCGCCTACTGACGTTCACTCTTCTTTAATCGCAAAATCAGAGAGTTAATGTACAGTACAACCAGTATTTTATCTACATATGAGTATAATTTGCCGTTGCGGTTTGAATTTGTGCATAGGTGCCGGACGCCAGGTACGTATGCGATACCACGCACACATTAGCGCAATATATGGCTACTCATGGAGGGATCCGCGTAGGGTTGTCGCTGTAGATTTAATCAAAATAGCGGAAAATAGGTGACTCGTCTCTACCACGTGGACCGCTTAAATTTGGTCCCCGTCGCCTAATTGCACGCAGTCGCAAATTGGCGAGTCTGACAAGCGGTCGTGTCACACCAAAATATTATTTAATTATTTTTAAGTGGGATAAGGGTTACCGAAATTCCTTCGTCCGTTCTTCTATTACGCGATGTACAAATTATTAAAAAAAAAACAAATCTTTGAGATTTGTTTTTTTTTAAATCACATTTCACTCATAACTAGAAGAAAAGTTTTAATTTTTTTATGATATTTCTAAATTCATTAATGTTTTGTTCACCATTTTGCAGAGCTAGATAAAAATATACAATATATTAAAGTGTAACGAGTTAAGTCCTGTCAAAAGGTTGACAGGACTCAACTCTGAAGCGTAGCACACTTGACTCACTCACACTTATGTCAAAAAAATTGGTTTGAATCTGTCTTGCAATATTGTACAATTTTAAACAAATATGTCATAGAGCTTTGGGTACGTGTGCATGTATTTGTGCCTCAAGCCCGTTTTCAGTTGTCTAATTGAAGGGACGTGCCGCGTCTTCCACTATTTTGTGTTAATCTAAGGTTGCCGCAGATGGTAAATCACCCAAATTTTTGTTTATACTCCCGACAAAATCGTATTTTGCAGATCTGATTTCTCCCGACAACAGTTCTAAAACCCCGATTTTTTCCAATTGCTCCCGACAGTATTGAGATTTAATCTGGCAACCCTACCTAGATCCGCACGCGGCTATAGCTGCACTTACCGTGCGTGACTTCATTCTGACTTATATGTCCGCCGCTTGCTAAAAGTGTCAAACTTATTTTTTGCAACCCAACACAAGAATAGACTAAAAACTCGCCGAGCTAAGTAATAAACCACCTCTATACTTAGACTGTGCTTAAGTAGGTACTCAAGCGTGACACATCTGTTTTGAACGTAGCAAAATAATAACTAAACTACTGACCGAGGGAAAATAGGTCCCTGAGACTTAAAAAAATATGGTTTTCAATTACATATTCGTACAAAGACAATCCCAGAGTAATAAAATACTCATATTGGGAGTGTCAAGCTCTTTCCCAAGACTTATCTTAAAGGTAACTAATTGTCATATTAGGCCCGATTCAACCAATCTTTACACGTCGATAAATCTATGATATAACGTCAGATTTTAATAGAATGACAGCGCTATCCCATAGAATTAGTATCGGATTAAGATTGGTCGTATTGGCTCCATGGAACTAGAAAACGCGCGCTTTAAACGGAATATGTCATTTTCAGAAAAAACGTCACACAGTGTGAAAGAGATCCAAATGCCCTGCTCTGAAGCAGATTCTATACGGGTGTGGTAGAGAGAGATCGTCGCCCAGCACGTCACCCCGGTACTAGCGGCTTCGCACAGTTTGTCAAGTATGCCTTTCTATGAAAAGAGTCTGTTAAGGGTGCATATCCCGTGGGCCGTGTGTTCCCCGGCAGAGTAGAATAGGCCACCCTCACTCTTACCGAGGTGTCGTAAAAGGCGACTAAGGTAAAGCTGCTGGCATGATCATCAGCACCCAGAGAAGGAAAACTCTGCATTTATATCAAAACCCTCGCCAATCCGTCTGCCAAGCGTGGTGAGTATAGCAATTACCCCTCATGTGATTGAGGGAGGCCCGTGCCCCAGCAGTGGGGACTTAAATGGGCTGACGATGAAGGGTGCATATCTATGATCGGCCCTTAAGGTAACAGGTAGGGCACACTAGCGACGCCAATCGATTTTAAATTTAACTACTAAACCGGATCTATTTTAAACAATTTCGGGATTACAAACTCGCGGCAAACACTTACACTATTTATTAAATAAACATATATACAAATGTTGAGTCCGTTTTTGTACGCGAAAAATTTATTCGCGCCAAAAGCGGCCACTTTTGATCCACGCGTACGCGTTGGATCCAACATTTGTGCATGGTTATGTAATAAATAGTATAAGTGTTTGCCAAGAGGTTGTAACCCTGACGTTGTTTAAAATAGATCCGGTTTAGTAGCTAAAAATTTAAATCGATTGGTGTCGCTAGTGTGCCCTACCCGTCACCTTAATATAATATTAGGTCATCATCATCATCATCATCAGCAACCCACACTCGTCCACTGCTGGACATAGGTCTCCCCTAATGCACGCCACTGCTCCCGATTTTCGGCCACTCTCATCCAGCCCACACCAGCCAGCCTTCGAATGTCATCATCTTGTCGCAGGGCGTCCTACACTACGCTTACCGAGTCGCAGTCTCCACTCAAGGACTTTACGGCTCCAACGGCTGTCAGTTCTGCGGCTAATATGACCAGCCCACTGCCACTTCAGTTTGCTAATTCGGTGGGCTATGTCGGTGACTCTGGTGATTAATATTAGGTATATAGATAGGTATAATGTAAGTACCCCATTTTAAAGATCGCATGAGTGAATTCGAGTTATCTTACAAAATGCCTCAAGTGTGAAATATAACTCGAGTCACCCAACTACACTGCAATATTCAGCGACACCGCTCAAATCCGGGCACAATGGCAAAAAGTAGTAAACTAGGTTTTGTACCGACGGCACTTCAGAAAAAGTCGCCAAAAAAGTTCAACTGTTGTTAAAACTCGCACGTAACGTTGAACGGACTTTTTCACGCATTCGTTATCCGGTTAGCGCGAATGGAACTACGACAACAATGTTCTGGTGGAACTATGAAGTTTTCTTGTCGTTGGTAGACGATAATTTTGTCTGAATAGTTTTACGGAGGTCTTTATGTTTATACTTGTGGCCCGCCCTTACTTCGTTTCGGGCATAGATATGCACCCAAAATATCCTACGACGACGAATATCTCGTTTTTAGCTGTGTGAAGTGTGAAGGCACTGGACCGCCATACAGCTAAAAACGAGATATTTGTCGTCCTCGCTAGTCTACGACGACGAATATCTCGTTTTTAGCTGTCAAATTTCATACATGCGCTCCGCGCCAAAATGTTGTCTACTCTCGTCCGTGCTTGCGCATCCTTCTATCCCGCTCATCGCTCAGTCTGGTGAGCGAGAAGCAACTAGCGAATACGAGTGAAGACAAAATTATCTCGTGGTGCGCATGTTAGCCCTACTGGGGTGACGTGCTGGGCGACGTTCTTTCTCTACCGCACCCGTATACTTAGAATCTGCGTCAGGGCCGGTTAGATCTCTTTCACATTCTGTGACGTTTTCCTTTTAAAGCGCGCGTTTTCTGTTCCATGGATTCGGGACTTTCCACAGATTTAGCATGCCTCCGGACTTCCACAGACCAAATAAGTCAACCCACGGTTATTTGGCTCGTGGCAAAAGTTGGAACTAATGCTATTTTGATATATTTCCATAGAGAAAATGTGTTACAACGCCACCCTTTCAATGTTACTGAAGTGTCTTCTGTTCGTGGTACTACATTTTGCACAGTGAAATGAAGTGTCAAAAAGATTTAACTGTTATTTTGCTGTTACTGTTACTTTTAAACACATACATTGATCTCACACCAAGATAGGTAGCTCAAGCCCCTGTGTTACGGATATCAGAATCAACAGTGGGACTACAAATATATACATATAGGTATACTTTTCTTTTGTAAATACATACTTATAATATATAGAAAACCCCCAGACCAATACAAACAAATATGTTCATGCACCCAAATGTTTGTACTGTGCGGGTATCGAACCCGCAACCCTTGGACCAAAGACAGCGTTCACTACCACTGTTCCAAATTTAAATTTAGATTTAGATTCTTAATTTAAATTTCATTCATCTTATTGTTCAGCAGCTGTGTGTCCTATGCAATGGACAAACACTTTGGTGTTAGTTAGACTCAATGAGTCTGACCCTGAATCATGTTGGCTCCATCTCGATCGGTTTAACGCCACTGGCTGCTAGTCATCTGATAAGAGTGGGCGTAAATCTTTATAGACCTTATTTTTCCAGCGGTATCTTGGACGATCACGCACGGAGACTCCGAATATAGCTCTCTCCATTGCTCTCTAGGTGACTTTGAGCCTCCTTAATTGGCACATTGTAAGCGGCCACGTTTCGGTTCCGTATGTCATCACTGGCAACACACACGCATTAAACACTTTCGTCTTGAGACACTGCGGTAGATGGGCTGAAAATATGCTACGTAGCTTCCCGAACAATTCCCAGCCGAGTAGGATTCATCGATTGACCTCTTTCTGGAAGTTGGATTTACCAAGCTGGACTTTTTGTCCGAGGTAGATGTACTCGTCAACAAATTTTAGTGAAGAGCTTCTAACCTGTACAAGAGGAATGAAGAGGGCTCTCCTTGCGTGATCGTTTCAGAAATGATGAGATCCGCAGTAGAACTAAGGTCACAGACATAGCCCAAAGGATTGCATGTCTCAAGTGGCAATGGGCAGGGCACATAGCGAGGAGAACATAGGGCCGTTGGGGCGGAAAGGACCTCGGGTGGAGGCCACGTACAGGAAGTCACAGCCGTAGCATGCCCCCTACAAGGTAGACCGACGATCTGGCCTCCACCCGAGGTCCTTTCCGCCCCAACGGCCCTATGTTCTCCTCGCTATGTGCCCTGCCCATTGCCACTTAAGACATGCAATCCTTTGGGCTATGTCTGTGACCTTAGTTCTACTGCGGATCTCATCATTTCTGATACGATCACGCAAGGAGAGCCCTCTTCATTCCTCACGGACGAATGATGGACACTGGCCGGCCGCAACACAGTTTTAACTTAGCGGCGCGGGTAGGATTTACTCTCTCGTACACTAACCGCCTTCCTAACGCATCGCTATTGTATAAGTAGTCCAATCAATTGTACTCAATAGTCTAATTGTATTTGTAATAAATTATAGTTTAGTTTAATTAAGCTACGTTAGTACTTTTAAGGAAATTGGAAGGTAATAAAGAATGTGTATGTTTATGTTATGTTTATTGGATGCGGGCGGCGCAGGACCGATCTGTGTGGAGAACATTGGAGAGGCCTATGTCCAGCAGTGGATGTCTATTGGCTGAAATGATGATGATGATGATTTTGGACGGCCGATTAGTCTTCGCCCATTAGGACAACCCAGGTCTAACGCTCTCGTTACTGCACAACCTTCTCTCATTCTCTCAAGGTGGCCGATTCAGCGAAGTCGCCTGTGGAATGGGACATTTAGAATACTACAGTGTTCGTTTATAAGAGGGAACTGCACGAGTAAACATTGTCGTTCTACCCTCATCAGCTAGACGGATGGCGGTCCAGTGCCTTCACACGGATTTTTCTACTACGTGCTATTAGTTTTGTGGAATAGTTTAACCACAAGTTTAACTGTAGCTATGTTTCCCAATGTATGACTTAGGAAGCTTCAAGAGAACGGCGTACTTTTTTATGTAATAGGTGGCAGACGAGCAGACGGATCAACTGATGGTAAGCGAATGCCGTCGCCCATGGACACCCGCGACACCAGAGGAGTCACAAGTGCACTGATAACCTTTCAATCCTTCGCCGGGATTGGACCTCTGGTACCACACTCTTGCGCGAAGTGCAGCACAATGCTGCATCACGCCGGTTTTCTGTAAGACCGTGGTATCACTCCGGTCAAGCCGACCCATTCATGCCAAAACGTGGCTCTACCAAGGTTCGGCCTTTTAGAAAGGAGTACTTGACTGCTTTCTAAAAGGCCGAACGCATCAGCGATCTTTCCGATCTCGCAGATGTTCTTGGGCGATGGATCACTAACCATCAGGTGACCCTTTATTATCATTTTACTAGACTGCGCTCGCGGCGTTACTCACTCAGTTTTCATCTTTACCGCAAAAGTCTTCATTCAAACTTCATACCCGCGCAACTACCCCTTAAAGGTTGAAAATTCAAAAGTGTGTTTTTTATTCGAAACCGGTGCCCAAACTTCAATTTGAAGATTCTATCTTTTAAACTGTCTAATCCCCCATACTACATTTCATCCCCTAATTTACCCCCTCAAAGGGTGATTTTCAAAAAACGTTAAATTTGTTATTTTTGATGTCAAACTCACTAATAATACTCTGAATACAAATTTTCACATTCCCAACATCAAAGATGGCGGACTTTCATACAAAATTTTAACCCCCCTTTTACCCCCTTAAGGGTAGAATTTTCAAAAATCCCTTCTTATTACTCACTTTCACTACTAAAAGAACCCCCTTCCCAAATTTCAAGTTTCTAGGGTCAGTAGTTTGGGTTTACTGTGGGTGCATTCCAAGTCACTTAGTCACTCAGGATCTCCTTTTATATATAAGGTGTATCTGTGAACATTTACATCCCTTTAACCACGTGTTCTACTAACCATTCTGAAAAACATTTGTTCAACGACTTTTCGAAATTCATCGAAAATATTTTCGACTCCCCATACAAAATGACCAAGTCACGTGACCGACTTTGTATGAAAAATTAAAATTTTTTCATGAGAATTTCCAAAAGTGATAGAACAAATGTTGTTCATAATGGTTAGTAGAACACGTGGTTTAAGGGGTGTAAATGTTCACAGATACACCCTGTATATAGAAAGAAAGATTAGACGTAGTAGTAGTAAGTAGGTAGGTAGTTGCGACATACCGGATAACCGTGTCAGTTATGTCGTACAACATCTACAGAAGACCGTAGCCACGCTTCGGCATGGAAGGGCCGGCTCGAACTGAGTAATAGCCTTACAGAAAACCGGCATGAAGCTGCGGCCGTGCTGTATTTCGCTGAATAAGTTAGGGAGAGACCAGTGTGAAGCAGCGTCTGCGCTGTATTTCGCCGAGGGAGTAAGGGTTCTGGAGGCCCACACACAAGGGACTCTGGAGGCAACACAACAACAAGTGCGCTGCCAAACTTTTCCCCAAAGTTTGGCAGCGCACTTGTTGTTGTGTTGCGAGTGTCCATGGGCGGCGGCAATCGCTTACCACCAGGTGATCCGTCTGCTCGTTTGCCATCTTATTGCATTAAAAAGGGAGGCCAAATCCGAGGGAAGGGGGAGTTAAAAGGTTAGTATTGCGCGTTTTCATGGGCGGAGGCAATCGCTGATCTAGCTGCTCTGCCGCCATCTTTTTTTTTTATCTTAGCGTTTTGTCCCGGTTGCATCCTAAGCTCTCGCTTCAGAGCCCGGGGTCCGCTATAATAACACCTATTACATAAAGAAAGAACAGAAAAGAATTTACAAGTAACAAGAAAAACAATCAGTTCGTTCTAGGTTGAAACAAAAACTATGCTGAGTCACCTTATTCGACCGAGTAACACCATTAACCTCACCGCTCTATGAATGATGTGGTCGTAGATATCAGAATATCTACTAATGTTGTTTTTATGGCTGCAGACGAGTAATGAAGAGATAATGCCTGTGAGGGACAAAGAAGGAAAGTAAATCAATTGTAGGTACTTTAATTCCAATTTTGGAAATTATAATACATAGTATTTTTTTATCGTTTACATAATGTTTTATGAGATGGGGCAGACGATAAGATGGATTACCTGATAGGGAGCAATTACCGCCGCCCATGGATACCTGCAACACCAGAGGAGTCACAAGTGCGCTGCCGTCCTTTTGAAAATCATCCAGAAATCCTCATAATTACCTCATAATACCTGTTATAGGTATTGTGATTTTTTTTCACTTATTTTATTGATCAAACATGCTAAATGGACTGTATTTACGATACCCACTATTATGAGGTTTTCGGGATGTAAGCGATAAAAAAAAATACAGTGTCTGTACACGAACCAAAAAAATACAGGGAAATTTTATTTTATCTGTGTGTTAATTATAATTTATTTATTTATTTAAAAGCTCAAGAGTTAATTAGCACAACGATAAACAAATTATAATAAAATTTCCCTGTAATTGATTAATTGATTTAAATAATAATAATTCTACTAAGTAGCTTAAGCACTTGTGTTACAGATATCTGACAACAGAGGAACACAAATATATACTTAAATACATATATTACACCCAGACACAGGTGTTCATCGCACGAATGTTTGTCCAGGGTGGGGATCGAACCCACGACCTTTGGCGCAAGAGGCAGGGTCACTACCGATTGCACCATCCGGTCAGTCTAAATATGATTTGATTCGTTATCAGATTTTATTGATAACGATCCACTCTTTTTATTGCCACTAAACCAAAATAATGTAAGAGTTTAAATTCTGATGACGATGATAAAAAGGTGTTGAATTGTCTAAGGATAAAAGTTAATTGTAAATAATAATTTTCATCAATGAATTACAAACCGGTTTGGGAAAAAATATTTTCGTATTATTGTTTTTATAAATTATTGTGCCTTGTTATTGTACATATAAAAGCGCTATGTGCAATAATTAATTTTGAAAAACAAATAGAACAAAAAGATTTATTATTGGAATTTATTATTAGAAAAACAGAAGTCACTGCACTAATTCAATTAATTAACATAGACTAGAAAAGAAGAATATAGATAAAAAGAACGAACTCACTCTATTAGAAATGTCAACAAACGACAGCCAATGTCATGTACTCATAACATAAATTAGCGAAATTTTAAAGGCGACAAATTTCGTGATTTGTCGAATCCTTACTAATATTATAAAGGCGAAAGTTTGTTTGGATGGATGTATGGATGGATGTTTGTTCCTCTCTCACGCAAAAACTACTTAACGGATTTTAATTAAACTTTACAGTAATGTAGCTTATAGATCAGAATAACACATAGGCTATAATTTATGTAATAATTTTAATGTCATAATGTTAGTTCTTTTCACGCTAATATAAGCTACTCGAAATACTAATACTGCGCACACGAAGTCGCGGGCACCAGTTATTGATACATAAAGACCTTGCTTTTATTCGAATTACACGCAGACCGAAGTCGCGGGTAAAAGCTAGTAATTCATAAATGTTTCAATTATGAAACTTAACAGTAAAGTTTTATGGCGAAGTAGATGCGGGTCAGTGATGTTTATCTTTGACCATAACAATTCATCACATAATGGCTGTATTGTCAACTATTTGCAAGCACCGTTTAGCTAATTTAGATAAACTGATAAGTTATTATCGTTAATTAAAATGGAGCTTGTCTGATGCCAACATCAAACATACCGTCTAATTTTGAAGGCCTAGACAGCGATCGCGTGTACCAGAGTTTGTTGTTCTAAAAATAAAGACATTGCTGAATTATTAGAGTTACTAGGTAGCATACCATCGAAGCTACTTTATAATAAGCTTGAGCTTCTAGTATTATCTTACATATAGATTTCAAGTCAATATACCAGTATTTTTTACCCGACTACGGCAAAGCAAAAGGAGGGTTATGATTTTGACAGGCTATGTATGTATGTATGTATGTTCATCTGTTTCCACGTAACTTCTAAACTAGTTATCATATTTGAACAAATGAGGTGTCGTTAAAAGCGTCTTGGTTGTCTTCTGGTTATAGGCAACATGACGTCACGTTTAATTTATTACAGCGCCCTCTAGGGAACTTAGAGTAAGAAACCAAAAAAAAAATTGCTTGACGGTACCGTGTGGGGTATCAAATGAAAGAGCTTTTTTAGCACATTTCAAATATGTAATTATAATTACATAACTAAAAATATGTTAAATAAAAATATAGTTTAAAAACTAAAACCCGACTACCAAAAAAACACGGTCTAAAAAGTACAAAACAAGAAAATTGTCTCTGCTGAAATGATTATGCCGTATCGCCGTGGTTGTATGCCACCTACAGTAGCAAAACAGATTCATTATAATAATAAAATAAAATCCATGTGGCTGCTTGTGGTGGTGGTGGTATGCTTTTGACAAACGAGTAAGCGGTCCACCTGATGGTAAGTAATCACCGCCGCTCATGAACATCCGCGAAAGTTCGCTGAGGTGTTGCCGGCTTTTATAATTTATACGTATTTACTTTCAATCTAAACTCTATTATAATACCAAATAATTAAATTAGTAGGCATACCTTTTGAGATCTATTGCGGTTTCGTATGTGGGCGAATACTGACTTCATCATCATCATCATCATCATCATCATTTCAGCCAATAGACGTCCACTGCTGGACATAGGCCTCCCCCAATGTTCTCCACACAGATCGGTCCTGTGCCGCCCGCATCCAATGGATTCCCGCGATCTTCACCAGATCGTCGGTCCACCTTGTGGTGGGCCTGCCACGGCTGCGACTTCCTGTGCGTGGCCTCCACTCCAGGACCTTTCTGCCCCAACGGCCGTCTGTTCTCCTCGCTATGTGCCCTGCCCATTGCCACTTGAGGCATGCAATCCTTTGGGCTATGTCTGTAACCTTAGTTCTCCTGCGGATCTCATCATTTCTGATACGATCACGCAGGGAGACTCCGAGCATAGCTCTCTCCATTGCTCTCTGGGTGACTTTGAGCCTTCTTAATCGGCACATTGTAAGCGGCCACGTTTCGGTTCCGTATGTCATCACTGGCAACACACACGCATTGAAGACTTTCGTCTTGAGACACTGCGGTAGGTGGGCCGAAAATATGCTGCGTAGCTTCCCGAACGCTGCCCTGTACTGACTTACTTTTAAACATTTATTCCGTGCCCACCCACACAAAAAGTCGAGCCACTAACTTCTGTGAGCCTACTGGCTATATGGGGCTTTTCGATATGGCTTCTACACCCTTTTAGGATGCGGAAAGCGATATAGTAGCTTGTTTTAAAAATAATGTTTTATTCAATAGTACCCAGTGAGCCGAACGTTTCATTATTCTAATACTTGCGGTCGGCGGTGCCTAGGTAGGCCAGGTGTTGCGAAGTAAATGTAAATATTTTATTGGAGAGGCACAAACAACGCCTGAGAGATCAATAAAATTTGTTTGTTTTGTAAAATGCCCTCCTCTGTCTGCTTTATAGATGGTGTAGATGAATTATTCAAAAGTGCGAATGGAATACTATAAACAAGTAGATATAAATGTTTCACTTGATGAAACGTGAAACTTTCCAATTTCGTTGTTATGATATCGAGCTTAGGCGTTTACGTTAATTAAAATTAAAAGTAAATGTTATATGCTAAACCCAAAACCGCTCTGGTTTGGTGTTATTGAATAAATAAATCTTTATTTACAGAGATAGAAAGAATACAATTTGTTTCTCAATGTTTTGTTATAGGCACAATAGCAATGTAAACAAATAATATTGATAGCGTAATTTTCTATAAAATCGTATTTAGATATTAAAAAAATCACAAAATGACCAGTTAGGTCAATCACATGTAATATTGAGTAAAGAATCATGCAGTATGTACTAGAGATCACTAAAGAAATATTCACGAACTTTGGAATCCGTTCCTGTTACCCAACCTAAAGCGAGGAAACTAGCACAGACTGGCGTTACAAATTATTCTGCGAATGTTGATAAATAAACAAGTACAAAAATATGAAAGCAAATGTCACTTATATAAAATATAAACCAATCATATAACATTTTTGTTTATTCAGATAAATAGATCTATTTCTTAGCAAAACATAGCTCGAATTATTATTGTTAGTGAAGTGCACATAAGGAATAAATAAAATAAACCTGCTCCGTGATGGCGCTTGTAAGGGCTGTGGTCCAGTGCCTCATTAGCACACTCTCCCATCTCCCCTTAGTTTATATTGGACTACCAATCATTCTGCGTCGAGTTGATAATTTTATTCCTGATTAATACCCGCAAGAAACGAGCAAAAAAAATATCCATACCTATCCATTATATAGTAAGTATTTTTATTGCAATGTGTATTTACCACATAATTCAAAGCTATAGGTCTGATTTTTGTTTAACCGGTTTACCTGATTCGTAGCCATTTCAAAGATTCTAATCAAAATGTTACCAATAGGTTTGCCGAACAAGGATTCTTGACTCGACCAAAACTCCTAACCAAGATCAGTTGATGCTGAATAGTGTTGAACTTTGAACTCATTGTCAATTAGAAATTTGACTTCTATACATCCCGGTAAACTTATCAAGGAAGTATTTAAAAGGTCATTGATAGCTTTTACACTGAGATTTTACTCAACATGCCTATCTCGTGCATGAGCGAATTTACTTATTTGCCGCCCATAGGCTATTGATATTTTGCCGCATCATGTCCTTTCAAAATAGTAATTTAACAAATATTTTAACCGTGGCATCCCAATTTGTTCTCGGCTGCATTAGAATGATTGTAAGAACTTGGACACTTTTCCAAAAAAGTCCGATAGTCATAGTCTTAACACCAGATATAAACATAGACTTGCCGTCCCAGACCTCAGACTTCATAAAATCATAATTATAGGTAATTCATTTGTTGACTTAAGTGTTAGGATATTCAAAGCTACCACAAAATGTCATTAACTCTCACTGGATAAGTTTAAGTCTCATATTAAAACCTGTATAATGAAAAAAGGTTACTATAGTGTATAAGACTATTTAAATGATAAGGATTCTTGGTCATGTCAGTCATGTTATATATGTTTAGTGTTTTGAGTTGTTAATTTGATAGTTGTATTTTTTTTCTCGTCTCAATTGAAACTGTCGCGGGTGTCCATTGGCGGCGGCAATCTCTTACCATCACGTGATCCGTCTGCCTACTTATCCCATAAAAAAAAAAACTCTGTAACATCATCAATATTTGCAAAGAGTAACTACTGAGTTTCTTGCTGGTGTCAGCTCAGTAGAAAAGGACATTTCGAACCAGCGTTAGAAGATAATATGTGTATCTATTTTGACATTTATACTTATAAATGTCAAAATAGGTAAACATATACACATATACATATAATATGTGTATCTATTTTGACATTTATACTTATAAATGTCAAAATAGGTACACATATTCGTCGTCGTCAGCCCATTTAATTCCGCACTGCTGGGGCACGTGCCTCCCTCAATCACATGAGGGGTAATCGCCATACTCACCACGCTTGGCAGACGGGTTGGCGAGACGTATTGTGTACACGATTAATGTAGGTCCATACAGAACAAGTGTTCATACAGAACAAGTAAATTGAATAAAGTTTTTTTATCTTTATCTTTTGCCCCTGAGACTAAACTGCCTATTGACAAATCCGGGCCTGATCTGATGTTAGATAATAATTGGCTCACGGTTAAACATCTAACTAGAGGAACGCGGACCCACCTTATGATTTTATTATCAGAAGTGCTCGAGACGGTGAAGAGGGCTAGTGGCCGCAGCTAAAAGTGATGGACTCACCGCTTGGTTTGGTCGGTCCACCGCAACGCAACATACAATCCATTGACAGTGGGAGAGCCACGCTTCGGCATAAATGGGCCGGTTCGACCGGAGTGATACCACAGCCTCACAGAAAACCGGCGTGAAGCAGCACTGTGCTGTGTTTCGCTGCGTGAGTGAGGGCACCAGAGGCCCAACCCGGGGGAAAGGGGGGTTGGGAGCGCACTTGTGACTCCACTGGTGTCGCGGGTGTCCATGGGCGGCGGCAATCGCGGTGATCCATCTGCTCGTCTGCCGTCTATCACATAAAAAACCATCCGTCCAGATCCACGATGCGATTTATGGAGTTTAGACCATAGACTTAGGTCAGCTTAGTGACTAGACATAATGAACAAATGAAGTATAAGAAATTTACAAAGTCCTTTCTTTTAACATTTTTCTATTTATTCAGTCATTGGTACTAAGAAACATGTAATTGCTAGTTTGCAATTAGTTCGAGTGAGTTGGTGAAATCAACTTTGGTGAAATAACAGTAAGAATGGTCAAACAGTTTTATTTATTCTCAAACTACTACTGGTCGATGTTTTCGATGTTTTGGCGACCAGTCAACTTGTCACAGTTAGGCAGTTTGCCACCGTACACAGACTTACTCTAATTCAAAGGAATGCGAAGTTTTCTTTGTCGTGAGATTCGACTGCAAGTTTTATTGACAGATTTAACTTCCGTGTTCGACAACTATGGATTTAAACCGGTGCATCGTCACACACTAATGCATAAAAACAAAGCGCTGTTCGTTAGTAGACTTGTCAATTTTATTATTTATCAAAAATAGCAAAACTGTTTTCAAAATTTTGAATTAGTAAATCGACCAATCTTTATCCGAAAATAATCTAAAGTACGCATTCCGAATCGTATGGAATGATAATAGCGCAGATTTGTTCTCGAATGCTATAACTAAAAATTAACTAAAACTAAATTGGGTAGGTATATAGTTAAAAACTAGATCAGTTCTAGAAACTATTTTTTGAGTTTCATTTTAAACATATTTTTGACTGACTCCCGTCGATTGTCCCGGATATATTATTATTACTTACAAATATAGCTAGGAACAACCATACAACCAGACTTCCCGAATCCCCCGGGCTCAAAAGCGACATCTTTGGATGCAACTGGGAATTACACGCTAAGATGAAGACGGCTAAGAATAAGTTCCATTTTTTGTATCATTATAATTCTGCTTCTGACGTTATTTTTGAAAAACACATCACACTTAAAGCATTATAGAATAGTAGAATCTCTTTTGTGGCGCATTTGCATACCCTGTTAAAAATACAACCACAATGAGATATCCCAGTAATAATTACTCCGAACTTTCCTCTTTCATTTTGAACTGAAATCAACTTGAGCACATTTGTTGTCAGAATAAACGACCTCACACTTCGGAAATATACTTTTAAAACTGACAAACAGTGAAACGTAACGGAAAATGAATGAATGCATAAAGAGTGGAAACGGTTCGCGTATTATTTTCTCTTTGTTCATTTCGTTCGCTGTTCATGCCTTATGATGTACCTATCATGGAACTAGAAAACACGCTTTAAGTGAAATGTGCAATTTTCGGTAAAAACGTCACAGAGTGTGAAAAAGATCCAACCGACCCTGACGCAGCTTTAATGCATCTCTATGTGGGTGCAGTAGAGAAAGAACGTCACCCCAGTACTAAGGGCTTCGCGCGGTTTTTCAAGTATGACTTTATATGAAAAGGCCCAGTCTGGTTAGGGTGCTATGTCTATGGTACCTACTTGTATCAATTAAACGTCACAAAATGAACTCACAGTGAACGATGTTATAATAACATTTGAAAATTAGCCAGAAATTTGAATGGTTCTGTACGAAATGAATGCCTTGGTTGACTAGTACGTGATATATGAATCATGTTTTGTGTTTGTATTGAAATTCATAGTAGTCTATAAAATTTTTCAAACTCCTGAACATTTTGATTTGAGTCTGATTATTTTTTGAGGTAAAAATGGTTTCTAGTTGGCTGAGTGCATAGATGGCAACAGGTAATTTACCGATCTCTCTGATTTCGCAGATGTTCATAAGCGACGTTGGTTACTTACCATCAGGTAACCCTCTTGATCATTTGTCGCCTCTAACCTAAGCCTTTAGCATAAAAAAATAATAGTAAAAACATTTTTTCATTGAGCTTTTATAAAATATTCAAAAAAGTATAAACATTCAATTGGACAATGAGACGTGAATCGAATTGAGTTTTCAAGAATTTACCCGATCAAACAGTTACATACAGCAAATCACATAAAAGTTTGCAAAAATTTCTATTGACAGTATCGTCCCGTTATCGCGATATTTTCTAGGAAGTGCTTTTTTTTTCTCCTCTACCGTTTAAGTAAAGCTCAGAAGATTTTGCAATGTTTAAAATTTTCTATTCAAATTTTCTGTACGTGGCTCCACACGCGTTCGTTAGTGAAATGCATAATGCAACATCATCCCTCGGACTTACCAGACCAGCCAAAAGTGAAATTTAAGAAAAACTCTATCGTTTATATTCCACCTGGTGCTTTTTGGTGATATTTTTTGTTGATTCAGTTGCGCTCAGTTTTAGAAATATTATATCAGTGTACGTTTTAATTGTAGCTAACAGCTACCCCTTATAATATATGTAAGTAAAACAATTAATTATTGATTAAGATACGAGGTGCCCATTTCGTTTCAGTGACGCAATTCCCATAGAACTATTGTTTTGTTCATAAAGGTTGCATTTTACGGGGCAAAAATTATGTCAAAATGTATTAAATTAAATTAATCGATTTTTTTCATCTCATTCTCCAAAAACATTCGATTCAATATCAATTAAGGACATTTTACAGATTGTAATTAATTAATACACGGCAGTCAACAATCTTTAAGAAAAAAGCCTGTGAAAAAAGGTCATGAAAAACATAAATTTTTCATTTAAAAAGAAGGTTTCATCGTCAGCCCATTTAAGTCCCCACTGCTGGGGCACGGGCCTCCCTCAATCACATGAGGGGTAATTGCCATACTCACCACGCTTGGCAGACAGGTTGGCGAGGGTTCTGATATAAATGCAGAGTTTTCCTTCTCTGAGTGCTGATGATCATGCCAGCAGCTTTAGCTTAGTCGCCTTTTACGACACCTCGGTAAGAGTGAGGGTGGCCTATTCTACTCTGCCGGGGACCACACGGCTAATAAGAAGATTTAAATTTAATTTATTTCCTTTTGCTTTTACACGACTATTATTTTCAGCCAAATCAACCGTCGTCAAAAGCAAACCCATTACAGGGTAAATTTTCTGCAGTTAGCGTAATTTTATTAGCCGTTTAATTGACCCGTCCAAGTGTTTGGCATTCGCGGAGCACACACGAAAAGCTTTTAGTGCGTACGAAACTACTTACTTACCTTCCGCCTCGTTCACGAAATGAATTTTATTGAGTTTGCTCCTAAAAGCTTTACGTGCAATTTAATCATTTACTCCAAATACGGTGTATTATTGTTAGGACACGTGGGGAGAAGACAAACATAGCAGTAATAGCTTTGCGGAGTACCAAAGCTGAGCCTATTGCGGTGGGCCGCCAAAAAGTGGAGGTCACCATGTGGAGGGAAATGCTTTCCTATAGGTAAGTATCTATTATTTTCATTCGGTAGAAGTAGTTTAGTTGTACTGTTAGAATAATTTTAGATCAATCGGATCTACTTTTAAAGTTAGGTTCTTTATATCATTTTCCATCAAACGGGTTCTCGTCTCCTTTTTGATATACGCCAATCATCTCGATGTTGAGTATTCTCAGTGTCAGCTGTTCAGGTTAATATATTTCAAAATATACTCCGATCCGCTGGCTCAACGACCCGAACCGAGTCTTGGCCACCGAAACAAGAGAGCGCCCCATTTTGGTCGATCCTGCACTTCTTCGTGCCAGTCATTGACCTAAAGTTCTCGCAGATCTTTCAAAATATACTTAATAATAATTGGCATATTTTTAAGAGGAAGAAGACAGACAAGCATATGGATCATCTGATGGATAAACGATTACCGCCACCCACGGACACTACAGTAAGTATGCGAAACTCTACACTAGTTAGACGAAATCTTCGTTCTATATATAAAACCAAACTTTATAAACCACCAGCTAAATTAACATTAGCTTCTAATAATACATTTATGATGTGTATCAAGATTTGTAACTCTTTACCGGATAAATTTAAAGTACATAAGATTAAGGCCTGGTTAGTTGAAAAAGATATTTACAGCATTCAAGAATATCTTACTATAGATGAATTTGAATTGGACACTAAAGCTGTGGATACACTTGTAAAAGGAAATAACGCTTCCATTGTAACTTAGTATTAAGATACATAAACGCTTATTTATTTTGTACACGAATCTGCTGCTGCCGCCACTCTGCCTTAGACAATTGGTCTGCCTGCCAACTGGTTATGGTCGCCAGATTTTTTGTGGAAGCGTGCTGGGCCCATAACCAGTTGGCAGAGTGGCGGCAGCAGCAGATTTCGTGTACAAAATAAATAAGCGTTTATGTTTTAGATTTGTATTTAAGTTTTTCGATGGCCATAAGCCCACATCGATAGCCTCTCAAACCAGTCCATAGACTAAAACATAGAACATCATGTTTCGTTTACACTTCCAACACTATGTACTTAGTTTATTTTATATACAACACATTAGAGACTTATTACTTCATCATCATCATCATTTCAGCCAATAGACGTCCACTGCTGGACATAGGCCTCCCCCAATGTTCTCCACGCAGATCGGTCCTACGCCGCCCGCATCCAATGGATTCCCGCGATCATCACCAGATCGTCGGTCCACCATGTGGGGGGCCTGCCACGGCTGCGAATTCCTGTACGTGGCCTCCACTCGAGGACCTTTCCTCCCCAACGGCTGTCTGTTCTCATCGCTATGTGCCCTGCCCATTGCCACTTGAGACATGCAATTCTTTGGAATATGTCTGTGACCTTAGTTCTTCTGCGGATCTCGTCATTTCTGATACGATTACGCAGGGAGACTCCGAGTATAGCCCTCTCCATTGCTCTCTAGGTGATTTTGAGCCTCCTTAATCGGCACAATGTAAGCGTCCACTTACTTACCCCCGGATATTCCATATCAACAGCATTTTAGTAAAAGTAGTCCACTAAACACAAAACTTTCACACAAATCAGAAGTTATACCAATATGTAGTTTCTGTTGCAAAATGACTGGCGAAAGTAACAGAAGAGAGAGATTATCGGATCACATCAAATTACCCACAACTCGCATAGGCGTACAAGTTTCTTATTGCCAATAAAACAACCAAACATTTGGTCTCAATCCTCACAACATTCACACTATTAATAAAATTTACGATGACTTTTACTATATTACTCAAATCGTCTTGTCAATACTCAAGCAACAATAGGTACAAGGTCATCCAAAGGTACACATAGGTAAAAATAATACGTGAAACGCTACGTCGGCGCACGCGTTTACTTTGGGTATTATTCGTGAACGTTCATTAAACCTCTGTGAACTAAAACGGTGTTATAAATCAATTATCATTAATTTAAAAAATATATATATAATAATTGTCAAAACTGCTTTAAAGCACCGCATTAGTTAACACAGGTTTATTGAACGTTTATAAATAAAGGTTAACCGTATTAGTTAACAAAGGTTTATAGAACGTTTATAAATAAAGGTTAACCGTATTAGTTAACAAAGGTTTTTTGAACGTTTATAAATAAAGGTTAACCGTATTAGTTAACAAAGGTTTATTAAACGTTTATAAATAAAGGTTAACCGTATTAGTTAACAAAGGTTTATAGAACGTTTATAAATAAAAGTTAACCGTATTAGTTAACGAAGGTTTTTGAACGTTTATAAATAAAGGTTAACCGTATTAGTTAACAAGGGTTTATAGAACGTTTATAAATAAAGGTTAACCGTGATAGCTAACAAAGGTTTATACAACGTTTATAAATAAAGGTTAACCGTATTAGTTAACAAAGGTTTATAGAACGTTTATAAATAAAGGTTATACGTATTAGTTAACAAAGGTTTTTTGAACGTTTATAAATAAAGGTCTATCTATGAATTATAATAATATAAGTTAAAATGAAACCACAAAAAAGTTCACAATTCACATCCCAATTTTTAACAAGCTTTTATTGACTTATCATAGAATAATTTATCCCATATATTTTTTCATACCTGAATAACTGCAAAACATTGCATAACTATTGAATTGACATAAAAAGCAATATTTGTATTTTATTTTGGTTTCGGGTAAATTGGAATAAGTTAGGATTCATATTTTAACAATAGTATAAATTCAATACGGCATTGTCTACACCATGGCCTTACTAAAATAAAAAAATAATGATGCCTGGTTCGTCTAATTTTTATCCAACGATAAATCTATGGTATAGCGCAGTTATATGCAGTGTAAAATAAAAATCAGTTCTACTAACGCCTATTCCAACAGTAAATCGTTATGCCGCAATTTTTTTAAATCTTAGGGATATTTAAAATGGCGTTGTCATTGTCACAGGTGTTATTGACTACCAGTATAACATACTTAATAAAAATATCCCGATAACAATACGATGAAACAAAAAACAATACAGATTGTTTTTAGCCGGTTTATAATGTCATTCGTTCAATCACTTGTGAGACATGGTTTATCAGTACCGGCTTTGGACGAACAAAATGGGGGCTATCGTGTGCGAAAAATCCGCTAGATGGCGTACTATATAGGACTAAGGTCCATCTACAAGGTGATTGGGTATTTTTAGATGTGATATGTTCAAGTCATTTTACGAATAAATCAGCCAATGATGTTGAAGTTAAATTAACCTCCCATTTAAAACTGTGTTGTCTTTGTGTACGTTTTGTTTTGTTATAGGTGGTGATTTGCTAAAAATAAAACTCAATTAATTAAGAAATTACTCAAATCACCGGTCAATTCAATTCCTGATATGTCTTCTACTCACTTGACATTGGCAGAGTTGAATACGTCTCTGATAGATAGATAGATATACTTTATTGCACAAAATACACAACTTAAGTACTAGGCATTACAGAAATGTTGTGTACAATTTCGGCGGTCTTATCGCTGAAAGCGATTTCTACCAGACAACCTTCGGTTAAAGGACATTGAATAGTAGAGAAGGGGTAGGTGGTGCAATATTCAATAAGGAAAAAAAATAAAGAGATAAACTGTAAATGTTAAAATATAACTTATAACCCTAATACATTAACAAAATACAATATTATAAACTAATAAATAAGTTATGCTCAAATAAAATAAGATAATAGTATATATACATACACATAATATTATATTATTGATATCAGAAAAAGACAAAAATAATAATAGGTAATATGATAATCAAATGGATCTAAGATGGACCATCGACTACAGGCTGCCGATAACAGGACGGTTGTAGAACACTACTATCCATAGAAAAAAATAAAGATGTTGAAGTTGCACCTCGGTTCTTAAGAACGCCATCCAGCGGATATTTCACACGCGATAATAAAATCAATGGGGGCCATTGATTTTGTTACGAAAACAAAGTAAATTATCCTGCGTTATTCCCTTATAACTGTTAAGTTAGTCGAATCGGCCCTTACATGAGAAACAGAAATTCGCTCACAAGTTGCTGGGTCTAATCCTCTTATTGCAATTGTTTTAGAAGTTGACCCTCGTTTAATTATTCAATTGTAGTTCGCAACTCTAGACGTCACTCTTTATTGTACCAAGGATGTAAGCAATTCTTCGCTACAATTGTATCCATTCTTCGTTTATTCGTTTGATTCAACTTTGTGAAACTGTGCCCGTATTAAGGCTACTTGGTCGAGTCCCATAACGCTGCTATGTGATTTTTAAGACATTTAAAGAAAAAATTTTCGTAGTGTATTTACGTATAATATTTTAAGATCAATCTTGTACATAATAATAAGCAAATACGAAATTATTGTTAAAAGTTATCACTGTTGACAGGAACTACTAGAATGATGAGTGAGATAAAAGAAAATACTTTTTTCAGGTACAAATCAAACATAATATTTCTTTAAATTTCTTAAATTCAAAAAAGATGACGTAGCCTAATATGGTTTCGTTATCCTTTTCCAACAATCGACGAACGGGTCGTCGACGACCCTTTTGGAACGGTGGTAGTGAACCCTGCCTTTGGTCCAAAGGTTGCGGGTTTGATCCCCGCTCAGTACAAACATTTGTGTGCATGAGCTTGTCTGTTTGTATTGGTCTGGGTGTATAAATTATAAGTATGTATTATACAAAAGAAAAGTATATGTATGTATGCGTAATCCCACTGTTGATTCTGATATCCGGAACACAGGTGCTTGAGCTACCTATCTCGGAGTCAGATCAATGTATGTGTCATTGTGAAATATTGATTATAAAAAAAATCAAATGGTGGTGTTACAGGACCAAACAAACCCTCTTAAGCAAAATTCCGGGTCTCTCCCTCCACTGAGAAAAAGATCAAAACACTCACAAACGTAAGCAATAATTAAGAAAATGAAAGCGAAGTTAAGATATAAAGTTTATGGTAACTACCAAAAGTAATTGCCAAAAATCTATTTCATTTTGTGCACAGATTTAATTAAGAGCATTATTTAAGAGCTGTCCGAGTTTGAGAAAACAGAAAAGTTATTTGTTGGAAAGCCCCAATTAAGGGCAAAGCTTTCTGGACTTAATCCAATAAACCTACTCATTTAGTGAGCGAAATAAAAGGTAAATAATTTTAGGGAGTGCGGGGGTCGAGGAGTGCGACACAGTTGAAAGGGTTGCATCCGTCGTGTTTCCCACAGTACTGTCCAGTTTATTTATAAACGTAAAAGAAGTTTTTTTTTTATTTTAAAATGTGTTATATTTCAGTTTACATCCAGGTCAAACTTGCATTGCTAAAAAACTTATTTTTGCGACGATATAACACTCGGTACACACGTTCGGTAGAGCTACCAAACCGTCGAGCTCGACGTCAACTGAGCTGTAACTCGTTCTGCGCGAGCAATGAGTAAGTACTGTAGGCGAACATCTGATTATATTGTTCCTCAACTAATTGGAATTACAAAATATAAAATTTAAGCTCAAAATACACTTGCTTAATTCTCCCATTAATATTTAAGATTGAAATGAGTTATACATAAAAATAATTATACATAAAAAATGTAATTTTGTATGTGTCTTTTGTGTAAATTTGGATCGGCGTATATCAAATACTTAGTATATAATTATATATATAGTGTTGTGCAGTGCTAAGTATAAACCTGATTGATGTAATATGTAAGATTTTATGTGATAATAAATAGAAGAAAATATATAAATAAAAACAGATCTCCGAAATGTATGTGCCTCCATTGTTTCCGGTCGACTGCACTAAATTGAATTATTATTGGTTTCATGTATTTGTTGATATTAAGATAGGATTAGTATGACAACAAAAAATCAAAATAAAAAAACGGCTGTACAAATTACGCCGGATCAGATAGTAACAAATAGATACAAAAAGGTAAACTTTTTTAACATTTATTTACTAGTAAAAAGTATTTTAAGACCTGTCCGCTAAAAATTGCTGTGGTTCATTCATTCAAGGGGTTCTAATTGGTTATAAAAAAATGTAGAATTTAGAATATAGCTTCGGGTGCTGCAACACTAGGTCCATGTAGTCCCAATGCTATATCTTTTTTCAGTACGTTTTCAAGCGTTCAGTTAAGTCACAGAAGAGAAAGGCTTTCAGCTAATTCATTTCAGTTTTTACATCTCAATCCAGCGATCAAGCATCTAAAATTAGGCAGTTCCTATTTCTGCCGCACCATTAAGAAATGGAACTCGTTGCCAGCGCATGTATATCCTCCTTCCTACAATATGGTTTCCTTCAAACGAAGCGTGAAGAAGCATCCGCGGGCCAGTATAGCGGAGCCAACGGAGGTGATGCCTTGACATCATCATCATCATTTCAGCCAATAGACGTCCACTGCTGGACATAGCCCCCCCCCCCCCCCCCCAATGTTCTCCACACAGATCGGTCCTGTGCTGCCCGCATCCAATGGATTCCCGCGATCTTCACCAGATCGTCGGTCCACCTTGTGGGGGGCCTGCCACGGCTGCGACTTCCTGAACGTGGCCTCCACTCGAGGACCTTTCCGCCCCAACGGCCGTCTGTTCTCCTCGCTATGTGCCCTGCCCATTGCCACTTGAGGCATGCAATCCTTTGGGCTATGTCTGTAACCTTAGCCTTAGCTTAGTTGTCTGTAGCCTTGACATCGCTTCCATTGTAATTGCAACTTGGGCTCTTTTCTTGCTTACCATCAGACTGAGGAGAGCCAATATACTGAGCCACTATAAAAAAAAACGTTGCAGATGGTGCAGTAAGTATTCTGCCGACCACATAATGGTTGTCAATTGTCAACCTGTCCTCTCAAAATTAGAAATTGGGGAAGCATTATCCAGTGTATTCGTTTGTTTATCAGGGAATTGATTAAACAACACGAACCAGGCACCAATTAATTTAGACAAGGATAAAACGCTAAGAGTGAGTTGACGGACTTGATTAATTTATTCAGTTACTCTATCGAGTGTTCTCTTATTTGAGTTGTGTTGTTTAAGCTTACATTTTAAACAGAGACAGCTAAATTTGTTGTAACAATACTTGACAAACGTTCGGATTGGAAATCGGTTGATTATTCCATCTAACTTTAACTAACCTGTTTACATATTAAATATCTAAACTCGCACACTCACAGATAATTCGCGTTTAAACACCGCCTGCGCTGTGTTTTTTCGTATGAGTGAGTGAAGAAGCCCAATCTGGGGTGTTCTTCCTGCGAGGAGGTGATCTCGCAGAAGGAGGCAGCTGAGCGACTGCGAGAGGAGGACCCTAATTCTAACTCTCGGAGAAGGGTACGGACGAGAAGGAGACAACGAACAGATGCTCGTCTCCCTCCTGTCCATGGGGAAAGCCAGTCAGCGCGCGGTGCGGGAGCACTTACGCTGGCATTGCACAGGCACCATCGACTGCTCGGTAGGGACAGCTCAGCGCTCCTGGCTGTCCCTACCGGGCTGGGGGAGGCAGAGTCGGGCCCGCTCTGTAAGCGGGCCTGCCTCTAGGGAGGAACATGAAGAGAGGCTGCTAATCCGGTGTGCTTGTCTCCTCCCCACTCAGACGATGAAGGAGCGTCGCAGGTGATTTTAGTGGGGATGCCTCTGGCCGGCTTCTCATCAGGAGAAACTCTCGCCAGATGGGTATGTACAAGGAGGTCAGCCGATTGCACATAGGGCTGGCAGCATTTCCCCTGAGCCAACAAAAAAGAATAAAAAAGTGTTCAAAGGATGGCAGCGTACTTGTGACTCAATTACTGTTCATGGGTGGCGGAAATCACTTATCGTTAGCATAACATGAAAAAAAATACAAGTTTTATTTTAGCCAGTGACATCATAGTAATCTGATAAGGTAGTTTATATTATGTTCTGCGTGACGTAATAATATAAGGTACTGTAGGTACTTACACGATAATTGGAATAAGTGAACGAGTAACTGAGATTTTATCCTAATCTATACAGGGCGTCCCACGGCCATGCCACATGGAGGATAAGTACCTTTAATATTGTATATGAAACATTGTACTGAAAGAAGACATTATTTCAATTTCAAAAACAATCTAAACCGCATTCATAGATTTTTAAATAATTACACGGTTGAACCGGGAGTTGAACCCGCTACACGAGAAAAAAAATACCCTGTTGCTTTATCATACCGATCGGAAGGCTTCATCATAAGGATTATTTTTCTTAAATAACGTACTATCAGAAATAAAAGGAATTTTAACAATCCGATCGGTCGAATCGAGCCTAACACAAAATATAAAAAAGTGTTATCTGATCAATAAAAATTGAAGATTCAAACCTTTAAATTATCTGGTAAACCGATCTTACTCGTGTTATGGAAAACGTGAACGTTTTAAAACGATTCCAGTAAAAAGATAGTAAAAAGAGAGGTAAAATGAATCCTACTTTATACATGGAAAAGCAAAAAAACGTCGAAATAAAAACAGACATGACAAATTTATTAATATATAAATATTAAAAGTTATTTTTTCACTTAACTACGAACTTATCTAGAAATATCTCATTGTGTAATGGACTCTCTTTATTTTAATGTTCAGATAAATTGTCAATGCTCACCTATTATTCTCCTCAATGTCCTACGTACATTTACACTTTGGTAGTATATTCTATTATCTAGACGAGGAAATTGGCCTTAATATCATTTTCTTGAACTAAATTCTTTTTATAACATAAAGGCGGGGATGAGCGCTCCCGAGAATCGGGGCGCAACAGACTGTTGGGAGGAATTCCACCACCGTGGAACTCTCCAACATTCGAACGCGCCCGAAGGCGCGATAGTTTAAGGCCCGAAAGACCAAGACTAGGAACACCGGTCCACCGCACGCCAAACCACCCGACAGTGGGTGCCACCACACCCCAACGCCAACCCACGGCAGAAGGGGGGGCTGGATTAAGAAGGCAGCCTCCGTGCCCGGCCCTATTGTGTTCAGGTCCGTAAAGAGATCCTCTAAGCCCTGAGCGGACAATGAAAGCCCCCGAGTGGTGTGCGCTGCGCGCGATCCTCTGCGTCGGGGCTGGTCCGCCGGAAATTCTGTGCATCCTTTGGCCGTCGGGTAGCAATCCACGAATGAATTACTACCCGCCGTTGCCCGGCGAAAACCCCACGGTAAACGTTTCTGCCTAATACCAACCGAAGCAGGAATCAGGACAGAACTGATTACCAGCGGGGCCACTCTAGGAGGTAGATACACCTGAGTCCCCTGCCCGTTGCACCTGGCACAAGTACCATAAGGACCTTCAGCGTATCATAGATCCCGAGAACCAAAAAAGAAGGTTGCTAGTCGCAAAACTAAAGTCACGAAGCAACTGTCAACCATAAATCACGATTAGCAGTAGTTCTAATTAGTAACATCATTCGATTATGAAAACATATTACTTACTTAATCCATAATCGATTATCAACATTAGTAATACAAATAAATAATAATAATAAAATAAATAAAAGGTTTATTTCATTAAAAATAGTATTTTACATAAAGTGGTCGTAGTCACCTTGTAAGCAAAAGAATGCCTGTGTCAGGTGACTACGCTCTTGCATATCTAAAAGTTAACATACAAGTTTGTAGGTTTTACAAAAGTATAGTTACCCATTTAAAGAAACTGTTTTGTACTAGAACTAGTAGTAGTAGCTAGTACAAAATAAATCGATTATGCCAATCATTCATAATCGCCCACCACTAATACAGTTGTATGAATACGCGTGCATAGAGCCCCTATGCGACTTACACACAAATATTATTAGCTCTTACAGGTGATGTCTATACGGGCAGATATAGTGACATATTTTATTTTACTTTTTAATTTTCGCAGGAAAGTAACCTTAGTTGCTTCGAGTTAAAGTTCAAATGCATTTTCATTCATAACGTAAAGTCGACGTTGAGAAAACAGCGATGAAAATTTTTCCTAGTAGGTATAGGAGATATGACATTACTACATACCTACTCATTGCTTTAATGGAAATGAAAGGAACGTTTTGGATATTATAGTTCATTAATACTTAAATGAACTATGATATCCAAAACTTCCGGATACTGTTATATATTAACCGGGGGAGAGCCACGCTTCGGTATAAATGGGCCGGCTCGACCGGCGTGATACCACGGCCCACAGAAAATCGGCGTGAAGCAGCACTTTGCTGTTTCGCTGTCAGTGAGGGTACCGGAGGTCCAATCAGGGGGATGGGGGGTTTGAAGGTTGGCAGCGCACTTGTGTCCACGGGCGGCGGCAATCGCTTACCATCAGGTGATCCATCTGCTCGTCTGCCATCTATCGCATAAGAAAAACTTCTGGGAAATAAAAAGAAAATTAATATTAGAAATATGCTGTAAAAATTTTAACTTAGGAATAAAGGGATGTTGAAAACTTTTGTTGAAACCACATCATCATCTGACTGCGTCTTCTCATTTATACCTGGTACAGAAGGCTTTGTTGAAACCACATCATCATCATAAATGAAGCAGTAGATAAAGTAAATAAATAAAATAAATAAATATTTCACAACGTCACATACAATGATCTGACTCCGAGATAGGTAAGCTCAAGCACCTGTGTTTCGGATATCAGAATCAAGAGTGGGATTACAAATATATACATATAATATTTTTCTTTTGTAAATTCATACTTATAATACATAGAAAACACCCAGACCAATACAAACAGACATGTTAGATAGATAGATAGATAGATATATTTTATTGCACAAAATACACAACTTAAGTACTAGGCATTACAGAAATTTTGTGTACAATTTCGGCGGTCTTATCGCTGAAAGCGATAAGACATGTTCATGCACACAAATGTTTGTACTGTGCGGGGATCGAACCCGCAACCCTTGGATCATAGGCAGCGTTCACTACCACTGTTCCGAACGGGTCGTCAATAGATAAAGTTATAGATATACATACGAATTGGGTCAAACTTAAAACTATTTTTGATGTCGCGTCGAAAGTTAAAACTCACCGTCAAAATTGAAAATAAAGCTTCCCGCTTTCTACAGGACCTTGTCTGACATCTCTCAGAAAGTGCAGTGAAGACACCATTACTATTTGTTATGAATTGTTGCTGATGTAAACTACTTGTGAGTTTCAGCTTACTTACTCTTACTTGCTTGGTCTTTGGAAGAAGAAACAATTTCAGAGATATCAACAACATCAAAGTTAATTAGTTTTATTACAGAAAATCAAAGCTAATTACTTTTAGCAAATTTGATGAACAATATACGCTTGAAATAGCACGTGTTCAATCCTCCTCATTTTAGCGTTTAAGTAATTCTAAGATGCGCCGTGTAATGCGAAGCTGTCGCTTCGAAGGCCGGGGTACGCTTGGACTCGGGATCTATGATTCGGGACGTCTGTTAATTACAATGAAGCGACTGCCGCCTGACATTCGCAACCCTTAGACAGGAATAATAAAGACATAGTAAACATAATAAATATAATAAATTGGCATTAAACTACGCGATCCGCAGCACAACCTGTGGAAGCGCCGCTCTGCGAACTCGGTTGGACCTATGGGTTAGACTCTGTGTCAAGCGAAATGCATCCGTTACTTACGTCATATTGCCACGTACAACCAGCATGGAATTCATTTAATTAATTTACATCAAGAAACATTTAAAACTATTTATTTACAAGTATGTATAGTTTATATAATGGACCGGAATAAAAGACTCTGCTCTGCTAAAAACAGATTACAGAATAGAGAGGAATATCTCAGGATGGTCGCCGACATACGATGATATGGCACTAGAAGAAGAAGGAGATGTGTAGTTTATATGCGTTCACACATAATATTATATAACAAAAAATCGTACGCTTAATAATAGATACCTATTATGTACACAATTCAAAATTAAACAATTCAAAAAAGAACCACTAATAAAATGTGCATAAAACTGAAAATAAAATATCTTAAATTTTAATTGCACCCATATTATCTTTTAAACATTTAATTAAATGTAAAAGTTGTGTCTGGGTGACCATTAAACATGTGTAACTCTTTACTGAAAAGACTCAGTGATCCGACTCAGCCAAATGATACACTGTTCCAAATCTCTAACGTTCGCTCAGAATGTATCATTTCGACTCAAATGGATCTTGACTAGAGTGATCAATCGGTACGCGGTAGTAATCTCGCATACTGATACGGATAAGCCGAATGAGCCAAGTTAGCCGAATGAGCTGATTGATCTGAGTGAGTCGAATGATCCGAATGAGCTAAATGATCCGAGTGAGCCAAATGATCCGAATGAGAGGAATGATCCTAATGAGCGGAATGATCCGATTTCAGAGCAAAATATTAAATTGTGGGCTGTTCGGGCTGAATATGTCGAACCGAACCGTCTTCCCAAGTATTACACGGGGAAAAGAGAATAAGTAGGTATATTACGCGATATTAGTAGATCGATTATTCTTTCGTAACAAAATCAATTAATCACAGATCTATCTGAGAGTTGATGTTCCAAATGAAGCGTTTCACTGTTCCGCATCTTTGCACTGATCCATATGCAAATGTTCCTTTATTTTGTAATATACGTTTTTGCCAGGTCTAGTGACCATGAAATAAGAAACGAGCATTAATCAATGATTTTTAAAACGTGTGCATGTCTATCTGTTTATTGACGCTAATCTTGAAAACTACCGAACAGATTCGAATGAAACTTTTTTATTGTATGACGGTTAAATTTGGGCAATATTATGTATAACGTACAATTTGTGTTGAAAAAATCTTTTAGTTGTCTTCTTATTGTGGAATCGAATTTCATGCACTTCTAGATTTATTATTACAAGTGCGATTTTGTGCTTCGGTATTTAATAATGTGTAATTAATTACACATTCGATTTCGAACTCAATGTGTAAGGTTTATAATCGATTGAAGAAATTTGACAGTTTTGTATAGCTTGATGTGTCCGCCACTGTACCTTTAAATAAATTGTTTTAAATGTTGGACGATTTAATTTAGTTCTTGTTATTTACAGACAGCCATACATCAGATTATCACAATCCGTAAAAAAATCCTTCAACTCATATTGAACTGAAAGTGTTTGACAATAATGTGAGAATCGATTGAAGAAATTTGATAGCTTTGTATACTTTGTTCTGTGGCTGTATTTCAATCCTATAAAAGAAAATATTGCTTTGATTTTGAGGTGATTGACGCGAAGAAAATATTTTACCAATATTTCGTAAAACCCAAATGTGCAACGCAAACAAACTTGCCGCTCGCTGCAGACCTTACCATTTTACTTCCAGAAAGTGCAGTTAGCGCGACACTAGGGCGGCCAATCGTTGCTGATAAAAACTTCTGCGGGCTAAACAAACATCCGGGCGCACTCAATTACCAGAGTTGCACGAGGAAATTCCCACATTCTGCTTTTTTACTTCCACTTGTAACAGCTTATTAACCTCGTTTCAAGAAACTAGGTTCGTGGTTCGAGTTGATACCTTTACTTGTTAAGTTCGTTAGGTTTATTTTCACCTTTATTAGCGTATTGCGGTGGGGATGAGAGTGTTGGTAGCTCAGTGGATGAGGACGCGCCTTTCATGCAGGGGGTCGTAGTTCGAATCCGAGCATGCAACTCCGGATTTTTCAAATCTGTGTGCGTATTTCTACTAATCGCTCGGTGGTAAGGGAAAACATCGGATTGCGAAGGTCGGACGGCAGTCGCTTCATTGTAATTACTAGACTCCCCAAATCCCAAATCATGGTCTATGCGTACCCCGGGGTTCAAAGCGACAGCTTTAGACGCAACCTTTTTTTCTTTCTTAACATTACCCACTTGCATTTCTGTTAAACAACCAAGTGATTATCAGTGGAAACTTGTAATTGGCCCTCAATGTTTTTTTTTCTGTGACTGTATCCCTAAATCTAGCTGTAAGTTTTCCAAAAACTTGTAAAATAAAATAAATAAAATAAAATAAAACTGGGAATCACACGCTAAGATGAGGAGGATTGCGGTGGGGATGAGTCTGGAGAGCGTCGCATGAGTGCGCGGATGAGCGGCAATAAATACCCAGATAGATCGTCACTTATTGGAGGCTTCCGTTGAACAATTACCCGGGAGGCCTTTACTAGTTCGCCGAAATACCTATAGAGTTACGCTTTCCAACGCCGCCCATGGACATCCGCGACATCCAGTGGAATCACAACCTTTAAAGCCTTCCAACGGATTGGACGTCCGGTACCCTCACTCATGGAAGCAAAACACAGCGCAGTGCTGCTCCACACCGGTTTTCTATAAGGCCGTGGTATCATTCCAGTTGAGCCGGCACATTCATGCCCAATACCAACTCCAACATACATGTGACGGGGGTCACAATACCACTAAGCTCTAAGTATATTGAAAAACATTTTTTTTTCTATTTCTTCAACATTTACTCAAAATACGTAAAGAATATTTTTTCCAGGCAAACTTGGTTGAATTCTGGTTTATGTGTCACAAAAAGTCTCGCCATTCCTAAGAGACTTAACAGTTTTTTCATCTCGGTAAAAAGTTACGTAAACATAGTTGTAGGACCCTCTGCTGTTAAAGTTTTATAATATTAAAGAAAGCTTTGTAAAAAGTATATTACACTTTTTTCTCACACACCGGTTGACATGTATGTAGGAAAGCAGAAAGCAACAATGAATTCTAATTTTGATGTAAATTTCTTAATAAAGTATAACGCCGTTGCTTGTAGCAACAATCAACACTATTTACAATATCACGACATTTTAACTGACTTCAAGAAAAGAGGAGCTTCTATGTTCGACTATATGTATGTTTTTTTTAATGAATGTTCACCGATTTCTCTGCCAATTATTGACCGATTCACAACTCTTTTTTTACCCGACGACGGCGAAGCAAAAAGGAGGGTTATGATTTTGGCCTGTATGTATGTATGTATGGTTGTTCATCTGTTCCGCTCATAATTTCTAAATTAGTTATCATATTTGAACAAATGAGGTGTCGTTAGAAGCGTTTTGATTGTCTTCTGGTTATAGGCGACATAACATCACGTAAAATTGACTAAAGCGCCCTCTAGGGGACTTAAAAACTAAACTAAACTAAACGAGTAAGGAACTAAAAAAAAATGCTTGACGGTACCATGTGGGGTATCAAATGAAAGAGCATTTTTAGCACATTTCAAATATGTAATTTTATTTATATAACTTAAAAAATGTTAAATAAAAATAAAGTTATTTAAAAACTAAAACCCGACTACCAAAAAAACACGCATACAGGCATGGCATACAACCATGGCGATACGGCATAATAATTTCAGCAGAGACAATTTTCTTGTTTCGTAATTTTTAGAGCGTGATTTTTTGTAGTCGGGTTTTAGTTTTTAATAAACTTTATTTTTATTATTATAAAGACCACACTTCCATGTTGCTTCCAACGTCGCCATGTCAGGATCTGATGGGATCCCAGAGAAATCGAAGGCAAACCTCAAATTTTATAAACCGCACCAGTTTTTACGCCTGATTGTATTAATTTTGTAGCTCAGATGATTGAAGGTCAACTCCGTAACGGTTAGGAAGTATAATTTCTTTAAATGCTGTACTCACAATTAGACTGTTGTTATTTGGCGGAGCGAAGGGGACTTCGGTAACATCTTTTCTAGAGTGAACTGTTATACAATGTTATCTGAAGTGTATGAAGTGTTAAAAATATTATTTAACACTTTTATTTCATGGTTTTTGTAGGCGGTTTTTTAATATAAAGATGTCTACAGATGACTTTTTTTCAGCTCGTCTAGCCTATCCTAGATCCCAAGCCAGCCGCTCTTCTCGAGTGTCAAGTGTGGACGTACAACGCGCCACAGCAATCACTCCGTTTGTGTTCATCAAAAAGACCCGCTTTCACACCGTGACCTCCTCGTCGATGTGAATTCAATGGAATAATCCTGTCGTGCGCCAGTACGGAAAAATATATTCGAAATTAGGCCGGCGGCCACGGCACAAAAATTGATGCAATTATTTGACATCGGCATCGCTCGTTAGATTTTTAAAATATCAGACAACCTCACATACATCCACCTGGTCACAATATAAAATGTAGCTTGTTAAGATGGGTATCAGAATCGACGACGATAACACAATTATATACTTATCTATACAGAGTGTATTTGTGGACATTTACTTCCCTTAAACCACTAACCATTCTGAACAACATTTCATCATCAGCCCATTTAGGTCCCCACTGCTGGGGCACGGGCCTCCCTCAATCACATGAGGGGTAATTGCCATACTCACCACGCTTGGCAGACGGGTTGGCGAGGGTTTTGATATAAATGCAGAGTTTTCCTTCTCTGGGTGTGGGTGGGTGTTCTTTATACAAGAACAACATTTGTTCTACGACTTTACGAAATTAGTCAAAATTTTTTCGACACCCTATACAAAATTACCAAGTCACGTGACCGACTTTGCATGAGAAGTTGAATTTTTTTATGGGAATTTCCAAAAGTCATAGAACAAATGTTGTTCAGAATGGTTGATAGAACACGTGGTTGAAGGAATGTAAATGGCCACAGATACACCCTGTATAAATACATATAATAACACCCAGACAATCCCAGACCCAGGGAATCAAACTATGACCTTTTAGAGCATAAGCCAGTTAAATTTTAAGGTGATGCATCGACCATAAGAGCGCAGACAATAGAATCGTATTAACTGTTTTTTTTAATGTGATAGGTGGCAGAAGAGCAGACGGATCACCTGGTTGTAGTGATTAGGAGATATTAAAAAAAATTACAACAATGAATCCATAAAGGAAAGTATTAAGACTTTTTTGAGATGTAGGTACTTGTGCAATAAATGCAGATAAATCTTTGTACAAGTACAAATAATTATTATTGTCTAAAGTGGTCATTTTAGCAAATAAAAAAATATGAATACTTGTAGGAAGACATTATGACATAATCTTGATATAAATGCAAAGTCAATTCATTATTATTACTTTTAAATAAACCTAATGTATTTTTATTGTACTCGATGTTTTTCAAATTTTGGGAAGGAGCAAGTCAGCTCCATCACAAGTATTGTATTACTTACTGGGGATGTCTTAACACCAATAATTTTACGATAATTTGTTCAATAAAAATATTGTAATTTTTTATTGTTTATTTATTATTATATATCTTATCTCCAAAAAATTTTAATATTTTTCTTTATGGATTCACCGTTGTTCTTTTTTAAATCTATTGGCGGCGCTAGTTTTCTCGATGCTGTAGGTTTCAAAAATCGATGTTTTGTGCAAATACAAGGTAGACATAAAAACCAAAATTAAATCAACATAAAGTACCTAACTACAAAACTGCATGAATAATAAAACCGGAATACATTTTTGCGTGAGCTCTCTAGCGTATTTCCTGCTTTCCCTTATTTCCCCGGGGATAACTCAAGTTATAGAGGACATAAGTTGTACCGATATCGGAGAAGGAGACGTTCGGAAACTAGGTATTCTTTTATTCAGACAAACGATTGGAAATGTTTAAGATTTGAGTTATCTACTTAAATCTGTTTCAGTTATTCTTTTTCGATTTAGAAATAAGAAATTTACTTTATAGGTTTTATCAGAAAGTTTATATTCAATTGAAAATCCTGAAAATCAATGAATAGGGCTGAGTCATATCACGCATTGGGTTTCCAATAAAAAATATACTAGGATTCGTCATACTTCTTGATTCGTATTTTTTTTTTGTTATGGCTGCTACAGTGTTGCCTACGATAAACACATAAATAACTCTGCCAATGTCGATTGATTAAAGAGACACGCAGTTTAATAAGGTAATTGACCGGTGTGGCGAGTTTAAATCTTTTTAGATTTTATTTTAATTGAGTTTTGCACCAAGCACCATCTAAAACCAAGATAAAACAAAATACACAAATATAAAGAGGAGAAAGTCTAATATTATATTTATTAATATAATTACATTAATATTCTACAACAGAGGGAGAAGAAAGTGACAGTAGGAAAGAAAAGTTAATAGGCCGGGGAATTTTCGGGGGTAAGATGTCATAAACAAAGACAGGGTTTAAGATTTAAGTTATATACTTAAATCTGTTTCCGTCATTCTTTTTCGATTTAGATTTAAAAATAAAAAATTTACTCTGTAGGTGTTATCAAAATGTTATTATTTAATTGAAAATTCTCAAATTCAATTAATAGTGCTCAGTCAATCACACGATTGGGTTCCAACAAAGATACTAGATTTTTTTAATTATACGACAGACAAACTTCTCAATTAACTTTTTAACTTGACGTTGAACACATTTGGTTCAAAATCAATTGTAGTATCCGCCGTGCAGTCGTCTATAAAAAACTGATTCGATGTCAGAATCAGTTTTTGTGCAATTTTAAATACTATTGCAAGAAGTAGTTTTTATTCCACTTTATATTTTCATATTGCGAAGCGGTATTTGTGCAACACTCCCTCCGCGGGGTAAACACAAAGTTTCTTACAGTACGTCATTTGCCGTCCAGAGTAAATACTCGCGTAAACTCGGTTATTTTAACAGGTTACGCTTTCCGGATAATGAGCTGTCGAAAAGCGTCTGCACTGACTTTGTGGTGAAAAGATATTAATTTACGCTATAAATAACTATACCGTTACAGCTAGATTTCCTTTGCGATTTCATAAAAGAAAGTCAGAGCGCGATTAGAACGGTGATGATTTTTGCAAAATGATAATAAATAGATATTGGGATATTTTTCCACTACAACCCGATTACGATCAGAAGGCAGTTTAGTGACATTTTTTGAAAAAAAAAACGTCTAAATACTTGTAAAGTGGTGCGGTCCAAAGTGTCCGGTGCAGGACAATAAGCGTGATCAGTCCTCTATAAAATTATACCTACATTCAAAACGGATTTAAAAATTAACGTAGGTATGTACAAACAGCCACCCATCAATGTATACAAATCTGTCAAGAGGAACTGGAGTTTTCATGCTCAGTCAAATGTCCCTAAGGCGGTGACGTTATGTGGTGGGTCCTTATTACATTCCTGCTGCTATGGTTGAGTAAAATGAAGTCATGCTGAACTGATATCAAGCTGGTTACTATTGATCCTAATTTCATGGTCTTGGCAAAAGCGTTGCTTTTCGGCATGTCCCCTCTTAAACATACATCTTAAACATTCCACATTTTTTTAATCAGCAAACTTTTCATAATATAAAAATATTACATGCATTTTTTTAGCGATTAAAGACTTCTAAATAATAATAACCTTATGTTAAATTCTGTGTTAAGGGTGTAAACATTTAAAAGCCCAATAAGGGCGAAGTTCACCGACTTTTACTGTAACCAATGTATTACTGTAAGCTGTTGTAAACTTTTTTGGTAAATAAAGATTTTTTTTAATGAGATGTTTACCAAAACTTAACAACTTGCTTGAGGTTTTTATATAAAATATTGTTAAGTCAGTTTTTTAATTATTTTTTTTATGCTTTGGATTGAAAATCGGTGAAGTCTTCATAAGTAGCGAGGTGACATTAGGTACGAAAACCAACGATAACTGATTTTTCGAAAACTTATCGAACTTGATATTCAAAGCTTATCAAAGTGAACAAGGCAGCTTGCGTTAAAAATCGAAGGTAGGTATATAACGAACGACCCATATTATTAGTCCCGTGGGATTCCGTCATTGTTAGTTAGGAGGTGGCCCGTTCGCCCCGTACAAAGCCGCGCAAACGATCCCTACCGATTAGTATTCTCCCGTCGTACGCTACACACATCAAAGACGAAATTCTACGCCACATTATCTCATAAAAAAATAACTGGAACAGCCATATAAAACGCCACTCCTGGAATCGGGGGGCACGTTTCCCGCGGGGTTCAATGTATTTGTACTACTCTTATTGTCTTAATTGAATTGTGGATGAACCACCTTCTCTGTCTTTTCCCTGAACCTTTTTGTGCCTAAATGACGAACAAAGACTTTTTGGTTCAAATACTTGTACGTTCATTCATGTATTTTCTATTGAAAGTTATTCGAGGTTTCAGCATGAATGGGCCGGCTTGACTGGAGTGACACGGCATCACAGAAAACCTGCGTGAAGCTACGTCTGTGATGTTTCAGCGCACTAATACGGTATTTGACTATTTTTTATTTATTTTTGTAATCAAAAGACCTCATCAACATAGTTGAAAGAATTACTTAATTCACATTTAAACTACCTGAGATATCACAATTTAAAAATCATATTATTTTGGGCAAACCCAAAAAGCTCCATACAAATGGCTACTAAGATGTGACGTCACACCTTTTCATTAAGTCAAGTATTTTGTATGAATTTCATTTGAATTTTGTATAATAGGCTAGTTAGGTTTGGCTAGGTGTATCAAATGTTTCGTTTATTTCAATTGTTCTTTTATAATAGTTGGTGTAAATTATATGGGTTATTCAATTGTATAATTATTTTTTTAAAATTTCATAATTTTAAAATGACTTGCCCATGATATTTTTAATTGAAAATTTTTGCTATTGGCATATATTTACCTATATTTGGACCTACCTACTTCCCTATATTTATATTTTGTAAAATCTCGAGCTTAGTCAAATACCCTATTGTAAGAACACTGGTGTTGGACAACCATGGGCGGCGGCAATCGCATACCAAGACCCCAATTCTCGTGCTCGTGATATTTATTTTTCATACGACATATATCACCAAATAGTTTTTTTGTATGGTTTTCAAGTGATATCCGCCATGTTTTCAAAATATCACGGGCACGAGAATTGGGCTCCAGGTGTTCCGTCTGCCAGTCTGTGTGGTGTGGTGATATCGACAAGTGGCATTGAAAAAAAAACACTACTAATACAGTACAAAGAATATACCCAATAGCAAGTCAAACGCCCTCTTGGTCTAGTGGTTTAAGTACCGGACCGTGATCTCAGGGTCCTCATTCCCGGGTCGAGCGAAAAGTATGTTTCGAATTTTTCGGACATAGCTCGGGTTTGTGATCACCAATCCGCATTTGGCAAGCATGGTGATTAAGCCTAATCCCATCCTAGTAGCGACAACATGATTTCTATGATGGAGGGCTTTGCCCTGCAGTGGGACAGTTTATAGGCTAATTAAAAAAAAAAAGTCAAAGGAAACCTCCTTTGACTTGCTTTTGGGAATATTCGTTGTGCTCATCGAAACCTCGATGGGCGCTGCTTCGGTGACCTTGTAACCGAAAACTTAAGATTCTGTGCGACAAACTCTCTCCCAAGGGAATATAGGTAAGGCCGGTAACACACAGACCTTTTCTGCTGGTGTGGGCTCGGTATTTCCAACTTGGATATAGAGAGGAGCCATCGCCTAGGATCCTGGAAAGAGAACCGTAGGGTATACCTCCAGATGGTGTCTGACGTGCAAAGTGCCGACACATGACATTTTAATTCGTAACTGTCGCCGGGCCTACGACTGGTGTAGGTGTAATTATCATTCTACGATGATAGTGGCGTTCATTTTGAATTGCGTAAGGGATGACCACTCGAGTCGAAGATACCCCATATGGGACATCGAGCGTAGTTCAAAAGCCGACAGTATCGGCTCAACGACTAGCTATGTTAGCTCTAATTTTAGCCAAACTGATTGCGTTGATGGAAAATAAAATGGTATGTAAGTTTAGCTCACTATTATTTTCATAAAAACCATAAATGATCTTGGAAAATTGTAATTTATAAAATTTTAAAACAATGGTTTGTGTTAAGGGTTATAACCCTTAACACAAACCTTAACAATGGTTTGTGTTAAGGGTTATAACCCTTAACACAAACCATTGTTTTAAAATTTTATAATGAATTTTTAATCATTTCTAAGCATGCACCTTCTTTAAAGCCAGCAAGCATGACCTACCTAGAACAACAAAGGCGTAACTCGAAAACCCCAACTTTACAGGAGAGCTAAAAAACGGTTATTTTTTGTTTTACGGGCTATATGAGAAATTGAATATATATTATAAATCATTAAAAGCCTTTTAACATGATATTTAATTTTGTATGACCAGCTTCATGGTTTTTTTTTAATATGAATTAAATTCACATAGTACCGAAGGATTACCTATCTATTGTTTAATGATATAAAAAATGCAGACTATGAAGAAACAAGTAAATTATTGAATGTCTTTTGCTAGGTTATGACAGGAAAATTCATACTTTATTTTATTTAGATTTAAGTATGTTTTGTTTTATTCGTTGTTTTTATTAAGCTAAGTTTAATAATTTTACCTATTATTTTATCTTTACTTCTCACACCTACTTGCTTTAAAAAAACAATATAATATATTCGCTGAAAAATAATGTTTGCTAATGTTTTTCGCTAATATTCTCGATCTGACATGCTAAAGATAATTTATTTATGACTATTATGCGGTCTTCGGTATAAACGATGTAAAAATAAGCATGTAAAGCCATCCTTCATCCATCCAACAACTGACCAATCAATTATTAGTACACTTTAAATTACGCAAGCTTAAAAAGGTCCATATTATTTCCGCTCGCGTACATATTTTATTTTGCCTGCCCCATACTCACTAGCGGGTCCTCCCTCACCCGTGCTAATTAACCCCGCATGCTACTTCCACATTCGCAAACAAGTAATTAAGGGTAAGTAATTAATTAAAATAGCACACGATGTTACGCTGTGCAATTCATTTGTCGATTCCTAGCTAAAGTTTAATTTTACTGTTAATTCCTAGTATCCGTAGATCTCATTAAAAAGTGGAGTGTGGACCAACTCATGGTGTGTCGACTTAAGGTGGATACAGATTGATGCAATGAAGCATTCTGCTTTACATTGCGTATTCTCTGCTGCCTTGGACGTGTGGCGCGCGCGGTGTTCGCATTGACTACGAATCATTCGAGAACATCTGTTCTACACTACGCGCCACTTTGTGTTCGTACCAACAACCGACAAATCTCGGATCGCGCCGCGCACGAGCTGTAACGTTCGGAGCGTGCGCGACCAAGGCGCAGTTCGTGCGCGCGAGGCGTCCAAACCATGAGAATTTGTTGCATTGCATGTTGCATTGCATATTGCACACATTGCAGCAGTATGTACCCCACTTTAGAACAAAAGTTGTAGTGTACGGAAACTAACACCACCTAGTGGTTTTAATGTCACAACAAAGCGTCTGCTTTTCGTATCTGCTAGTTTGAGAGCAACTATTGTTTCGGTAGATGTCACTATGCATTTTTACATCGCGCAAGCAAAGTGTGTTACCGCAACAACGACAGCAAGCTGTCGTTGGTTTTTCTGTAAGTCTACAGATAAAAAATGCAGACATTTTGTTGTGACATTAGGTAGCCACTAGGTAGCCTTAGTTTCCATACATTTTGAACTTCTGTACTAGTTATATATACAGCAGCACGCTCTACACCCATGCTTATGTAAGCACTTAAAGAGGCTGTTGTAATTCGTGTCCACCAGGGCGGCGCGCGTCGGTCGCCGGAAGCAAAAAAGAACGTGAGGTAGGTAAGTGTCTACCTTTATCTAAAAAAAAATTCTGCAAACAAAAAACCGCCTTCTAAAACCATGAACGAAACAATGTAAAATAATATTTTTATAACACTTTATACACTTCAAATAACATTTTATAACAGTACACTCGACAATAGGTTTTACCGGAGTTGGCACCTAATCCCTGTTGAATAATTGAATGTTGTTAATACAACATATAAAAAGATAAAATACTAAATAAAAGATAAAATTATCCGTTTTTATTTTTCGCAGAAAAAAATTTTTTCAAGCTTTTTAGTGTCTCATTTTTGGCAGCCCCCTCCCTCCCTCTTCTACCCCCGCCAAATAACTAAAAAACTAATTGTGAGTACAGGTATTGAAAGAGTTATACGTTATCTCCTTACTGTTGAGGAGTTGACCTTCCATCATCAGCAGAGCCATAAAATTAATACAATTGGGCGTAAATACTGGTGCAGTAATAAAATTTGAGAGTTCATCTCAATTTTTCCAGGATCCCATCATCAATCCGGGACTATCTACTTTCCAACTAAAAAGAATCATCTTAATCTCTTCAGAAATGGCAAATTAGTAGGCGAACAAACATAAAAATATATAGATGTCGAATTGAGAACCTCCTTTTTGTTTTGAAGTCGGTTAAAAATAGAGTTACATTTCACTCTATGGACCAACTTACGAGCCTTAAATCAACACGCTTCGAGCGTTTGGTAATGTTCGACTGTGATCCGCCTGTTGTCTGCTCTTTAACGCACACAAAATAAATAATGCATAGGTACATTTCATACATTGACCTGATTCCGTACAAAGTAGCTTAAGCGCTTGTGTTACGGATATTAGATAACGAAGGAATTATATTAATATAATTATGTTTTTGTCAGCCACATAAACTAGGTACTTACTATTATAATATTATTGTGACCACTTGTAACATGTTTTAAATATCTGTGGAAACTTTGTTGTTACATGTTCTATCAGTATTTGTGTTATTTATAAGTTTACAAAAGAATGTTTGTTTCCCTTAAAAATAACTAAAATAAAAAAATTAAAGTAAAAAATTATACTTAAGGCGCTACGTCGACGAAACTAGCGCCGCTAGTAGATTTTTATTAACAGTTGTGATTATGAGAGATATTTAAAAAAGCACCTTTTAAATCAAGCGTGGTGATTGAGCCTAATCCCATCATAGTAGCGATAACTTGATTTCTATAATATTTTTTATGTAATAGATGGCAGACGGATCATCTGATGGTAAGCGATTGCCGCCGCCAATTTACACCCGCGACACCAGTGGAGTCACAGGTGCGCTGCCAACCCTTAAACCCCCCTTTCTCCCGGATTGGGCCTCCGGTACCCTCACTTACGCAGCGAAACACAGCACAGTGCTACTTCACAGCGGTATAGTGATACCACGGCCTCACAGAAGGCCGTGGTATCACTCCGGATGAGCCGGGCCATTCATGCCGAAGCGTGGGTCTCCACGATGGAAGCCTTTGCGTTGCAGTGGGACAGTACTTAGGCTGATACTTTACTTTTTTTCCATATTTTAATACATAAAGGAAAGAGTAATCTTTTTTTTTATGCTAGAGGCGATAATCGAGCAAGCGAGTCTCCTGATGGAAGGTAATCAACGCCGCCCATGGATACACGCAACAGAAGTGCCAATAATATTCATATTGCTAAAAGTGTCCACTTTTAGCAATTATGCAGACTATTGTTACATGTAGGAAGAAATCATTATATAAGTTTGTCCAAGTATTAAAAGTTGTACTTTGTTTAAAAGTCTTTTATAATCGCCACAATCAATATAATTTTCTATGGGCGGCACTAGTTTCGTCGATTACACCAAGTCGCTGAACAATCACACAAAAGGTTGTACGAAATCGAACCCACAACCTTTGGCGTATGAGGCAGGGTTAGGAGAGCCTGACATATATGTATGCATAAGGTTTTCTCATGTTTTTCCTCGCGCCAAGCTAATGGTAGAAATATGTACATAAACATTCAAAGGTACAAGATCGAACCTATGAACTTTTATAAGGTAGGCGCAATCTTATCCACTGAGCTTCCATCGCATCGCTCATAAGGTTATTGAAAACGTAATTTACCTGAAATGATTATTTAATCATTATCAATCATTTCATGTCTCGCCTTCTATAAATAAAGCTTTACACTAACGAGTAAGTAAATTATGATACTTAAATTAATCCGACAGTTAATGCACGGCACGAATTACTAAATAATTCATGTCGCCTTATCTCAAAGGAAAGTTTAGTTCGTCAGGTACCACGAGGTACAGGATTAACAACACGCTATTCTATTAATAGTTCGACAAACAAAATTAACGGAACGCTCCGAGTGTTACCGCGTAGCCGTGTTCCGCGTGCATGTCTAACGCATTAGCGGCCGACTTCAAACTAATCAAGAACAGCGCGTAACGCGTATACGTATGTAATTTATTAGCGTTTATTCCCATATAGCAATCTGTAGGGAATGTAGGGATGCCGTCCTATTACGCAGACTCCGCTGAGATCCCTGCTCCAGTCAGCTACGGGATAGAGGACGCGCTGGACGCTCCTGACGCTCCGCGGACGACTCTCGGATCGAGCAGTGCATATGAAAGTTCGAAACTTATTCATCACAGTTCTTGCATAGAGGATTTTATAAACTGGAGATATGGAGATTGCAATTACTTGAAGTTCTTGCCGGTAAGTTACGCGTTACCAAATCTTATTGATATTTACTTAATTTCAAATTTTATCTTTTATTAAATATTTTTTTTAATTTTATGTCTATTTTTTTCGTTTTTCTAAAATATCTTGTCAAATGCAATGAATCTCAATGAGGGAGAAATTGAGTCGCAAACTTTTTGCTCTACAAAGTTTGCGCAACCAGTATCGGATGGACTTTTACTTTTTAGATTGATTAGAAAATTTACTTCACGAATGAATTAATTACAAGGCTCTGGAATTCAGAACCAATTTAACTATTAAAGCCCTTCAATTTATTTGAAAATTTGATTAATAGGATTCGGTTCAACCAGTTTGATACTTATCCTTTGAGTGTTGCGTACTCTTTAGCTTTTTATCTTTCTTTTTTATTCTTTTTTTCTTTTTATCAACTTTTTACTCTAGTTTTGTGGTAAAAAAATGTAATGTGAAAATATATCTGGCAAATAATTTTCCACCCGCCTTTATCATTGAGACAAATGCAAACATTGGATTTTTGTTATAAGTAATAATTCATATTTGGAAAAAAAAAATAAAAATTAAAATTTATTTCTAAAGTGATTGAATTCAATCTTTACACGATTTAATTATTATAACCCATTAATTACTCGTATATAATAATTTATATGACATTGTTTATAGTCACGAGTTCCTATTTTATTGGACAAATAACTAGTAAATGACTGTGGATTATGAAGTCGTTTGTTTTTCTTGACAAAGCCCAAAAATCTAATAATACCGGCGCTGCGTAACATTATATGTGATTTCAGCTGTAAAACATTTAGGTCGTACGATGTATGGTTAACCAAGAGACATAAACTATCTGTAGACATATTAGGGCTATGAAACACTTTCAACAAAATCTATTTTCTGATCTCTAGTAACCCGTTCGATAGTGTATGGTAGTTCCAATATTGCGTCGTAATGGGGAGGGATAAAGTCGAAAGTATCTTGGAGTGGGGTGTGTTAGTATAGACGAAATGACAAGCTTTGATACTCGACACTCGTCAGGCCCGTATCTCAAGAGTGACGGATAAGAACCATTTGTTGGAGAGAAGTGGGATATATATCGCTTGGTCCAGACAGCAAAAAGTCGTTTATTGATTTCAGAAACCGTCAACAAAGCAATAGGGTATTACGTTATCGGTAGACACTTACATCATTACCAACCTCCTCCTCATCTTAGCGTATACTTGATTCCCAATTGCGCCCAAAGATGTCGCTTTAGAGCCCGGGGTACGCTTATCCATGAGAAGTCTGGTACGGTATTTGACATTTTTTTTTATTTTTGTAATCAAAAGACCTCTCAATGATAGAAACATCGTTGAAAGAATTAATTGATTCTCATTTAAACTACCTGAGACACAACTTTAAAATCACATTATTTTGGGCAAACCCAAAACGTGACACGCAAGTATTTTGTATGCATTTTATTTGAATTTTGTATAGTAGATTTATAAAACGTTTCGTTTATATCAATGGTTCTATTATAATAGTTGGTGCAAATTGTATGGGTTATTCAATGGTATAATTATTTTTTAATAATTTCATACTTTTGAAATAGACTTGCCTATGAATCTTTGAATGACCATAAAACCGGCTAGACGTTTTTTTTTCAATTGAGATTTTTTACTATTGGCACATATTTACCTATATTTTGATAAAATCGTATTCAAATACCCTATTACAATGAAGCGACTACCTTTGCAACTCTTAGACCAGACCAACTGGATCACGGTTACACGTTCTGAATCATTATCTTATATTTTAGTCTTAAGCTTTCGTACTGTACTTTCAGTGCAAAAAAAGTATACCTATTCATTCATTTCATATATTGTAATATTTACAATTTTGAGAAACTATCCGAGTCGTAGTCCGAGTCGTTAGGTTTCCTTATGATGTTTTTCCTAATGACCGAGCGTATGGTAGAAATATATTCTGAACAAATGTTCTATGACTTTTGAAAATCGCATCAACATTTTCAACTTTCCATCCATATTCCGTCAACCGTGGGAGAATCACGCTTCGGCATGAATGGCCCGGCTCGACCGGAGTGTAGCATGGTGCTGTGTTTCGCTGCGTGAAGGTACCGGAGGCCCAATCCGGGGGAAGAGGGGTTAAAAAGTCGGCAGCGTACTTGTGACTCCACTGGTGTTACGGGTGTCCATGAGCGGCGGCAATCTCTTACCATCAGGTGATCCGTCTGCTCATCTGCCACCTATAACATAAAAAATTAAATATATACAATTGGCCACGTGACTCTGTTAATATAATTGACAGTTAAAGGAATGTAAGTGTTTATCGATACTCCCAGTACGTACTGGGTGTATCGATAGACACAACAAAATATCACAATATCGTAGACAGCCAGAGTTGAACAAACATTGCCTAAATCGAAACCTTTAAATATTATTGCTTAAAGTACGTTTGAAGAAGATGTATTTTTGTACGATTTGTTTAAAATCTGTGCTATATGCAGCATAATAAAATGTTTAGGATCTTTTTTACTTTCCCGTAACCAAAGTCTGGTTTATAAAAAAATGTATAGCTTTTTTATTATCTGCGAGCGTTTACTGTGGAGAACGTGTGATGAGAATATGTATTTTTATTTTGGAGCTATACTGCTTAACCTTTAAAACAGAATTAAATGTAAAACTAAGCGGGGCAAACTTATGAGTGCGGTCATCTATCAGGGACATTTTTAGTACACTTATAAGTGTAAATATCCTATGGATAAGGAGACTCATCGTGTGGCCCCTTCGGTAGTATTTTTGCTCTGTTTGGAGCTGCTACCGAAGGGGTCCTGGCGTCCCTGGGCAACGGCGGATAGTAATTTGGCGCGCTCGCCATATTGCTACCCGACGGCCGACGGCTGCACACATGGAGGGGGGTTATGGTTCATAACCCCCCCTACGGACCTAGGCCGGTCTCGGTCTGGGTCTTTGAGTGGACCGCTCTGTTCTGGAGCGAGGCGTTTGGTGGGGGGTGTTCTGACACCCTGGAGTTTTGGTTGGTTGTGCGCGGACCTGGGTCTCTCACCGGCGGTTATCCGGCATGCCGGTTCTGACCGGTGGAGGCCCTCAGCACTCGCCACGAAAGTGGTTGTGCCCAATTCGTCCGCGCACTTAAGGCGGTGCAGGACCAGTGGCAGTTGGGGGGATGTCGGACGACTGAGGGCTTCAGTGCCCAGTCCAGCCCTCCCACTCTGGTCACGCTTTGTCTTGTGCCACCCCTTCCTGGGTGGAGAGCCCGCGGGCTCGGTGGCCGTAGGGCCGTGTGTTTTGGAGGTTCTGCGTCGGGTTTCTCAGCCAGAGCGGCTCGGCGGCAGTCCGGTGTTGCCAATCTTCCTGGCTCCGCATCCAGCGGAGTTGGGACTTGCGGCGGCTTCGTTTTTGAAGCCTGCAGGTTTTGTTTCCCCAACCCACTCTGCACTGCAGCCAGCAGTGTACGGGTGGGGAGGGGTACCTGCAGTCCTCCTCCCGGTGGTATTCTGCACTGCAGCCAGCAGTGTGGATGCCACTCGGGGGGCGGAGTTGGTGGGCCGTGGGAGAGGCCCTGGGTCCAATGGACCAGCGTTTTGGAAGGAGGCCGTGCTGGCGAGCCTCTTCGCCCAGGACGGTTCGCGGTGGCAGCCTGGTGGTAATCCCGCGTTCCGTCCCGACTTAGCGGGTGTGGAATTGAAAAAGCCCCGGTGGTTTTAGTGGGTATGCCCTTGGACGGCCTCTGATTAGCAGAGGCCTAATCCAGAGGAGAGCCCCACACTACCCGGCCGACTCCCAGCGGCCGGGTGTGCATAAGGCGGCGCCGACCACCCGGCGCCGACGTCGGCTCCTATCAGTGGGCCGGCGGCATTTCCACCGGGTCAACAAAAAAAAAAAAAAAAAAAAAAGGAGACTCATTCATAATGTTTTTGATTTCCCTTGCTGGCATTAACTTTAGTCAATTTGCCAGACTTCATAACTGAGTACCTAAAATGTATTACTATTGATGCTTACCCCTAACTAACTATTAAACTATGTTTGATCGTGTCAGAGCTATTAAAACATCCATTCATAAATTTATAATAAATTCATTAGAATAGTTTAGAGATTTCCACCATTTACAGTGGCGGACAGGACAAGCTATACAAAACTGTCAAATTTCCTCAATCGATTTCGAACTCAATGTGTAACATTATATGAAGAAATTTGACAGTCTTGTATAGCTGGATGTGTCCGCCACTGTACCTTATTTTTGAGTTTCCGATATTTCGGCACTGTTGCAAGCTGTTGCTATTACTCCGTGACCATGGCTCTTTCAACAGTGCCGAAATATCGGAATCTCAAAAATAAGGTACATGGTAGAAATTTCGTAAATAGGTCGTTCTTTTTTTTTGCGACATCGTGGCACCGTCACCGTCCTCAGTAACTTATGAAGTAGGTAATTAGTTATATAAAAAGTTACACCATCAAGATATTCCATGGAATAATGACATTGTTTTATCACTTCGTAGGTATGGAATAATATAAAAATCGGGACAGAGGTGTAAATGACACTAATTTCGGGGTACGTGACGGAGGTGTTCATTTCAATCAAAAAGTATTCTTTATCAATTAAATTTTACATCATGTAATAGTCCTTCTGTAAAATAGTACCAACATTAACGAATATTTAGGACATACTATTTATCATTTGTAGTCGGTTATATAAAAGTTAAATGTTGATTTGTAAGTTTGGCTCATTGTCGATAAAAAAGAAGAACGACCCAAATAACTATTCTAATCTTAGTGACCATGAAAGATTAAAACAATTATAATAAATTCCTACAAAATCGCATACATTGAGCATCTCTCTCGGATCGAACCCACGATCTTAGGCGTATGAAACCACCTACCTCTTCATCTTTGCATGTTATTCCGGTTACATCCAAAACCCAGGGTAGGCATAGATCATGATTCAGGATTAGGGGTGCCTGGTAATTACAATGAAGGTGGATTACCAGCAAACAGTACGAAATAATATTTGATTCTAGGCCAAGTTATTTGTTAAGTTTTGACATACTTACATATCAACTTATCATTAAGCCTTTTAGTTAATACACCTTCAATATCATTTTACGGTGTGACGGCAAACCACTAAATAACTCATATGAGAAATGTTAGCGGTAAATAATTATGGTAGTTCGTGTAAGTACCTACTCGAAAATCTCATTACGACAGAAATGAGAAATCCGACAAAATGCCAAATACTTTGATATATGACACGAAGCTAATAGGGTGCTTTCAAAGGAGCTTTGTAGTTCCCTATTAGTATACAATAATATAATAATTATGAGCTGAGTACTTATCATCGCGTCTTTTGCTACTTGTCTTTGTCAGAAGACAATGTTGTATGCAGAAGGCAATGTTGAATGCCCGAGAAACTTTTTGAGAGCATTATACCAATCATAGTCGTCATCATCATTTCAGCCAATAGACGTCCACTGCTGACATAGGTCTTCCCCAATGTTCTCCACACAGATCGGTCCTGTGCCGCTCGCATCCAATGGATTCCCCCAACCGTCACCAGATCGTTGGTCCACCTTGAGGGGGGTCTGCCACGGACTGCGCCTTCCTGTACGTGGCCTCCACTCGAGAACCTTTCCGCCCCAACGGTCGTCTGTTCTCCTCGCTATGTGCCCTGCCCATTGCCACTTGAGACATGCAATCCTTTGGGCTATGTCTGTGACCTTAGTTCTTCTGCGAATCTCATCATTTCTGACACGATCACGCAAAGAGACTGAGCATAGCCCTCTATATGGCTATCTGGGTGACTTTGACCCTTAATCGGACTCATTGTAAGCGGCCACGTTTCGGCACCATTATACCAATGCAAACAAACATTTTTCACCGAAGAATTCAAGAAACAAAACCTCTTTTTCCAAACCGTGGCTTAAAATAAGTAGTAGGATTAATACTGGGAATAACTGAAGAACTAGAATAAACATTATTACAAAACGTTACTTATGTTGGAGGTCACAACACACAATATATATGCACTGCCTGGTTATTTGTACCCTTATTAATTTGTTTTTCCTTTGTTTTGTTTTCTTTTTTTCTGTATCTATTTTTTTTTGTTTGTTCTTTTGTAACTGATGTTGTACTCGTATATAGTGTTGTGATGTCCAAAATAATATTTTTTTCTTTCTTTCTTCTTTCTTAGTAAAACAACTATAATACTCAAGTTACCCTAGATTAAAATGAGTACTAAAATAATAAACCTCAAAATATCGATTCCGTAACAATGACAACTTGACCCTGTGACTGTTTATTCCGTTTTACACTAAAGTTTTTGGTGAGAAAGTAGTTTTTTTGGGTTTAATCCCAAAAATATAAGCAATGCCTATTCATATTACTTAGATACCTAACTTAATACAATATTTTAATTTATTCTTGCGTAAACAAAACAAGGATTATGTAAAATGAAAGTCACTGAACGAATAATTGAACGATTCGATCAAGTTTGACACTAGTGTCCCGCGATACCACAGATAGTGGTCTATGGTTAGTCGAGTATTTGTAATAAAAAATTAAGAACTAACATGATTCCGTAATAATCATTTCCTTGCTAGTTTTGGATTAAAGTAGTTTAGTTATAGTATATTTTTGTATAGTAGTTTTTTGTAATAAGAGGGCTATCCCTCTTCGAACCTATGCTCGAATGAAAAAAAAACAGGAAATATTTCGGGGTTCGTTATGATAATAGTCTTTCGCCAAAAAAGTTTCAACAAAATAGTCTTTGTCGGTGAATTTCCAGACGTTTTGCAGAGCATCCGAAGACTATGGGACAAGAAGAGAAAGTATCATTAATCCTTGAGTTAGCAAATTTAACTCAGAGGAAATATCACTGTGGTAGAGCCACGTTTCGGCATGAATGGGCCGGCTCGACCGGAGTGATACCACGGCCTCACAGAAAACCGGCGTGAAGCAGCAATGCGCTGTGTTTCGCTGAGGGTAACTGGAACTGGTGTCGCAGGTGTCTATGGGCGGCGGCAATCACTTACCATCAGGCGATCCGTCTGCTCGTCTGTCACCTGTCACATAAAAAAAAAAGGTACCAGGGTACGCTTGGACCATGATTCTTGATTTGGGTAGTCTGGTAATTTACAATGAAGCAACTGCCGTCTGACCGTGACCGTGAATCAGTTGGTCTGGTTCCCCTGTAAAATGTTGCGAAGGTAAAGAAAGATAATGGTAGACGATACGCACATACATTTTAAAAATCTAGAGACATGTGTTAAAAATCCGCCAGTTCCAAAACAGATTTCAGGCGTCCTCAATGCGAGTGATATTCTTACTTTGAAATCCTCATTGAGCACTATCATTACCGAATTGTGCAATTTGCATGAAATATAAAATAAAGACTTTATACTGTCCCACTGCAGGCCAAAGGCCTTCATCATAGAAATCAAGTTATCGCTACTATGATCGGACTATGCTTAATCACCACGCTTGTCCAATGCGGGTTGGTGACCATAAACCAGAGCTATGTTCGAAAAATTCGAAAAATTATTTTGCCCGACTGGGGAATCGAACCCAGGACCCTGAGATCACGGCCTGGTACTTAAACCACTAGACCAACAGGACGATATGAAATATATGAGCTTGGACTACCGGACTTGGAAATATCAGAAACTCAAAAATAAGGTACATGGTAAAAATATCGAAAATAACTATTCTAATTTCTAAACCTACACGCAATCATGTATAATGTTTGTCCTTCATGAAAAAGTTAGACTGTATTACTAGTAGATACGGGCATAAAATATATAGGCTATGAATTTTCGTCATTTTACTTTACCTTTAATAACCTATTAATCAAAATTATAATTAACTAATTTGTTCACATCACAAACACACTCGCAACTTTCATTTTATTGAGATGTTGGTAGCATTACATCTGTTTGAAGTCGCAAAAGTTTGTTTACTGCGTAAAGTTTTTCCCACGGGAATCACCCGCCATGTTGATTTCAAAGCGAAGCAGAAACACTACCCCAAAAAATATTTTACACCAGCTTCCGCCCGCGGAGTTGCTCGCGTAGTATTTCATTTTTGTTTATCCCGCATATTCATTTCGTGATAACACGTTTAAGTTTGTTTTCTGGTTCTAACCTACCTAAAATGGTGAACCATTTTCAGCCGAATTATTGCTAAACGTAGCCACTTTTAGCAGTAATTGTGTTTGTGTCGGTTATACGCCAATGCTGTACATGAAGTACCTCCACAACAAGTATAAATAACATACTCGAGTGCTCTCAATGTTTTTGTTCAAAGGACAACTATTAATATAAACAACATCGGCGTCGCTAGTGCAAGGTTGCGATGATCACATCTCTAATTTTACCAATAAATGTGCTATTTGTTTGTTCGCTCACTAAAAGGTATTAAACCTTAATCATATAAATAAATAATAATAATAAATAAATATTTCACAACATCACATACATTAATTTGACTCCGAGCTAAGTAGCTCAAGCACCTGTGTTACGGATATCAGAATCAACAGTGGGATTACAAATATATACATATAATACTTTTCTTTTGTAAATACATACTTATAATATATAAATAACGCACAGACCAATACAAACAGATATGTTCATGCACACAAATGTTTGTACTGTACGGGGATCGAACCCGCAACCCTTGCACCAGAGGCAGCGTTCACTACCACTGTTCCAAACGGGTCGTCAAATAGAGATCTCTCTGATTTGGCATAATTATGTTCATGGGCGGCGTTAATTACTTTCCATCAGGTGACCCTCTTGCTCGTTTGTCGCCTCTAGCATAAAAAATAGAGCAATCAACAACCACCAACCACATAAAAAAGAACGTTGGCACATTTTCTCTCATCTTTACGTGGGTGTACCAAAATCCTTTCAAATCGGCTGTAAGTACATACGAACGTGTCTAGGTATGTATGGGCCGTTGTCCTAATAGAAAAACCACTCATTTCCGCTGTTCTACGCAACGGCACAATTACACAAGCGGCTCGCTGACTCTCCCTAAGATGATCCATGAACAGATAATAACATTGACAAATGGTTTACGTCCACTGGTCCGAAATAACCTAAGCACCCAAGGGAATTCACTCCTCTTTCAATGGTATAAGTGGATCTTTTTCTAAATCTCTATTGATTGAGATAAATTGACGCAACTTAGGAAGGATTCGGAAAGTAGGCTCCTCACGAGCTGCGAAGAAATGTATTTACTTACAGAAATAGCAAGTTGAAATATTCGTCTTTTATTGAATGAGTCTAAAAGAGGTAGAATTTCCATACCTACGTAACAGATAAAATGAGCAATGGCGGCTCAGTGGATGCCCTTTCCAAACGGGAGGTTGTAGGATCCAATTTGCTCGTTTGGATTTTGAATCTATGTGCGTGTTTCTACCATAAAACATCGATATAATACAATTACAATTTCAACAATAAGTGAGTTACATCGTGAGGAAACGTGTCAGTGTCAGGCTAATTTCTCAAAATTTAGTATATCATCACTTGTTGAGATATTTATTCTGATCATAATAACTGGACTGATACGGCGGCCTCACAGAAAACCGGAGTGAAGCAGCACTGTGCTGTGTTTCGCTGCGTGAGTGAGAATACCGGAGGCTCAATCCGAGGGAAAGAGGGGTTTAAAGGTTGGCAGCGGATTTGTGAACTCTTACGCTTACCATCAGGTGATCCGTCTGCTCGTCTACCACCTATCACATAAAAAAGATCATGTAACCAATTGCGAATGTCAGAAAGTAGTAGCTCAATTACCTGGCTTTCCGAATCCTGAATTATGGCCACAGCGTACTCCCGGCTTCAAAGCACTAGTTTTGGACGCAGCTGGGAATGACATAGATAGAATAGTCTCACTTAGTTTATTTAAAAATAGAGCATATTGCAAAGCTACTTCATAGGGCGACAAATCTCTTTTAGCCGGCAAATTTTCTTCAGAGAAAATATAAAAACAGTGTTATGCTTACGAAGATAGCATTGCGATTCTGTGGAAGTAACATGAAAGATAAATGTCAGTGGAAGCAATTTAAGTATTGTTGAAAAAAAAATTGTACATTGTACCTAGGTTTTCGCTAAGTTATTCTTTAGTCTGAGCCCGGAGTCTGGACGTTGGTTCTGCGCCCGATCCCTCTCCGGTCGGATTATATTGGTGACCCATGGGATTATGAGTGTAAGGGAATTGAGAATGCACTTGTGTTTGCTCAATGTATCCTGCGTACGTGGCCGATCGTTGGGATTGGTCACCGAAACCGTAATCGGTTGTGGGATATTATTATTATTAGAAGTGCTGCAATAAGGACCACTTAATTGTAAATCATTCGTTTTATCACTGAAATTATCGAGTGAGTTATAATGCGTCCAGAAAGCTAAGATAACGGATTTTAGGATATAACGGAGTTCCCATGTTTTATAACAAATGAAGCTATTTAATTTTACCTTATGACGTAAGCAGCAGTGGCGCGATCAATTATTTTCACGACTCCATTGACACATTATATTGCCGATTGCAACTGGTTTTGGAATTGATAGAATCCGTGAGTCAATGAATTGTTAAACTTTGGAGCACTAGGGGTATTCCGACAATCTAGCCGGCCAAGAGTCAACAAATCTAAGTTCCACGTGCTTCTAGGAAAGCGACTCTCTGCTGCAAAGGATATGTGTCATTAGTTAGAAAACCATTCCCGCGCATCGTGCACCCGTAGGGTCAGTCGAAATTAGAACGAATTTTATATAAACCTGTTTTTAGCGCTCTTGAATTTCAAAGGATCATGGGCATTTTTGTATGGGGCTGGGCGTTCCTCCTCCTTGTGTCGATGACCTCAATATTTATTGTCTAGGATACATTGTGGCATATATACATGGTAGTACGAAATTTTTCTAAAAGATTGGTTTACTTAGTGCGACTAATTGGTAGTCACTTACGTGTAACTCGCACGAGTGTGCTAGAAAGTAGCTCGCATGACAAGCCGAGTAACTGTTTACTGGTTTCTTTTATGCTATTAAATCCATTTTTCTACTTACCCAAAAATGTTTTTACTACGTGAAGTTATATTTTATAATAATAATTATTAGAATTATAATTATGATAGTTAAGCGTCCTATTTCCTTCGGAACCCTAACCTATTAACGTCAGCGGCAACTTTTAATTGGATCCTTAAATGAGTGCCAGATTGAATAGCACTTGGCAAGTTTCCTTAAGGATGACTATTGAATTCCCGCGATTGTGGGCCGCTATCTTTAACAGGCGCGATCGGAAGCCTTACACTTTATTGCAAAAAGTTAATACGCGACCTTAATGAATCTAAGAATTAAGTTTTCTCTCCAAAGGCTTGATTCCGCGGTCTCGGAACTTAAGTAAAACTTTCAATTTAAAACTGATGCTTTTGAAGTTTACTTTGTCGAACAAGTTTTACGGGCATATATTTTGTTAGAAACTATATTAGGTATTAGAAATTATGTAAGAAACTTTATTAGATATTAGGTAAGTATTAGAAATTGCCAAAGCTTTACTAATGTTGTGCTAATGTCTACAGTTTTGTCAGAAATCCAAGACATAATTATTTGTGTGTTATTATTACTTACTGATATAATACACAAGGACTTGCGCTAGATGGTAGAGTATTTCATAAATTAATTATTAATGAATCGTGTATGACACCGAGTTCTTACCGTGGAAGAGCCACGCGTCGGCATGAATGGGCTCGACCGGAGTGAAACCACGGCCTCACAGAAAACCAGCGTGAAGCAGCAGGGTGCTGTGTTTTGCTGCGTGAGTGAGGGTACCGGAGGCCTAATCCGGGGGAAAGGGGGGAGATTAAATGTTGGCAGCGCACTTGTGACTCCACTTTCAGTTTTTCTTTAAAAAAAGAAGGTATAAATAATTGTACTTGGTACTTGAACAATATTAAACCTACAAGGTATGTCTGCAAGATATTTTATGTGTAAATGATTTCAATCATATTATTATTCTACTTAGCTGTTCCACAAAACATATTAACATCGAATTTAATACCTTTGTAGTACCTACGGGTTCTCAAGATATTGCTGACATAAAAGAGACCAAAGAACCCTATTACAATAGAGCGCTTGGACGGTTTTATCAATATTCAGAACGAGCGAAGAATACTAATCGCCCCATCTTAAATTACCCCAGATTATAAAAATAGTAGAGCTGGCACCGCTATCTCAGAACATTTTTTTCTCTGTGCAGATTAACCCTTCGGTGGCAGGCGGGCCCTTGTACCTCCTAATGGGTTCAACCCGGAACAAAGTTTCTTTTTTCATTCAAGCAGATATGAGGCCGATAAACGAGTGAGGGAGGTTTTCCGTTTTTCTCAAATACCGTGCAGGTGAAAAGTATTAAGCGGTTCTCTTTAGAAAATTGTATTTCCTTTTTTGTTTTTAAAAGGACATCGCATTTTACGGCTAGTCGCTGAGGGCCTACCGCCTTAAGTGTGATGGATGTCAGGATTAAATTTGCGGACTTAGCCCTCAGTGTTTGAGCGCGTTTGGTGGTTTTTATGTCAAAATCCAGCTAAGAACGTGTTGAATTTATTTTCATCAAAGCGCTTTAAAAATATTACCTAACGTAGAGATATTAAAAAGAGTTGGGGTGGCATTCTGTTAATTTCGTAAAAAAAAGGTGTAATTAAGACTCATTTTTTTTGTTAATAACTTACTTTTTATTGTAGTTATTACACATCCTACCTACTTATATCACTGTTTGGTCTAATCTTCCATTAATAATGAAACTTATTTTATCGTACTAAAAACCTTCATTAATTAATTACCTTTAAATTTATGCCAAAGTATATTAATCTATCTCCAAAATAAAATGTTAAATTGTAGTGTTTGCTTCACAACGTAAGAAACCCGTACAATTCTCTACAGCTAAAGATTCCAGGTGAATTGAGTTTCCATCTTCAACTTTATCAGGCGAGATCTTTCCCTCTAAGAAATAAAAACAAAAGCTTACCAACAACACAGGTGCAATTTGTTAGAAGAATAGGGAGTTCCCGCGTCTGTTTTCCTCAATGAAGCAAGGCGTCTATCCCGAAATAGAATGCAAATAACGGGAAGCACTAAACAGCCAATCAACGTACTCGTATAGTTAATTCACAGTGCATGCGACCGCAGTATAAATAAAGATTGCCAGTAGCAAGACAACGTTTTCAAACACCGCCCTCGGGGAAAATTTTCTTATACTCGACATTAAAATTTAGAGATTTCATTTTTTTTCTATACAAGTCTTTAATTCGATTTTTAGGTCGAGATAACGAGAATACGAGGGGCCTATTTTTGTACTCTTGAAATTGTATTAGAGACTTCAATACATTCCTCCATATAAAAGTCGAATTAGAGATGATTACCGATCGCACAAGAGAGTATGACAATAAATCATCTTTATCTTTATCCTTTCTTTAAAGAAGTATGCTTCAACCCGTTGCAAAGAAGAATTATGGGCATTACTAATACGGCAAGTCAAGCATCCTTCTACCATACCCTAATCCAGTCATCATCATCATCAGCCCATTCAAGTCCCCACTGTTGGGGCACGGGCCTCCCTCAATCACATGAGGGGTAATTACCACACTCACCACGCTTGGCAGACGGGTTGGCGAGGGTTTTGATATAAATGCAGAGTTTTCCTTCTCTGGGTGCTGATGATCATGCCAGCAGCTTTACCTTAGTCGCCTTTTACGACACCTCGACAAGAGTGAGGGTGGCTTATTCTACTCTGCCGGGGACCACACGGCTTAACACGGCACCCTTATCCAGTATCAGCCTGTATTCCGTTCCACTGCAGGGCAAAGGCCTCCATCATAGAAGTAAGGTCATCGCCACCGGAAGAGGGCCGGTTGCGATTTTGGTTATCGTTTGCACGAAGTGTTTTACCGTAGGTGCAAGCGGATCATCTGCCACTACCTTGAAATGAAATGAAATGAAATGAAATGAAATGATGATGTTGTCACTTCCCCGAACTAAACTTATCAGTGACGCCACTTTCTTTCTCATGAGAAATCTCTCTCTCTTTGCCCTGCAGTGGCATCTCATCTCTTTTTTTGCCTTACAGTGGGACAGTATATAGGCTAATACTTTACTTTACTGTAATCTTTACACTGTAGTACCAAGTGCACAGTGCATACAAGTATGGGTTATAAAGGAACGCGGAAACAAACCGGAAGCTTGTAATGGATGCGCAGCTTGCACTTGCAAATTTACAAGTGGCTGTTTACGACTGCAATTCTTGCTGGAGAACTATCTTATCCTCCATCTAGCAACAAAAAGTCGGAAGAAAATACGGTTGGAGATATTTTATTCAGTCGAATCAGCCAGTCAGCCAGTCTTACTTAGGTACTTCTGCAATGTAAGTACATTGCGTAAGTACGCATGACATGGATATAATATCCCAGAAAGACAAATAAAATTTCAGATTTTTATCCTTAATAAGTAAAATAAGAAGGAGCAGAATCGGGGGTCGAAGGTTTTCGTACAATCTCTCGGAAGAAGCCACCTGACCAAGCTGACCACATCACGTGGAGAAGTTGTTGCTTCAAAGCCGGCGGTCCTTCGAGAAGTGGAAGACTTCTATGGCCGATTATACGCTTCGTATGCATCTCGACCTAATCCCGAAAATGAGGACTCTAGGGCCACATTAACACGCCATTTCACCGAAGACTTGCCAGAAGTCAGCATTGGCGAAATCGAGATTGCTCTTGGACAGCTGAAAAATGGAAAAGCTCCTGCAGAGGATGGCGTTACAACAGAGTTGTTGAAAGCTGGAGGATTACCCGTACTGAGGGAACTCCAAAAGCTCTTTAACGATGTCCTCTACGAAGGGAGAACTCCGGAGGCGTGGAGTAAGAGTGTGGTCGTCTTATTTTTACAAAAAGGGGACAAAACCCTTTTGAAGAACTATCGACCCATTTCCCTTCTAAGCCACGTCTATAAGCTGTTCTCAAGAGTGATCACGAACCGTCTTGCGCGGAGACTCGACGAATTCCAACCACCGGAACAGGCTGGGTTTCGGAGCGGATACGGCACCATAGATCACATCCACACAGTGCGGCAGATTATACAGAAGACAGAAGAGTATAATCAGCCCCTGTGTCTAGCATTTGTGGATTATGAGAAAGCCTTTGACTCGGTTGAAATCTGGTCTGTTCTGGAGTCCCTGCAGCGATGCCAAGTCGATTGGCGATATATCCAGGTGATGAGATGTCTCTATGCTGCCGCTACTATGTCCGTCCAAGTACAGAATCAGCAAACAAGTCCTTATACCATTGCATCGAGGAGTGAGACAAGGGGACGTCATCCCCCCGAAATTGTTCACAAATGCAATGGAGGATATGTTCAAGACGCTGAATTGGAAGAGACGTGGCATCAACATCAATGGCGAATACATCTCTCACCTGCGATTTGCTGACGACATCGTCATAATGGCAGAAACGCTGCAGGACCTACAACAGATGCTGAATGACCTGGCTGACTCTTCTAAATGCATGGGCCTACGGATGAACTTGGACAAACCAAGATCATGTTCAATAAACATGTTCTACCGGAACCGATTGCAATTCACGGTGCCGTCCTCGAAGTTGTTCAAAAATACGTATACCTCGGGCAGACTTTGCAATTGGGTAAAAACAACCTCGAGGATGAGGTGAATAGGAGAATCCAGTTAGGTTGGGCAGCATTTAGAAAACTACGTTGATACCACAGTGCCTAAAGACGAAAGTCTTCAATCAGTGCGTCCTACCCGTCATGACATACGGAGCCGAAACGTAGACACTTTCGGTACGGCTGGTCCACAAGTTAAAGGTCGCTCAGCGGGCTATGGAACGAGCAATGCTCGGCGTCTCTCTCCGAGATCGAATCCGAAATGAGGTGATCCGGCAGAGAACCAAAGTTATCGACATTGCTCACCAGATTAGCAAGCTTAAGTGGCAGTGGGCTGGCCACATTAGCCGCAGAACCGACAACCGATGGGGTAAACGAGTTCTGGAGTGGAGACCGCGTCTTGGCAAACGTAATGTAGGGCGCCCTCTGGCTAGGTGGGGGGACGATCTGCGCAGGATGGCTGGCAAGAGCTGGATGCGAGAAGCCATGGATAGATCACAGTGGCGAACAATTGGAGAGGCCTACGTCCAGCAGTGGACTGCGATAGGCTGATGATGATGATGAAGATTATGAAGTAAAATAAAAATAAAATAAAATAAAACATGAAAAAAACACCTCGCCAAAGTAGACTGTCTTATTACTTAAGGTGACGGGTAGGGCACAGTAGCGACGCCTATATATTTTAATTTTTAGCTACTAAACCGGATCTATGTTAAACAATATCGGCGTTACAACCTCTCGCCAAACACTTATACTATTTATTAAATAACCATGCACAAATGTGCACGTGCACGTCCAAAGCGTACGCAAAAATTGATTCACGCCAAAAGCGACCACTTTTGACGTGAGTCAATTTTTCGCGTACAAAAACGGACCCAACATTTGTGCCTGGTTATTTAATAAATAGTATAAGTGTTTGCCGAGAGATTAAAATCCCCGAAATTGTTTAAAATAGATCCGGTTTAGTAGCTAAAAATTGAAATCGATTGGCGTCGCAAGTGTGCCCTGCCCGTCACCTTAAGGTGACGTGTAGCCCTAACGACACCAATCGATTAAAATTACTAGCTACAAAACCAGATCTATTTTAAACAATTTCGGAACGGGAGTCTCTAAGCAAACATTTATACTATTTATATAATATATTTGCAATAACGCCATAAGTGGCCGTTTTTGAAGGTAATTCAAATTTGGAGTACAAAAGCAGACCCAGAAGTTAAGTTTAAAGTAAAGTTAAAATTCAAAAGCAAGTTAAAGTAAAAGTTAAGTTAAGAGGCTGCAGCTTCTAAACTTTTAAAAAGATATCCGGTTTAGTACATAACAATTTAAATCAATTGGCGTCGCTGGTGTGCCCTACCATAATAACTTTTTTTGTTCAATAAACTGACTTTTCAAATTCAAAATAGGTACCTATACTTTCGAAACGTAAGTTTTTTTTACAAAATCTATTGGTTAGGTAAATTATATTTCAAATAATTATGAAAACATGACGCCACTTCATTTGGAATCCTGTTGGATCACAGAATACTTATTGCGAAATAGAACTCATTTTTCTCTTTGATATTTATAGGCCAAATTAGAAAAAATACTTTACTTCGTTTTACGGTATGGTTATGATCGTGCTATCGTTTTCATAACTTGTGAAGGCGACACATGTAGAAAAATACCGACAATAAGATTGAAATCTATGGTACACGTTTACACGTGTAATATGATACAGTATCTAATCTATAAAATAAACTTGTGGCTTATGTCTTAGTAAAATTTATAACTCTCCTTTTTGCTTCGCCGTAGTCGGATAAAAAGTGAAATATAACTATCAAGAGCAAGCCAAAAATATCATTCCGTTTCACTACCAGATGTGTATTAATAGATTTCTCGGTTAAACTTTTTTATTTTCCAATAACATTTCTGAGATTAGATGTTGAGGACTGGAAGGAGAAAGGTCATCAGGAACATGTCGTGTTTTGACAAGATATTAATAACGTCGGTGTATCGGTAAACATTTTTACATTTCTTAACTATCTTTTCTTTCAACCATTCTGAACAACATTTATTTACTATGTATTTCCAAAATGTATGTGTAGAACATATTAAATTTATTTATTTATTTAAATAAATAAATAAATGAACACATTATATGAACATATTTTATTATATTATATGAACATATTATATTATATTATATGAACACTAGCTGACCCGGCAAACGTTGTTTTGCCATATAAATAAAAGGGTTGATCGTAGAAGGGTGAAAATTGAGGATTGTATGTATTTTTGTATGTTGTATCATAAAAAAGAGAAATTAAAAATTTTGTCTAAAAAATAAAAATAAAAATTTAGGGGTTGTGCTGCCTGCTTTTCCCAGTGAGCTGGATCTATACAGCATCTTTTAATGTCTTTTCAGAGCATCCTTATATCTTAGGTACTGACCACCGCGTTTCCCGCTTCTTGCGTACTGGAGCTCTGAAAAGAAGATGCGCTTCGCAATTCGCTCTTCTGCCATTCGCCGAGATCAATGTCATCCATCGAAGCTGTCGTCGCCATGAGTGTATGATCCAATACCACCGACGTTGGCTCTGCGCAGCACTTCCGTGTCCGAACATCGGTCGAGACCACCGAATTCTCATGATGGTTACGCAGGCCACTTTAGGTGGAATTGATCAAACGTTTCGTATGTGGCGCGATATAGTGTCCATGTCTCCGCAGAATATAAAAGATGGGCAACACAATAGCCCATGTAAACTGATATTTTGGTCGCCAGTTTGAGGTCATGTGAACCGAAGACTTTCGACCTAAGTTGCCGAATGTGCAGCTGCAGCCACTGATAATTATATGAACTTATTATATATATATAGAAATATTAGAAATACTCCCAAAAAAATGTCAACCTTTCGCACAAAATCGCTATTTCGACCAATTCGTAGAACAAAAGTTGTTCCCAATACTAGTTAAATTGATGTAAATGTTTACTGATACCTGTAGGTACATTATTTGAAAAAAAAATGCATTAAAATAACCCTTCTGGCACTTTGTTGTCAAAGCAATTTTCTCTTCCCACCACAAAAATATGAATTCTGAAATGAAACCGGGCAGGTTTCATGTTTCATTCATTGTGTGCCATTTAATTTGTGTTGCTCCGTAGATACACTTCGTTTGTTTATTTTAATTTGTATGGAAATAATGTAATTAAAAATGAAGGTATTTTTGATGCGATTGTTGTATTTTGTTTGTGGTTAAAATATAGCAAAAAATAACTTTTTAACTTGTTATAAAATTGAGAGTTCATTTATATTATTCAATACTAATTGGAGCGAAGTTATTTCACATTTAATATGATATAACTAAGAGATGATAACTTTCTTTTTTCTTTGATATTTTTTGTGAGGCAATATTAGAAAAAACACTTTACTTCGTATTACGGTATTGTTACGATCGTGCTCTCCTTTTCACAAACTGTGAAGATGTCGCCTTCGCCTGTGTGTAGAAAATCAACGACATAAAGATTCAAATCTATGCTATAATCGATAGTAAAAAAAACCAATTACAATTACACTTCTATATTCAACTATACTTCCTATATCAAATTGCCTTCCTATATTCAATTCCCGTGTCAAAGCTCACTTCCTATCTCTATAACTACAACTGTCTTTCCTTGTCTCTTCTTAATATTTAATCTGTTCTCTAGTCTTATACCTATCGATAAGAAATATTTTTATTGATTTTTATTTTAAATTATCTATATATTATTAAGTTTGTATATAGTGTTTATTATTATTTATGTTACGTAATATTATTTTTTATTAATATATAAGTATGTACATTTCTGCCATTTTCAATTTAATTTGTTAAATTGCTTGCACTGCCTTCCGCTTTTACGAATACGTTATTTCTTTCCTCTACCCAAAGGTTGTTTGGAAAAAATCGCTACAAGCGATAAGACTGCCTTATTGTACTGTCTGTTTTTGTTGTATCATACTTGTATTTTGTTTTTGTGCAATAAAGAATTTCTATCTATCTAACTATCTAAAACAATGAATGAGGCCCAAATTTCACCGACTATAAAAAGCAATTTAGTTTCATAAATAGTTCAAAATTCATACTCACAAAATACAATTAATTAAGATCTTGTTTGTACACATACGAGAAAGCAATAAAGAAATTGAACTAAATTCATTAAATTTTTTCAAACAATTTCAAATTTCTGTGTGAAACCAAGCTCAGCACTAATAAAAAAGACATTAAGTATTGAACAAAAATAGAAATCATATTCCATTTTAGCTAAAATACATATAAAATTTTAGCTTATTTTAATTTTATTGGAGGTACTTTTAATATCTAAATTATTTTATTTATTCAATATTGACCGTGGGAGAGCCACGCTTCGGCATGAATGGGCCGGCTCGACCGGAGTGATACCACGGCCTCACAAAAAACCGCCGTGAAGCAGCACTGTGCTGTGTTTCGTGAGTGAGGGGTACCGGAGGCCCAATTCGGCGGAATGGGGGTTTAAAGGTTGGCAGCGCACTTGTGACTACACTGGTGTCGCGGATGTCTATGGGCAGGCGGCGATCGCTTACCATCAGGCAGACTCGTCTGCTCGTCTGCCACCTGTCACATAAAAAAGAAACTATTACAAAAAAATAGCTATACTCCGTTTTGGGGTATTATAAATCAACGTCTAGTACTAGCTAATAACGTTGCATTTGCGAGTGTAATTTAGAAATGCAGTGTACGCGGAAACCGTCTGAGTGGTAATGGATGCACAGCTCACATTTGGAAACATTAAACAAATCAGCTCAGAGCTAGCGTGCTAGCCAATAACTAAAGGAAATCAAAATGACCGAGGATATAGCATATCTTCCTAGAAACTGACTTACGATAGGTAAAGGACTGGTTCATTTATAGTGTAATTATGTTTGAACTAGATACATGCTAGTTGAATAATTCATTGAACGATTAAACTAATTCATGTAACGACGTCTAAATGCTTGTTCACGTTGACTTGTACCATAAGTTTGATGTTTCGCGACCGCGCCCGCCACCGCGCTCGCAGAATATCAAACATATGGAGTAACATGGAAGTGTTCACATACGAAACGCACGTGCGGTCTAAGTAGCGGGCAAGCTAGCGACTGGCGCGCGCTCGCCGCTCGGCGTAGGTATTGGCTTGATGTTACACTAAGATCCAGTTGAAATTACCTGATTAGTGTGAATTGTTTTTTGCTCATTACATTTACTTATAACCGGTGTTTTACTTCATAGCTCTACTAAGATTACCATAGACTTGCTAAACCGAGGACTGATTCGACCTACATGACAGAAGATAATAACTATCCGCGTAGTAATATACTCCGTTCACTTAGTTTCGTAATCAAACTCAATTTTGTTTATTCAAGCTATACCATATCTCACGAGTAACTGAACGCCGTGTGGTCCCCGGCAGAGTAGAATAGGCCACCCTCACTCTTACCGAGGTGTCGTAAAAGGCGACTAAGGTAAAGCTGCTGGCATGATCATCAGCACCCAGAGAAGGAAAACTCTGCATTTATATCAAAACCCTCGCCAACCCGTCTGCCAAGCGTGATGAGTATGGCAATTACCCCTCATTTGATTGAGGGAGGCCCGTGCCCCAGCAGTGGGGACTTAAATGGGCTGATGATGATGATGAAATGAACGACTGACATTATAAACCGGCAAAAAACCGTTCATGATAATGACACCGGCATACTTTTGTTATGTATGGTTATATAGGTAATGCCAAAAATCAAAAATCAGATAACAGCTAATATGTTGTCATTGTCACAGCTGACAATGACAACATATTAACGGTTATTTTGTCAAAATTGGCGGTCTAACGATTTACTATTGGAATAAGCGTTGACTGTTGGATGTGTAGTTGGACTATAGTCCATTCATTATCAAGGTGAATAGGACAGTTCTATTTTGACATTAAAAGTGAGACGCCCTTTTTAAACCTAGCCGATATTTTTAAAAATCGAGAATATTTTCTTTAGAAATCTAATCAACTTTTTATTTGTTTGATTTTTAATTTTGATCTACATTTTATCTATGAATTTGAATTAACTGGATATGGAATACAATATGTAAATCTTAGTGGTACACACGCAATAAACCACAAATAATTAAATAATATGTATCTTATTCGTCTGACAAATAACAACGCTTGACGTGTCGTAACTACCTTTGGCACCAAGAGAAATTACTTAGTTCTTGGTCAATAATGTATTCTATGCGGACATATTTTGCACGAAACAATAATCGTGATTCGATGGTATGGTGGTCGCCATACCGATTACTGATTTATTGCGATTGTTTGTTTCAATCCCTATGAGCAAAATTTCGATTAGCGCATTATGCAATTCATAAGATATTTTTTACTTTATAGGTAATAACTATTTTAAGTTCTTGTTTAGATCAATTGAGAAAGATTAATACTTGTTATTTTTGAAGAATAAGAACACCAAAATGTTAATGATTTTTACAACTTAGGTACCTAATATTTTATTTGTAGAAAGATGGATGAATGATACGAAACGTTTGAACTGTCCTATTCACCTTTAGGTACGGAATGGACTATGGTTGGTAGAACGGATTTTTATTTTACACTGCATATAACTGCGCTATATCATAGATTTATCGTTGAAGGCCTGAATCAAATAATGCGTCTTCACATTGGCCTAGCTAAATATAGTTTACAATTATTCATGTAAAACTGTAAAAACATATCAACGCGACATACAAGTAGCATAGCTTGATTTGTACAGTACAACATTGTACAGACAACTTAACATCGGGTTACCAAAATCTGTCAGATTTCCTCAATTAATATTGAACCAAACGTGTTTCACATAAAGTTGAGAATCAGTTGAAGACTGACCGTACTATGACAATATTGCCGTGTTCTATTTTCAATCTTATAATAAATCATCTATTTTCAAACATGCGATGGTAACTCAGTGGTTAGGAACGCGGCTTTTATACGGAGGGTCATGGTTCAAATCAGACCTCTGAATTTTTTAAATCTATCTGCATATCTCTACCATTAGCTCGATGGTGAGGGAAAATATCGTGAGGAAGACCGAACGTTTCGGATAGTTTCTGAAACGTGTAACTATGATTCAGTTGGTCTGATTCCCCTGTTTAAGGTTTGCGAAGTTCAGAGGCAGTCGCTTCATTGTAATTACCAGTTTCCCAAAATCCTGAATCATGATCCAAGCGTAACCCGGGCTCCAGAGCGACAGCTTTAGACGCAACCGGGAATCATATGCTTAGAAGGAGACAATATCATATTGAATTTTTCGTAAGAAACGGCAACTTCCGCAATCCGTTAAATTTCATTGCACGACTTAGTAACATTATTTATAATATACATTTTTATTATTATTTGTGACCATGAAAGTTTATTTTGAGTAAATTAATCAAACTAGATTCTGGCATCATGGATTATTAAGGAGCTATATTTTATGATCGCAACAACAACTGCTCGCTTTTTGCCGAGACAAGTAGCCGTCTATACAAGATGAGTAATGGCATAAACAATAAATAAGGTAGCGTCTGGAACCTGAAATTTGGCGACTTCTGAAAGATTAGCCCAGTCAAAATAGATTACGAGTTTGCAAAAAACCTACTAAAGTTGATTTTAGTATAAGTTTAGGACTAATTAAATAAATGGTAGGTATGGTAAACAGTAGAGCTAAAAAAGGAATTTTCTTTACCTAGTTTTTTGTTTTACTTTATTAAGGAAAACTTACTGCTTACAATGTTATCATCATCATCATCAGCAACCCACACTCGTCCACTGCTGGACATAGGTCTCCCCTAATGCACTCTCATCCAGCCCACACCAGCCAGCCTTCGAATGTCATCATCCCATCTTGTCGCAGGGCGCACAATGTTATATTTGTATCTAAAGTAAATAATAAAAGCTAATTAAAAGTTTTTAAATGCGGTTACTAGAAAACTAAATATATAACCAAAATTCGAGTTTTTTTTTTATGGATGAGACGCACCACCAGCGATTGGTCAGTTTTGGAATGGGCGTCATTGCATCTCAAATGACCCTATATAATACAGATATCATCACAGGTCATTTATGAATTAGATAAATGTTAGTTAAACCTTTTCTAACTAAAACGGTGTTAAAAAGCATTATTCATATATTTTTTTCAATTTGTATGTTTTTTTTTTGTTTTAAACTTTATTAACACCGTTTTAGTTAGATCTAATCAATATGTTTCAATATTTTTGCAAAACGTTACAGTAACATCAAACAAATTACTAATCAAATTATAACTTCCAACATACATTGCTAATTTCAAGAAAAAACATTCAAACATGATGATTCATTCACAGCTGCAACACTGCCTGGTAGAACTTTCCTTGTAACTTTTCCAATCTACAAATGTACATTACACTTGAAACCAGAGATTAAATAACAAGTTAGGTAAGCGTTATCCACAAGAAGAAATGTGAAGATGGGGATTGTTTTCAAAACCTACGCGCACGATCAAAATATCAGAATCAATACAACAATAACTTCTCTCATCTTAGCGTGTCATTCCCGGTCGCATCCAAAGCTATCACTCTTGAGCCAGGGGTACGCTTGGACTATGATTCAGAATTTGGGGAGTCTATTAATTATCAAAGCTATCACTCTTGAGCCAGGGGTACGTTTGGACTATGATTCAGAATATAGGGAGTCTATTAATTATCAAAGCTATCACTTTTGAGCCAGTAGTACGCTTGGACTATGATTCAGAATTTGGGGAGTCTATTAATTATCAAAGCTATCACTCTTGAGCCAGGGGTACGCTGTCTCTAATTCGTATGGAAGGCGCGTTCTGAACCACTCTCTAAAAGGTTACTTCATAATCCAAGCTTACCCCAAGCTACAGCTTTGGATTCAACTGGGAATTACACTCTAAGATGAGGAGGAAGAGGTCGAACCAATACTGCTTAATCATAGCAAGATCACGCAATGTTAGGAAATCTGCAGTAAAAAATATTTTCCAAAAATTTACAAAACTCTGTTCGCTGCTCTGAAGATAAGAGTACATCATCGGAGAAAAAAATTTTGAGCGCGGCACGATTCTGAACATCAGTGACTTTAAGCTGAATGTTTGCTGTATATTCAAGCAAAACAGTACATCATCAGCAACCCACACTCGTCCACTGCTGGACATAGGTCTCCCCTAATGCACGCCACTGCTCCCGATTTTCGGCCACTCTCATCCAGCCCACACCAGCCAGCCTTCGAATGTCATCATCCCATCTTGTCGCAGGGCGTCCTACACTACGCTTACCGAGTCGCGGTCTCCACTCAAGGACTTTACGGCTCCAACGGCTGTCAGTTCTGCGGCTAATATGACCAGCCCACTGCCACTTCAGTTTGCTAATTCGGTGGGCTATGTCGGTGACTCTGGTTCTCTGTCGGATTACATCATTTCTGATGCGGTCCATCAGAGATACTTCCGAGCATGGCCCTTTCCATAGCTCTTTGAGCGACTTTGAACCGGTGGACTAGTCCAGCCGTGAGTGTCCACGTCTCGGCACCGTAAGTCATGACCGGAAGGACGCACTGGTCGAAGACTTTCGACTTAAGACTTTGAGGGATGGGTGACGAGAAGACTTGACGAAGTTTACCAAATGCTGCCCAGCCTAGCTGAATCCTTCTATTGGCTTCTCTCTCGAAGTTGTTTCTGCCTAATTGGAGCGCTTGTCCTAGATAGACATATTCCTGAACAACTTCGAGAGGTACTCCATTAACAGCGACCGGTCCCGGATCAACGAGCTCGTTGAACATGACCTTGGTTTTATCCAAGTTCATCCGAAGACCGATGTGTTTGGAAGATTCAGCCAGGCTGCTCACCATCTCCTGTAGGTCTTGTAGGGTTTCCGCCAAGATGACGATGTCGTCTGCGAATCGTAGGTGTGACATGTACTCGCCATTAATATTGATTCCGCGCTCCTTCCAGTTTAGCGTTCCAAACATGTCCTGCAGCGCAGCGGAGAAAAGTTTCGGTGATATAACATCTCCTTGTCTCACACCACGTCGCAGCAGGACAGGCTCAGTTTGGCCACTTTGGATTACTACGGACATATTAGCAGCGTCATACAGACACCTCAACACCTCGATATATCGCCAATCGACTTGGCACCTTTGCAAGGCCTCTAGAACAGCCCAGGTCTCGACGGAGTCAAAAGCTTTTTCATAGTCCACAAACGCCATGCACAGGGGCTGGTTATACTCTTTGGTCTTCTGTATAACCTGCCTCACTGTGTGAATATGGTCTATGGTGCTATAACTCCGTCGGAATCCGGCCTGCTCTGCAGGTTGAGCTTCGTCAAGTCTTCGTGTAAGGCGATTCGAAATGACTCTTGAGAACAGCTTATAGACGTGACTCAGGAGAGAAATTGGTCGATAGTTCTTCAGTAAAGTTTTGTCGCCTTTCTTGAAGAACAATACGACCAAGCTCCGCTGCCACGCCCTAGGAGTTCTCCCGGAGAAAAGAACTGAGTTAAATATACGCCGAAGTTCCTTCAGCACCGGCTTGCCGGCTGCTTTCAGAAGCTCGGTTGTAACTCCGTCTTCTCCCGGGGCTTTTCCATTTTTAAGTTGCCCAAGAGCTGCTTCGATCTCCTCCAGGCTGATGTCGGGAAGATCCTCCGTCGCATGGCGGGTTAATGTGGCTCTTAAATCCTTCTCATCCGGCGTAGGGTGAGGTGAGTGCGACGCGTATAACTGGCTGTAGAAGGTGTAAACTTCCGAAAGAATCTCAGGCTTGGACGTAACGACTTCTCCGTTTGTTTTGGTCACCTTCAACAGGTGGCTCCTTCCAAGCTGTTGTACGAAGACTTTGGACCCCCGGTTCTGCTCAATTGCTCTCTGTATTGAGAGTGTATTGGAACTTCGGAGGTCACGTCTTATCAGCTTGGAGATGGACTTATTCAGAGCCCGTTGTTCTGCCGAAGTGACTGATGGATCGTTCCGCCTTTTGTCCATTAGGTCCAGAGTCTCTTTCGAAAGTTTAGACCGCTTGCCCATACGTCGCAACTCACAAAATTTTGCACCCTCGTCCCGAAGGATTTCCACCACTTGGTCGAGTTCTTCGTCGATATCCACGTCAATTGTGGTTTCCAAAGCAGCGAACCGATTTTCCAATTTTAGTTGGAGGGCGTCGGAACCAGCGAGCGATTGGAGCAGATTTGGCCGGAGCGTGGACTTCATCAACCGAGAACGTTCAAGCTTAAAATCGATATTCAGAGTGCCTCTGAGAAGTCGGTGATCACTTCCGGTTTTAAACCTATTGATCACTGAGACATCTCTGAATATTCGCTTTTTGTCCGATATGATGAAGTCGATCTCATTTTTAGTCATAGTATCGGGGCTCTGCCACGTCCATTTCCTCTGGGGCTGTTTCTTAAAGAACGAGTTCATTAAGAAAAGCCCCTCGCGCTCTAAGAAATTGACGAGCATTTGCCCCCTATGATTTCTACTCCCAAAGCCGCATGATCCCAACATCGATTCGCTGCAAGTCTGTACACCCACTTTAGCGTTGAAGTCCCCCATGACAACGTTATAGTGAGCCTTGGTGGTGGTGTGTAAGGCTCGAGAGATGTCCTCATACATCTCTTCCACGACATCGTCCGGGTATGTCGACGTTGGAGCGTACACTTGAATAACCTTTAGGCTATACCTGTTGGTTAATTTAATTACGAGGTACGCAACCCTCGCCGATACACTGGAGATTTCAATAACGTTGTCAGTGAGGACTTTGTTGACTAGGAACCCGACGCCGCCCTGTGACGGATTATCTCCTTCCCTGAAGTACATAAGATGGCCAGACTCTAGGGTCAGCGTGTCCTCGCCCTCTCTACGGACTTCGCACAGCCCGAGAACATGCCATCTTATGTGCTTCAGCTCCTCCTCGAGTTGGGCCAAATGTGAGTCGAGTCGTAGCGTGCGTCCGTTAAACGTCGCCAAGGTCAGTGTGGTATGGCGGCCTTCCGTATACCGGAGATTCTTAGCACCCCCTGCCCTGCCGTTACCGAGACCGCCGCCTTGGCCCGGAATAGCAGGGCTGCCGGGAACTGGGGGCCGGGGCAATATAGTGTCTTTCATTAGGGGGAATGGACCATAACCCACCACGCTGGTCCAGTGCGGGTTGGTGGGTGGTTCGCCAGGGCCTCTTTTGTTGGTTAGCAGGACGCGCCACGGGCAGGAGAGGTTGACTTGGAACCCGAAAGATGTTGTGTGGGCCCCCTTACGTCCCAAAAAAAAATGATTCATCGACAACTGAATTTAACAACACATTAGCACATTATTATTATTTTTAAACTACTTTGCACTGCCTTCCCTTATTACGAATATTTCTTTCCTCTACACAAAGGTTGTCTGGAAGAAATCGCTACAAGCGATAAGACCGCCTTATTGTACTGTCTGTTGCTGTTGTATCATGTTTGTCTCATCTCACGACTGACCGGATGGCGCAATTGGTAGTGACCCTGCCTCTTACGCCAAAGGTCGTGGGTTCGATCCCCACCCTGGACAAACATTCGTGCGATGAACACTTGTGTTTGTTCGGTGTCTGGGTGTAATATATGTATTTAAGTATATATTTGTGTTCCTCTGTTGTCTGATATCTGTAACACAAGTGCTTAAGCTACTTAGTACGGAATCAGGTCAACGTATGAGATGTTGTGAGAATTATATTGTATTTTATTTTTGTGCAATAAAGAATATCTATCTATCTATCTATTAGCGATCTCTCTGATTTCGCGGATGTTCATGGGCGGCGATGATTACTTTCCATCAGGTGACTCGCTTTCTCGTTTGTCCGCCGCTAGTATAAAAAAAAGAATATTTTTTGTCAGCTTCAAGTGAATATAGTACCTTACCTGCAGGCACGGTTGAAAGTCAAATACTTTGGCGAGCGACTTCATTGTCCACGTGCCTGGGTTGGGCACGTCTTGGTCTAGTGCTTTTTTCATATACATATTAATTTCATCACACATGTATAAAACATAAGGTCTTAAAGATAAGCAATGAGCAAACATATGGACCCTGGGAGAGCACAGCAAAATAAAACAATAATAAAGCAAATAAGTTTTACGTTAAATTAATTCAATCAAAATTATAATTCAGAAAATCCAAAAGATATTAATAAAAGAAATGCGAATTAATCGTTTCCGAAACAAAACTAAACTAAGTTTTCTAAGAAAACCGACACTTTCTAGGTATCTTTGATCATATTATTTTGAGACTTCTTTACCTAGGTAACAATACGAGTAAAGTTTTATATGATGGTTCTTCAAAAAAATATTTCTCATTGGATATAGCTAAAGTAAAAGGTACATGTGAGGCAACAAAATTCAAACCTTTATAGCGAAAGCTGACTGACAGATCTATCAACGGAGGGCCTAAATAAACTAACTATGAAGGTTAAAATATTAAAATTTTGCACAGGAGTTTCTTTTATAGGAGGGAAGGTAGCACTAAGAAAGGATTTTTGTAAAATCACACCATGAGACGGTAAAAAAGAGTTCAAAGTTAGTATGAAACTTTGCCGTCTTTGAAATTATTCGAATGAAATTCGATTTCGATAAGATTGATTATTATGAACGTTCTTCATTGAAAGTCATGAAACACATGTAAAATATTTTTTTTCGAAAATCATCCCCTTTACGAGTAAAATGGGTGATGGAAGTTTTTGAATTGCGCAATATTGAGTACAGAAGCAAAGTGAGGGAGGCCACTAGTAGTTTATAAACCTTTTGTAGCGTGAATGGGTAAAAAGTAAAAGTCGTGTCTGTGGAGTTTTCGGGCTTGGATAACTTGATCCTTTGGAAGTCTAAAGTGAATACATTCTACTTAGCAAGTATGGACCATGTTATTCTACTTATCATTATACTTAAAGATATTTTGGGTCAATATTTGAGTTTTAAGGTAATAGGCAGTTAACTGTAGGTCATACGCCTCAATTCCTCCATGCTCGCCATTCATTTGTCTTGTGATAATACAAAGCGGTAGAAAATAGTACACAATAATTTATTAATTACTAAAATTTAACTAACTATGCTGGCACAGCGACCCATAGTAAGTCTTGGCCTCCGATTATAAGAGCCTCCATTTCGGTCGGTCTCGCGCCACTTCCATCAACAGTCCGCGCAAATGCTTATCGACCTCATCTTTCCATGCGATATCTTGGACGGCAGACTGGCCTGCGCCCATTAGGATATCCCAGGTATGCCCTCTTTACTACACGATCTTCTCCCATTCTCTCGAGGTGGCCGAGCCAGCGAAGTAGATGCGCTTTAGTCTTGCCGATGATGCCAGGCTAAATTTAACTCCTAAATTTTAATTTATTTTACTAAATTTAATTCCTTTTAAATAATTTCCTTGTGTAGGTAACTTAATTTTAATTTTTTGATATCCAATTTGACAATAATACCTAATATACGTATTACTTCCTTGTTTATATTATTTGGTTTTACTTGTGAAGATCATCTTGCTTAAGAAAGTTATTTGTGATCTCATTTCGCACATCGCAGGCGACTGAGAAACTGGCCTCGATTCCGGAAACTTTTCTAATCTTCGTATAGGGTCTGATTGGTTTACGTAATACGCTAAGCATTACTCTGGATTTTAAAGCTAATGTGACAGCCACAACACTAATGTGACTTGAAACCAAGAGAAGCAAGAAACATAGGGTCTAATCTTTAAGGAAAAATTCGCCTTCCTATACATATTGCACCAATCATCTGGTCCCTGATTTTTAATAGCTCCCTATTATATGTCTTATATAAAGTGCTGTGCCAGTGTTTCATTGTTATTCTCGCTCGATGCTTGCATTCACATCACCCGCATCCTCCTTATCATGATCATTGTCACTCATCACCCACAACAAGACCATTTATTTTTTTCCGAGTGGGAAGTGTTCGCCACCACCCATAAGCACTTGAAATCCTTAGTGGTCAGGAAACGATATTTGCGGAACAGATTTTTTTGTTAACGTTGGTAATAAAAATATGTTCAAATCTCTGTTCCAATTTAATATTAGCCAGTGAGATTTACATTTTTCGTCAGTTTCAAAAGTATATAAACATAAGTTCCAAATCAAAGATACCTACATTGATGAACCTACCACCTTATAAGTTTAAGGGTCGCGGTCTGTCTACACCAGTACGAGTATCTATAGAAAGAAATTAAATATTTGTAGGTCAGTTGATCTGGTTCCCCTGTAAAGGGTTGGAAAGTTAGGTAGTTGCTAATTTCTAATAATAAAAGGCTCACCAAATCCTTGATCATAGTCCAAGCGTACCGCAAACGAAACCGAAAAAACACACTGAGTTGCGGTAAGTGAGATGATGATGAAACGCGAATAAAAGATGAAAGTGAAAACATTATTTTTCTCTCTTTGGTTACCCGTGGAATTAGAAAACAAAAACCAATTTCTGTTACAGGTCTGATTTAGTCCATAGATGGCACTGGCAAGTACTTAGATTCAATAGCGCTCCAATTTGTAGCTATTACAAATGCAGACCATTCGTTCCTAACCATTGATTCTCTGCAGTATTTAGGAGCATGAGCACAGACCGAACTGTAGGGGCAGGATGTCAGTTGGATTATGGTCTGTGGGGAGAATGTGTAAGCATAAGACCGATCACATTACCATCTGTGTGTTCCCTTAGGTACAATCCGTCGCATAGCAGATAGATTTGTAATGCTCGGTTTTAGATTCTACAACATTTTAGATAGTCAAATGTCGGAACCAAACATATTTATCAAAGCTTCTTATTTTGACATTATTGCTCGTACTAATGCATACAATACATACAGGCTGTATCAATGTATAGTTACATCCTTATAATGTCCTCCAAACCGATATTTTGGTCATGGCGGCCAATCTAACAGATCGGCCATCGACGCAGAACATATTATAAAAATACAAATAACTTTATTGTACATAAGTAACTACAATATGTACACTGTAAATAGTTTAATAACATACTTATTAGATAGGTATATTAAACGAATTAGTTTAATTCTTTTCTATGCCAAAACAATGTTTATTAAAACATAATGTAGGTAGGTACAGAGACATAATCCTTTACCTTCCGTACTAGTACTATCGTAGTGCACAAGTGTTTGCGCAGACACAAGTGCACTCTCTTTTCCGTTACCCTCATATTTCGATGGGAAACCACTGTGACACGTCGGAAGAGATCAGGCCAAGGACCAACGTGCATTCCGAGGCACGGAGGTATAAGGCCGCCTACTTCCAGACTCCGGGCTGACACTGAGAATATCTTAATAGAAACACTCGGATACTCGGGACCCCAAGCGCAAGCCGTCGCTTTAAAGAGCGACCCACTAACCACTGCGCCACCGAGGCAGTCACATCCTTATAAACACGTATTTTACTCATATTTCCTTTTGTTTTATTATTTTTTCAAATTGTTTTTTTGCCTTCTGAAAACAAACTAATTAACACAGAAAGGCCGAAGTTAGCACATCTCACATGCATGTTATCGCATGTGCCATGTACGGAATTGAGTACAAGGCCCCCAAAAACCTGGAGTTGAAAATTAATGAAGTTTTCATACTCAAGACTAAGCGTAAGCGTTTATTATGGTCACCAGTGGGTTTAGTACAATACGAAACGCACCTACGCGCAGCACCATCTATTGAGATGCCGCAGAACTAATGTTACAATGGACCCAACATTTGTGTATAGTTATATAATAAATTTTTGTATATTTGTAATTGTAACCCCGAAATTGTTTAAAAAAGATCCGATTTAGTAGCTAAAAATTAAAATCGTTGGCGTCGCTAGTGTGCCCTACCCGTCACCTTAACACCGCACTTGTTTCACTTGTCTATTCCGCATTGAGTGGGTATGTTCCCTTCTTTGTCTAGTACGAGTAACCTATAGCTCTTGCTACGAGTAGAGAGGTAGATTGAACTACTTGCAGTTCACCCAAAAGTATTTACTTCCTTGTTGCAAAAGATTAATACGGTGTTATCCAGCTGTTTGTTCGCCTACTTCTATCACTCTTCAAACAAAACAAAACTTCAGACTGAGTACCAAGATACCACAAACATACATGTAGTATTTTGTTTGATAGAAACGTAACTTCGATTTCTAAACATAGGGAGAGCTATTATACATTTCGAAACACCAATGCATTTCAGAATGTTTGTTTGAAAATACATAGTTTTGCGGAGATCATTAAGACATCAAAGGCAGCGTCGTTTTACATTACGCTCTTTGTGAAGTCAACATAGTACTCGTATGACTTTTTAATTAAAAAGTCAGCAGTTAAATGGGTCGTTAGTTATACTCGTTTTTCTAGAGCAGCTAACCTAGATTAGAATTAACGCTCATGGCTAAAACAAATTGAGATTAATTCTGTTAGAGCTGGCTCTAAAGTGACTAGTAATTGTCGACGTAATATTAAAAAGTATTTCTTACTGGGTATATATTAGAAAGTGAATTTAGGAGGGTTGTTAAATTTAATAAGCAAGCTATTTAATAGGTATATAAAGAACAATGGCGAAATATTTGTTGAGTTATTTACTTAGCGTCTTAAAATATCGTTATTACGAAATTATGTCATTTAAATTAATACGAAGTTCCAGACCTTACTAAACCCAGAAAAAATATTGATATTTAAAATGAACTCGTATGTCTAATATAACCCTTAATCGGACAGTGGTAAAATAGTTCCCACCAGATTTTGAACTTTATGTGTCATAGCATAAGAGCGAAAACCAATGAAATTTTTCACTGACTCATATCCGATTAAGGGATAAAATGTAATTAAAATGACATTTTTTTTATCATGCTCCAAACATCGTGTTATACTCGACTAAGTGTGTAGCGGGCCTTTGGGGTTTCCCAAGTGATAATGTCACTTGGTCAAAGTGACCCCTGGCTTTTTAGAACTCTGTTGAAAGTACTATTGGACAAAAAAAATAGTATTTTAGTCAGTATTAAGTAATTATTTAGTTTTTGTTCAATTACAAATTGTTTGTTCAGATATAACCTCAAAAACGTCAAAATGATATATTTTTATTTCCAGACTTACCTGTACCTAACGTCAATCTGTTAAGGAACAAGCTGTATATTATGACACATTTTTCATATCAAGACGAAAATAAAATATACTTACAAAAATGTTGTATGGATGTTCGCCATTGTTATTTACCAAAAACTTCGAAATGGCAAAAATAATTATGAAATAGGTACCTAAATCTCATTCTAGAGACACATAATTTTCCCCAATTCACATACTGAATTGTAAATTTACAAAACATCGCCTTTAATTGACAATTCTATTGAAACTCAAAGCGCTTCTAAACGCACAGATTACGTGACATTACATTCAGAAAAATTGGCCTTAACTCGTACCAAATTGCACATAAACCTTGCTAACGTTAGAAAGTTTGAGACAAGTAATCAGCGAAGTAAAAGGGGCCAGCAATGAGTGGGGACGTATCTAAAATTGGAAACGACGCGATTTGTCCAGGAAACGTCTATTTTAGTCAAAGCGAGGGCCCTGGGGGCATTGAAAAATAATAAAGTACAAAATTACCTTCGACGGGGAACTTTGCAAAGGCGCGCCCGCGGCCATGATCCGACGTTCCTCCCGGCTCGCCCCAAAGAAAATATCTCATGGTAACCGCCAGCATCGTTTTACTACACTCGTTTGTTGTGGCTCTTTACAACTTAATAATCGATTTTTAATGATGCTATGTACGCCGAGTGAAAGAGGCGGGGGTGAAGTTTGAATAACATTGTCGGCAAACCTTTTTACGTTAGTCGAATGAACACTTTTTGTGACGATTTTTATAGGTTGTTCTATTCAGCCCCTTGGACCATATTTTTAGGTACCTACAATGTATTTAATAATTAAGTTTTCTGTCTTGCTCCTTCTCATTCTGGACCATTTTTGGCATAATGATATAAAATTATTTTACTCCCGTCCAAATAACACGACTGAATTTTGTAAGGGTTTCAATAATGCTAGCTCATCATCAGCGCACATGAAGACCAAAACGAAAGTGAGTTGTGACAAATTTGATTACCACAAAAAGTTTTTGATGAAATTCATGTTACAATGAGTGGCAACTTGCTTTGCTAGCAACAATAACCTCTAAAGCTTCAGAAGGAGACTGAGCAATAATGTATGGAGCTTGGATCAAAAAAAAAATGTCGGCCACTTCAAGTAGTAACCTCTATTTATTGATAGTCATCGTCATCGTCAGCCCATTTAAGTCCCCACTGCTGGGGCACAGGCCTCCCTCAATCACATGAGGCGTAATTGCCATACTCACCACGCTTGGCAGACGGGTTGGCGAGGGTTTTGATATAATTGCAGAGTTTTCCTTCTCTGGGTGCTGATGATCATGCCAGCAGCTTTACCTTAGTCGCCTTTTACGACACCTTGGTAAGAGTGATTCTACTCTGCCGGGACCACACGGTGCGTTAATGATAGTGATATGATTAAATTATTTTACACCGTAATTTTTTTATTGTTTACATCCCAAAAACGTCATGAAGAAAATCAGCTGTTCCATACATTATTGCCGGGTGGATATTCTATTTTGTATGGAACAGCTGTTTTTTTTCGCTTATTTTATTGATCTGACATACTAAATGGACTTTATTCACGATACCTATTAGGAGGTTTTCGGGATGTAAACGATAAAAAAATAACGGTGTACAGGTTTAGAGTTGAAATGTTTAAACATACATGCCACGTTCTAAATAATCGTGGAGCGACTGTACAAAATGAGTACCTATCTAATGTTGAGGATTTGTTACAACTTTTAATTAATCAAGACGGGAATTAACACGATATTTATTATGTTATACAACATTGTGTACTCACATATTTTACTCGACGTTTCGGCTACGTTACAGCAGCCGTGGTCACGAGCGGACATCTTTGCATTATCGCAATTTCGCATTATGTTTATTTATTTCTTTAGTATATTTTATGTATCAACATATGTAATGTATTAACATGTAAATTATACATAAGTACTTATAAATAGTTTTAAGTCATTCGAATGTATGACGATTTGTAAGTGCTGTGTACAGTCCTATGCAAATAAAGAATTATTTGGCTTTGACTTTGACATCATCAGTCCACTCGTGACCACGGCGGCTGTATCATAGCCGAAACATCGAGTGAAATATGTGAATACACAATGTTGTTTCACATAATAAATATTGTATTAATTCCCGGCTTGATTAATTACAGTTATAATGCAACGCGAAAATTTAAACAAACTATTTGTTACAACTTGCCTTAGTATCAACTTGACTCGATCTCTAAAATGTTACCAGTACGTCATGAATTTGGAACAAATACAACAGCAATTGAACAGAAGTAGACGTTGCTTGGGCCATTCATCACGCGATTATTCCGAAATCACAATATAATTACGGTAATGCGCTGGCAGCGGGTGATTTCATCATTGTTAATGTCTCTAATTAAACTTTATTGGCCACATATTTCATGGGCTATGCTAATTAAAACAATTTCAAAGGTAAGAGACACATCAAGGGTAATAATAGCGTTTAGTCAATCTCGACTTATAAGCCATCTTTCAGTCTCCTTTAGTAGTCCTTGCTGGTTAGTAAAAGTGAAATGGTATAATGTAATAGCTTATCATTGTAAATGTCTCTAATTAAACTTGGCCATATATTTCACGGGCAATCCTAATTTAAACAAATTCAAACGTATGAGACACATCACAGTCTTAATTCTCCTTTGTGTAGCCTACCTGCTTAATAAAAGTGAAACTAAACAACGCTCTGTTAGGTCTAGTGGTACAGGGCCGTGATTTCGGAGTCCCGGATTCGATCCCAGGTCGAGCGAAAAGTAAGTTTCGATTTATTCAGGCATCGCTCGGGTTTGTGATCACCAATCCGAATTTGGCAAGCGTGGTGATTAAGACTAATCCCATCATAGTAGCGATTGGTGAATAGGTCGCACTTTAAAGCGACGGGTGCTCAAGAGGTCCCGGGTTCGATCCCCGGGTCGGGCCAAAAATTTGTACCTAAGTTTTCAGTAAGAAATTCTTAGTGTCAGCCCGAAGTCTGGAAGTTGGCGGTCTTGTACCCCCGTGCCTCGGAAAGCACGTTAAGCCGTTGGTCCTGCGCCCTATCCCTCTCCGGTCGTGTCACGCTGGTGTTCCATCGGAATATGAGGGTAAGGGAATAGAGAGTGCACTTGTGTTTGCGCACACACTTAAGCACTATAATATATCCTGCGTACGTGGCTGATCGCTGAGATTGTCCGCCGTAGCCGTAATCGGTTGGAGGATATTATTATAACTTGTTTTCTATGCAGTTAATCTAAAATCTCGGCGCGCGATGTAGGTACGCATATATAGTGTCATACTTTCTAGTTATATATATAAAACTACTTACTTGAACATGATCCTCTAGCATTGCGGCGGGACATAGCTTCCCTCAGCATTCTATACCGCATTTATCATGGGGAGTGCTCTGAAGAACAGTTTGATCTACTCCCTGCGGCCGAATTCTAACATCGAACCACTCGCAAGCGATTGTCATTCCATTCTCATCATCTCGATGGATGGCGGTCTAATACTGTGCGTTTCTCCCGAAACTTTCTACCACGTACCTCAGTTCTGTGGAACGGTTTGGCTGCAGGAGTATTTCCGGACGGCTACGACTTAGGGATCTTCAAGAGAAGAGCGTACTCTTTTTAAAAAAAAGGCCGGCAACACATTAGCGATCTCTCTGATTTTGCAGATGTTCATGGGCGGCGATGATTACTTTCCATCAGGTGACTCGCTTGCTCGTTTGTCCGCCTCTAGCATAAAAAAAAATATATTAAAAAAAACTAAATTCTACGCTATATAAAAATAATCAAGCATTTCAATCAAGCAAGAAAACCGTCCCGTTTGCGCGTGTATTTTTCTGTTGCGTCCGAAGTGACGGCTTTTGTTTGGACGCAACTAAATTACCGTAATTAAGTGCACTTTAGTTTTTGTTTCTATATTCTGTGTTTGCAGTCGAGGGACCTATTTATTTATCTAATTACTCAGGCACTTAAGGTGACGGGTAGGGCGCACTAACGCCGCCAATCGATTTTAATTTTTAGTTACAAAACCGGATCTATTTAAAACAATATCGAGATTACAACCTCTCGGCAAACACTACATACTATTTTTAAAAAACTATGCACAAATATTGGGTCCAACGCGTACGCAAAAAATTGCTTCACGCCAAAAGTGGCCGCTTTCGGCGGTAATTCAAAATTCGAGTGCCAGATCAAACCAGATCAAATAGCTAACGATAACTATTAAATAAATAGTATAGGTGTTTACCGAGAGACTGAAGACCCCAAGTTGTTTAAAGTAGATCTGGTTTAGTAGCTAACAATTAAATTCAATTGGCTTCGCTAGTGGGGTATACCATTCTCCTTAACATTGTATATTATTACGCTTTGACCACAGAATTCTTTTACATAGGTATAGTTTTTTTTTTACATTATAGCGGACAAACTGAGCAGACGGCACACCTGATGGAAAGTGATCACCGCCGCCCATGGACATCTGCAACACCTGAGGTATCACATATGCGTTGCCGGCTCTTAAGAAGAATAAACCCTTTTCTTGAAGGTCACCAGGTCGTATCTGTTCGATATACTTTACTGCACAGCATTCACAACTTAAAAAAACTTGGCATTACAGAAATTTAAATGTACAATTTCGGCGGTCTTATCGATGGAAGCGATTTCTACCAGACAACCTTCAGGCAAAAGACATTTAATAGTAGAGGAGGGGTAGGTGGTACATATATGATATCCTAGACCATATTCTAGGATTTGGGGAGTCTGGTAATTGTAATGAAGCGACTACTGTCTGACCTTCGCAACCCTTAGACTGGGGAACCAGACCAACTGGATCACGGCTACACGTTTCAGAAACTATCAGAGTCGTACTGGTTTTTTCAGGATGTTATCTCTCAGTGCCGAGCTATTGCTAGAAATACGCACATAAATTTAAAAATCCAGAGGTGCATGCTCGATTCTTCTTTTTGTTTGTTCACTGAGCTACCATCGCTCTAAAATATCTGTATTATTGACTGTGGGTGCCACGCTTCGGCATGAATGGGCTCGCCTGCTCGACCGGAGGCCTCACAGAAAACCGGCGTGAAGCACCACTGAGGCCTTACCATGAGTTTGAAATACTATCTTTGCTATCCAAAACTATTGCTCTGTCTCTTTCACATGTACCACGATGAAAGGGACAAAGCGATAGTTTTCGATAGCGAGAACAGTTTATCAAACTTATGGTAAGGGTACTGTACTGTGTTTCGCTGCGTGGTTATTGACTGTGGGTGCCACCCTTCGGCGTGAATTGGCTCGCCGGCTCGACCGGAGGCCTCACAGAAAACCGGCGTGAGCAGCACTGTACTGTGTTTCGCTGCGTGAGTGAGGGTACCGGAGGCCCAATCCGGGGAAAGGGGGTTTAAAGGTTGGCAGCGCATTTGTGACTCCACAGGTGTCGCGGGTGTCTATGGGCGGCGGTAATCACTTACCATCAGGTGATCCACCTATCACATAAAAAAAATATGTTACCAGACAAATAACAATAAAAGGTAACTTTTATAAAAGGGAATCAGTTTCCCTTTATAAGATCTTCCTACGAAGGTCAGACGGCCATCGCTTAATTATTATTAACAGACTTACGTAATGGATCATGGTTTAAGGCTCCGTAGTGCTTTGGACGCAACTGAGAATGACACGCTGAGATAAATAGGAATACATATCAATTTGTAATTTATATAAATTTTATTTGGGTGGCCATAAAGAAATGCTGATTTAAAGTGACTAAATTGTATGATTGTTATCTTATTGCAATTAAAATTCAACGGAAAGGCCATAAAACGAAGCCAGTAGACGCTAGCGGAAGTTGGTTCCTGGATATAAATAGCGATTAATTAATCCTCTTCTAGTTGAATCGGGAACCAACGCCATATTTCCTTTGTGTAATTGTCGGGATTAAATATTAACGACGGTTCCTTGTTTTATTGTTTGAGGCTGTTCAAAGGAAGATAAATGTTTACTTCAAAGCCAGAGTGACGAATCACGTTTCACGTTTGATTGTCAAGAAATACGAGCGATATTAGCGTTTTGTTTCTACCAAGTTGCTAATATTTAAGCTCTCTGAAGTCTACCAAGAATCTCATTGATAATTCAGTTGGCGGTTCGATGAGCTCATGATGAATCGTCGTTGTGACATGAACCTTTATTTTTTATTTATTCTAATATCTACTTTAATGGTTGTTTTTATATATCAATATGAATATTTATTCCTAAGAAGCATATGAAGAAATATTAAATATTAAAGTGCGTCTCCTCGTACTAAAGTAACCGATTTCGCCCTACAAACCAATAGTCCTAGATTGGCCATATAGATAATGAAAAATAAACTCGAGGAAAGGCCTTTGTCCAGCAGTAGGACAATATGGGCTAGGTGAAAAAGAATCCCAGTGTTTCTTAGAGAATAATGTTCATATTCAAGTATAAGAACGGAAAATTATTATATTATTTATGACATGAACTATAACTCTTTAAGTATTTGTACTGTATTTGTCAAATTGAATGTGTAAATTTGTTTTACTTCTAAAGATTTTAAATGTCTTTTCTCACTTTTATGTAAACGATGTTTTTTTTTTCATAGTAGGCAAGACGTCCATCAATTCGAAGCGCTGAGTGCACTATGTCATTGAAATGATGTCAAAGCAACATGGGTATATTTACTCCTCTCAAAGGCGGAATATACGCATTTATAATTGCCATCCATATTCCGATACTGCAAGGAGAAGGGCATTCATCGTGCCCAACGTTAGCAGAGAACCCGATCTGCCCCTGTTATAATATCAAGGAAGGTACGTATGGTTGAAACACGCAGCGTTACTATATTGCAACACTTACAATAAGACAATTAACCCAGATGAATTTATAACACGAACCAAAATAATTTAGGAGATGCTTTCTTCGTCAAGTACTTTTATAAAAATTTGAGGCGAAAAAAAGTATAATGAGTGAATTATTATTCGAAAATTTGTAATAAGTTCTTTGTTTCAGGTTTATTTCTGGAATGTCCCAGTGCTACCCCAGGACTTGTCAAGAATGTGTTATCAAAAATCAAAGGATCCATACAATCTCTATCAATTTATGATCTTGAAAGTTCAACTACAGAATTAAGGGCCGACATATTTCCACCAAATATCAGAATAATAAATCTACAAATCTCACAATCCAGCATTAACAAAATAAGTTCCAGCGCTTTCTCATCACTGCGTGACTCCTTGGGGTCCTTGAGTATAATTTCCAGCAAGCTGAACCAAATTCCTGATGAGTCTTTTAGCGAACTCCACAACATTGAAGCACTTGATTTACAGCTAAACGACATCAAAGATATTCATGCAAACACCTTCAGAAACCTGAAACTAAAGAAACTCAATTTGAAGGGGAATAAAATTCTCAATATTTCAGAAAATGCATTTCACAGTCTAGAAGAATGTTTAACAGAGTTAGATGTAACTGAAAACTTTCTGAATATTTTTCCTTTAGAAGCTTTAGGAAAACTAAATAAACTAACCAGTCTGCGGTTAGCCTGGAATAAAATACATGCAATACCAGACACAGTAAATATTACAATACCTAACTTAGTTACTTTAGATTTAAGTTCAAATGCATTTATTGAAATTAAGAAGAACTGGTTTAGATGCATACCAAAAATAAAAATTTTAACATTTTTTAGTAATAGAATACAGAGAATAGACGAACAAGCGTTTTACGCCTTAGGTGATTTGGAAACTATAGACTTGAGTCGGAATAAAATTACGTACATCGACAAGAACATATTTCAAAAGAATTATAAGATTCGTACAATAGATTTAAGTCACAACCACCTCCATCAAATAAGAGGCGTTTTTTCAAACCTCATTCACCTTTCAGAAATATTTTTGTCTGAAAACAATATTCTCGAAATCCCAGATGATGCATTTAAAAATGCTATAGGATTAACAGTTTTGAATTTAGAACAAAATGCGATTCAGCAACTGCAGTCAAATTGTTTTTCTTCACTGCACAATTTGACTCAACTACATATGGGAACAAATTTTTTGAAAAAACTTTCTCGAAATATTTTCCACTCAAATTATAAACTAGTAACGTTAAGTTTAGATAATAATGAAATAAACGAATTAGATGAATTAATATTTGAAAAACTCTCAGAGTTGAGAGAACTTCGATTGCAAAACAATAAGCTAAGTCACATAAAACGAAATGTATTCAGTCCTTTACCTGGACTTTTAGAGTTGCATTTACAGAATAATGTTATTCAAAATATAGACTCGCATGCATTCATAACACTTAAGAGCCTACAGCATATTAATTTGCAGGGTAATCGCTTGTCTGCTATAGGAGACGTATTCCCAAACAGAAACTCGTCATTAGTTTCAATACAACTCAGTTCAAATTACTTGTCCGTACTGAAAAATACCTCTTTAAGAGGGCAAGTAAACGTGCAAATAATGTGGCTCAGTCAAAATAATATAAATGTGTTGACTTTTAACTTATTCAATGATTTATTAAACATACAAAGGCTGTATTTAAAAAATAATAGTATTGTACATATAGAAAATAAGACTTTTATGCACTTAAAGAAACTAAAATACTTAGATGTAAGTAATAACAAGCTTATGAAATTAACCAATGAGACATTTTATAAGCTTGTAACGTTGGAAGAACTGTATTTACAAAGTAATAATATTAATCAAATAGCAAAAGATACTTTCAGTTTTTTAATCAAGTTGAAAGTTTTAGATTTATCGCAGAATGAAATAATTGTATTTGATTTCGACGTTTCATCGCTTCCAATTAGGCAACTTCGGCTCAATAAAAATTCAGTATCAATAATAGAAGCACACTCTCTTAAAAGTTTGCCGAATTTAAGCGATTTGGAGATGAACAATAATTTTCTGACGTGGGAAGATGTTATTCAAGTCCAAATATCTGGCTTAAAATCTTTGACATTATCAAGAAACAATTTCACATTACTGGAGAATAAAACGTTTTCGCATTTGCCATCGTTACAAGCGCTTTCATTAGAACTATCGAACATATCCCACTTACCACCAGCGACGTTTATTAAGAATCAGAATCTCCTTCGTATTAACTTAGCATTTAATAACCTGAAAGACTTGCACAAAGACGTTTTTGCGTACACAACTATTTTGCAAGAACTTAACCTGAAAGGAAATAATTTTACCGACTTTCCTCACGTAGCGTTGTTCAACATTACGTCTTTGGAAGTACTGGATTTGTGCCATAATCAGCTGCCAAGTATTGATTTTTTTAAGTTCATTGGTTTACAGAACCTCAGAACTTTAAATTTATGCGATAATCGTATTTCGGTTCTCAATGGTTTCAATTCTCCAGCATTAAAAAACTTAGTAAATTTAAACTTGAGCAAAAATGCACTGACAGTTCTTCCACCGAACTTTTTCCAACACTCAGTAGGATTAAAAGAAATTGATTTGTCTCATAATTTGTTCAAATATATTCCAAGCAATGGTTTGTCTGAAGCTATATTACCTACTCTTACTATGTTAAATATGTCATTTAACTCGCTGACACAGTTACTACAGACATATCCGACAAAGCAATTTCCACAACTGGAAGAGTTAGTTGTAACTGGCACGAATTTAACAATAATAACAAGTAAAGACTTCGAAAGTTTTCCATCATTGAAAAGGCTCATACTCCAGAGAAATTCTATAGTTCGTCTGTCGCCGGGTGCATTTTCGAAGTTACATAATTTACATGTACTGGATTTAAGTCAAAACCAAATGGAAAACATTCCCAGGGAGAGGCTCCAAGGATTATACTCGACACGTGTGTTGAATATCTCACAGAACATTATCAGAGAACTCGAAGAATTTACATCTGATTTGCAGAGTTTGCAAAAGTTAGATATCTCTTTCAATCACATAACAAGAATAAACAAAGACATATTCAGAGGCTTGCAAAGCCTTACCGAGTTATATTTGCGGGGTAATTGGCTATCTGGAATATCCTCAGACGCGTTCCAGAGTATGAATAAAATAACTTTTATAGACTTGAGTCACAATTACTTTGAAATAATACCGATGAAAATGCTTTCAACTTTGGAGACGCAAATTAAAACCTTATCTTTTGATGGTGGGTATTTTGACGATTTATTATAAGTCCTACTTATGTTGTTAATATTTGATTTATTTCAGTTAACGTAAATATTTATGTTTCAGAAAACCCATTAACTTGCAATTGTGAAACCCAAGGTGTCTGGAGATGGATGCAAGACCATTATAAGATAGTATTAAAACAGAGCAGCAACCTACGATGTGAGCATCCCGAGGAACTTCATGGCTACAGCTTCATCTACTTACCTTCGCAGAAACTCTGTGACGTACCCCTTGTAAACCGGATTGCCATACAAGATATTCAAACATATTCCGTCGTCGTATCTTGGCAGGGTCGTAACCAAAGTGGCTTAAGCGGGTATCAAGTGGCTTACTTCAGTGAACAAAACCCGGGCATCGTAAGTATCACATTACGGACTCCATTATTCTTCATTTCTTTTCGGTCGTGTGTTGTCTGTCGCCATGATTCACAATCCTGCTTCTAAGGGTAAATGCTTAGCACCTGCCCATAAATTATACCTTATAATATTTGGAGAAGTTGTAATATAAAACGCGCACCGTTACCATTACAACAAACATTTGAATACAAAGGCTGTGCATCACTTCAATGGACCATAAAAAATATTTATGTTTCTCTCTCGTGGATATTCAGCTGTACGGTGAATCCGTTTAAATCTTTCTTTTTAACAATGGTTCATACCCACAACTCTTTCACCAACCGGTGAAATAACCAGTAGATTTTCTAAAACAATTGTCATTTTCACTTGTTAACATCGTTTAATTCTATCGTAACGTACTTTGTTAACTTTTTATAATCGATATTATATTTGTAATAAAACCAACAATATACTCGAACAATAGTCGATTCTAAACAATATACGGGGGTTTCAAAATACGATAAATATTGTGTTGTAACAATTGTGTAACTTTCTTGCAGATACGAGGGAAAATTCTAAACGCAACAGCGAGATACACGCGTCTGAACCATTTGACACCGGGATCCCGGTACACTGTCTGCGTGCTAGCTATCGGCAACTTTGGCATGTCTACATCCACCGGCTCATCAGTGCCTGATGCACGAATAGCCCCTTTCCCGGAAATTGCAACCAACAATCTCTATGGCGATGAGCAAGTATTTAGCCACTTAAGATCTTATATGAATGATTCCTTAACCAGTAAATGTACCAGTGTGAGTACAATTGAAATATTTGGAGCACCAATAGATAGTCCGTTCTCAAACACTTACATGGGAATCGCTGAAGTACTAACCAGAAGACTCAGCTTGGTTGTAGGATGCTGTATCGGATTTATAGTGTTTGTTGTTTTAGTGTCAGCTCTTGGTTATATAAAAACGAAGAAGCGTCCAGAAGTTGGGAAAACCGAAGTCCAACAGGCTCCCCAGTATATCTCTTATGATAATTTTAATACGCCAGGTATAGACGTGCAAACGACTGATATGGATATTAATACTTTAACAGATAAAACTAAATCGCAATCGAAACGCGAGTGAACACTAATCGCATACATACGTCTAAACTTGGGCAAGTTAAACCGTTATGCGATCGGATTTTTCCGATTTGGTTCCCTTATGAATATCATGCCACTCACGTTGGGAACCTTTTATACCTTCATCGTCTTTGAAACTTCCTTGGAAGTTTGACAGACGTGAATTATTATAACTACGAGCTATCAATAACGAAATGTGTGATATAATCGAGAAAGTTTCGCGACATGCGCGCCATTTTGATTTTGATGTTCGTTTATGCAATGTCTATTTACTCTTAGCAAATTAATTCTAGAATTTATTTAAAGAAAACATTTAAGAAGGGTTTACTCAAAATCCTTGCAAAATCAGCAACAAATATTCTTTTAGAGAAAGAAAAGTACATTGGTGTACATAAGTTTTACGCATGCATAATAAATGATGTTAAATAGGTGTTACAATTAATTATTATACTCAGTTATTTTTTATTGTTATATTATATATCTTGATGCCTTGTTTATTATTAAGTTGTTAAAATATATATTCATACGTACGGAACGTGTAACGTTGTCACATCTTATTTTATTGATAAGGTAACCATTTATTGTGATTATTAATATTAAAATATGTAAAATGTTAGAATACATTATTGCGATATGTTGTATATTGTAAATTAATTATAATATCTCTAGTAGATGTTATTGTAAAAATATTAGGTATTTGAATTTTTTAAATCAAACATGCCAAACGAATGTTTATATTAAAACAATATGTAACTATTATAGCTATAGGTTAAATATTGTAAACGAAGATATCAAACTCATTTAGATTAATCGACAAAAGTACCAACTTGTGTTGAAGTCTGTTTTAAATTCATTGCAATCTGTTTTAGCATAAGTATAAAGATGACTTGTAGTATTGGTAATAAAAGTTTTAAAATAAATTTTGTTTTTATTTTCTTATACGTTACTATGATGGGTTTCTACTGCAGAAATCTCCATAATATTTACATTAATTTAAATGAAATTCACCAATTTCTTATGAACATTATTTAGAACTTTTTTTTTAAACTAAAACACTGCAAAAGACTGTTTATGAAAGACTACAATACATAATACCATGATATTGAATCAAAGAAACTTCAAGAAGAATAAAGAACCTTAAAATAAATTTAGTTATCAATCCAGATTTATTAAGGGATTTTACATAACTTCTCAGAATAATTCGTCACACGCATGTTCAGTGCAAGCTAGAAGACAGAGTGAAAATTTGCAAGTTATAATTACAACACACAACTTTGTTGTTCATCGGAAACTTTTCGTGTTATGGTTTTGAAGGTGGTGGAAGGTGAAGGTTTTTGTTTAATGCAAGTTAAAACTCTGTGTTTAACTTGCATTAAACGTAGTTTTAATACAGTGTAAAGATGTGTCCATTTAGAAAAAACTCATAATGCCCGGTAGTGCATTATCTGGTTCGATTCCCGAAATGGGCCAACATATGTACCTATGGCCTAGTTACGGATTTCACCTAGGGGAGGCCATGACTCAAAAGTAGTGCACAATGATCAAATAAATAGTATAGGTACAGGTTTGCTGAGTCTCCGATGATTCACAATTGGTCAACGTCTATTCAGTTTAGTAGTTAAAGAATGAAATCCATTTGCGTCGCTAGTGTACGGTAGGTACCCTTCGCCTTAAGTTTTGGCTTAGAATTGCCATACACCATAATATTGTGTCACTATAAAGTAAAAAAGAAGACATTCATAACACATCGAACCAGAGTGCCTAATTAAAAGCAGGACGTCACGACCGAATCGGAGTTTTCTTCGCTTTCACACGCGCTGTGAGTCTCCTTTGTTTGGATACGACAGGTATATTATCGTTCGTCTTGGTCTTGGTGAAATTACGTTCCAGTGCACACAGCCCAAATGGAGGAATGGAGGTGCAGACAGCCACACATCAAACTACTATAATCTGACAATTTTTTCCAATTGATACTGAACAAAATCGATTGAAGAAATCGGACAGATCTTTTACATTGACGTGTGACTGTCCCCGTACGTTAGCTTGTTTGCTTAGTCGAAAACAGTTCTAGATTGCAAGAATATAAGATAATGTAAGTTAGTATAACAAAGCTAACAGTTTATGACCACATTGTAGTGTCCTATTTAGTGGATTAAATGAATTATTCAGCAAAGCTGTGTAGTATCTAACCCTGTGATGCTTCATAAAATGTGTACCTTCATTATTCAGACAGATACATCTTAATGTATTTGTCTGAATAATGAAGGGAAACTGATACAATTTATTTGTTTCTGCCACTCTCTTTGACATTTTAGGAATGGTCAGCATCAAAAGTAGCTTAATACTTTAGCACTATGTCGAAGTAATTTTTTTACGAACCCTTTGAAAACTCCCTATAATAGGCAGAACAGTTACTTTGACATGGTACTAAAGTATTAAGCCACTTTTGATGCTGACTATCAGGATCAGTGAGAATTTATAAACTAAATTTGTTTGTTTAATAATAAACAAAAAAACACACGTAAAAGTTAAGTATCAGCCTATACACAGTCCCACTGCAGGGCAATGGCCTCCATCATAGAAATCAAGTCATCTCTACTATGATGGGATTAGGTATGATCACACATAATAGTATAACATTAATTTTAGGGTTGATTTTTCGATGTAGAAATCAGAGTCGTTCAGTGTCATGCAAAAAAACAATTAATTCACTAAGTAATAGGTAGTTAATTGATTGTTGAAAACTAAGTAATGTTTGAACAACCTTTTTTATATGTGATAGGTGGCAAACGAGCAGTCGGATCACCAGATGGTAAGTGATTGACCTTAATCAATAGTTTGTAACGCGTTTCCTACCATTTACCTTATTATTGAGTTTCCGATATTTCAGCGCTTATTATAAGCGTTACAAACTATGGTAATATTAGTGTCCATGAAAGTTTAACAATAAGAGGCATTCTCATACACATGACAAACATTCATATTTATTAATATACTCCAACAGATTACGGCTACGGCGGCCAATCTCAAAGATCAGCCACGTACGCAGGATATATTATAGTACTCAAGTGGGTTCGCAAACACAAATGCACTCTCTATTCCCTTACCCTCATTTTCCTATGGGACACTAATTTGACACAACCACAGATGGGGTTCGGGCGCAGGACCAACAGCTTAACGTCCTTTCCGAGGCACAGGGGTACAATACCGCCAGCTTCCTCCTCCAGAATCCGGGCTGCCACTAAGAATGTCTAACCGAAAACGTAGGTACAAATGTTTTGCCCGACCCAGGGATCGAACCCGGGACCTCTTGCGCAGCTTTAAAGTTCGACCCACTTACTACAGCGCTACCGAGGCAGTCCAGATTCATATTAATCGCTTCCCAGATTCGTCTACCACGAACTTTCTATTTTGGCCATAGACCTTAGAATAGCCATTCTAATTCTATGGTTTTGGCAGATTATAACCAATTCTGTCTATAACTTTTCAGGGGAAACAACTTTGTCACACTGTTATGATTAAAAGTCATAGCCGATTTTTTATTTAAAATAACTTAGAAAATATAATAATGATTTGATTAAATATTTCATTTTTGTACAGACACTCCATTGACGTAATAAAATAAGCCTTCAAACCGTAAAAGGAATCGCGTTTCTCTTTTAAAACAATAATAAACTTCTTAAACGAGTAAATAGTAGCGTTGGATCCAGCTGCAGATTTATTCCTAGAAAAAGAACACATTTCCCTTTGTTTAAATTCCCTGCTACACGATACATCCGTAATCCATTAGCTTTGCTAAAAGCAAAAACACTCGTTAGAAGCTGTGTAAGACGCTTAAAAGAACAGGTGGAATAACAAAGCCATAGTTCGCAAATGCTCCTTATTTACGATTCTATAAATCTTTAATAAATTACTTTTACCTACTTATATAAGAACAAAAATACCCTAGAGATGTTGATTTCAACTGCAGTATTAATGCTTTTGCAAGGTAAGGCGCCGTGGAATTAGAGTAACATAGTATATATTTGTAAGCAGTAGGAGTTGTAGCCGTGTGGTCCCCGGCAGAGTAGAATAGGCCACCCTCACTCTTACCGAGGTGTCGTAAAAGGCGACTAAGGTAAAGCTGCTGGCGTGATCATCAGCACCCAGAGAAGGAAAACTGTGCATCTATATCAAAACCCTCGCCAACCCGTCTGCCAAGCGTGGTGAGTATGGCAATTACCCCTCATGTGATTGAGGGAGGCCCGTGCCCCAGCAGTGGGGACTTCAATAGGCTGATGATGATGATGATGATGAGTAGGAGTCGACCATTCTTTATCCGTGGGAAAATCCTATGGTATAACGTCAGGTTTGTATAGAATTACAGCGCTATTCCTTTGATTTATTATATTAGATCGGATTCATCATATCTGATATTATATGATACAGATTAGGTCGACCAATTACCATAGTATAACGACAGGTTTAAATAGAATGACTGTAACAATGGTATTTGATTTAGTATCGGATTATGATTGGTCGAATCGGCCCTTAAAAACAAAACTATAAAAAGCAATATCAATTATAAAACTTAGGGACCGCGTTCAACCACTTTTCCAACGACGCTAATCACATTTTAATCGTGCTTTAACAATAGTAATCAACACGGTTACAGTAAAAGTTAGTGGTGTTGGTTGATGTCTGATTATAACAAAAAAGCAGGTTTTATCTACAAGTTAAATACATATCAGACAACAGAACATACATCGACCTTACCCCAATGTAAGTAACTTGCACTTGTGTTACAGATATTTTTTTCCCAAAGGAAACGATCATGGCCGTCACCTTGCTACTTGTAGGGAACAAGGTGATGTGTGGGACTCTAACTTTAACCAAAACCTCTGAGGTGTCCATCTCTGCGCAATAGCGGATGGAAACCCCATAGCTGGAACTAGATCACCCCTACCTGGCGCAATGCAGCCCTTCATTGCTTTTCGACCTACCAGGACACCCGGTAACGTCTTCCCCCGCGGAGTCGTATTCTAAGCTAGCCACTCCCCAGCAGTGGGCACGCTGAAGTACTCTGAAGACCCGTTTAGTCGCCTCTTACGACAAACCGGGAACACCTAGGCAGTATTCTTAAACGCCCCTAGCCACAGGGCACTGTGTTACATAAACATTGATATGAGTATACATTTGCTATACGAAGATACTCTGAACAACATATACTCGGCACACAAATTATTTTTAGTTTAGAGTTGGAATTGAAACTTTAGCGTATAAGGCAGGGTTTAATAGAAATAATTATATTTTTAAAATAAATTCCCTCGAATTCAAAAGGGGCAAAGCAGTCGAGTTATATTATTATTCCATGAATATTTTTGCATTTATAAAGTTTATTTCAGTACTATATTCTGTTTGAATATTTTTCAGGCTTTTGATGGCGTTAAATTTTAACATACAAAGTAATATGTTATACATTGAAGAGACCGCGCGCTTTATTCGTCATTTGCTGATATGCAGAAGATGCGTGCAGGGTGGCATCCTAAGTTTAGGCATGGACCAAATGGTCCATGGTTTAGGTATGGTTGTGGTACTGTGGAATCATCTTCACGCGGGGTTTCCGAGCTGATACGACATTAAAATTATTACTGACTGGCCCGATGGCGCATTTGGCATTGACTCTCCTCGTACACTATTGGTCGTGAGATTGATCCCCATCCTAGATAAACATTCGTTTTCTTTATGAGATAGGGGACAGACGAGCAGACGGATCACCTGATGGTAAGCGATTACCGCCGCCCATGGACACCTGAAACACCAGAGGAGTCACAAGTGCGCTGCCGACCTTTTAAAAAAGAATACGCTCTTTCCTTGAAGGCTTGCAGGTCGTAACGTTCGTTCATATTCGTGTACTTGTGTTTTTTCAGAATCTGGGTGTAATTCCTGTGTTGTCTGATCCGTTGGTACGGAATCAGTTCAAATTATGAGATGTTGCAAGAATTTATTAAGGAACATGTCTGCGTCTTCCTTGATGGGTGGCAACGAATCTGCTAGCCTTCTTTAATGTAGTGGATGTGGCTGCATGGGCGGCGTTACTTAATTAAAGAAGAAGAAAGAAATAATATTTATTTAGTGACACAAATAAAGTAACAAAATTACAAAACATTATTACATCTATAAAATTATGTACAGTAAAAGAGATAAAGTAATAGAAAAAAAAATGTATCACCAAAAAGGTTATAGCTCATAATTACTTATCATCAGAAAGTCTTGCTTGATTGTTTGCAAATTGCGATTCATAGCGCTGCCCCTGCGCAGCCACCGCGACGTACTCAATCCACGAGTTTATGAAATGGTGCGATGTTACTTGTTAAGTGTAAAGCCTTCCTCGCCAATACAATCAGGGTATAGTGAACCGTACCACGATTCTGGCTGCCAACCAAAGACTTTTAGATCATAACAGCGCGCTGAGTGGGCCTGACTCCATGTGTTTTTTTTGTGGGGTAAAATAAACGATTGTATTTGCAAAAGGCCCAAATCACACCAATTTTGGTAAGTACAAAGCCTTTTGCAATCTGACTCTCCTAAGCCTTAAAGTATGAAGGATCTTATGGATGTTATGAATGAAAATGGTGCAGCGAGTGGCGCGGATTGTGGTGGGAGGCGCCTAGACGCTGCGCGCGGTGAACAATTACGTCTGTATTTGGATAACTTGTTAATGCTATATGTTAATATTTTAGTACTTAATGATACTTAAAGAAAAAAATACTTATATACGATTTATGTACAATGTTTATGTATAAAACAATTTCTTGTAGTGAATGAAATTAATGTTTTACTACTACAATTCACACTTTACTCTCTGACTACTACTACTATGTAGTAATACGTAACGTACTAGTAATTACATAATTAAATTCAGACTGACCAAGTCATAAAAATCCTTCATGTTTCCAACGTTAATTGCCAGAAATGTGTGACTTGGTCTATATACTACTTCTGTACGTATAAAACAAAGAAAACATCTGTGTTTGCGTGATCCCGTTCCAAAATACGAATCCATTCCCTCCGATTTACGAGGAATAGCCAATTAGTGGGAATCTTTATTTACCTCCATGGTCTGCCAGTATTCAACATTCAGAGGCATGCACTCAGAGTTAGCAAAGTAATCTTTCGAGTTTTCGACACCGGGTGGTGATTTGCAATAAGTTGCTTAGTGCAAACATAAATTAGCCAATTCAATTCTATTACTAAATATAAATTGTGTGGTAAAGTTTATGTCAATCATATTTTTTTCATGATTACTTTGGTTTTGTAAAGTCTACATTCGCTGCCGAGCTGTCAATAAGCATTAAGGTCATAAGGCCTAAAGTCCATTTTTAAGTCAAAAACAATTAATTTTCTATTGTGTCATTGCTATGGTTATTCAATAGGGGCTATTGCGTGCGAAAAATCCGCAAGATGGCGTACTATAGGCCTGAGGTCCATCTACAAGGTGATTGGGTATTTTTAGAGGTGATATGTCAAATTGTAAATTAACGAATAAATCAGAAATGATGTTGAAGTTGGAACTCTGTTCATACGCACGCCATCTAGCGAATATTTCACATGCGATAGCCCCCATTGCCATAAACATTATCACAGCATGGACGCCGTACCATCGTACACCAGCGACCATCAAGTAGCCTCACCAACATACCACTGACGGACTTCCAGAGACGCGACACTGACTCAGTGTCACGGACACGCCACCAAGTGAATGCCATCGACGTGTACGACGTGTCACCGCGCATTAGCTGACTTCTACTATACTGCGGTGCTGCAGACTCACCAACGACATCTGCAGCACGAAGGTAGCTGCTATTAAGTAGATATTATCGTCACAAAGCACAATGTGACGATAAGATTGTGTCATAATCTATCACCAGCCGTTACGTTTTGGATTTACAGCCGAGATTCAGGTTTATTGACCTTACAGTAGTATACTTCTAATTCCTGTCAAATTCATATACAAGTAGGTACCTATTATTACAATATAAGAGATGCTTTCTCAATTTACAAGTTTAATTTTTGATTCCCACTTGCACACTATAAATAATAATAAACCCATGATAAATATCTCACTCTACAATAAAATTACTAAAGAATGGTTGATCTTCAGTAAATATCTACTTAACTACAGTTTTTCAATAACAATGTTTACGTAAAAAGACTTGTTATCTAGATACAAACTGAAACACGTGCGATTTCAACTACTCACTGAACAGAATTTACGAATGATTTGTCAGAAACAGCGCCAACAAGAGGTCACGTTTCATTTCAAATACCGTCCCACACTCGTCAATGTTACCTCATAATAGAATCTAGTACACAGAGTACCTACTGTTTATAAAAACCAAGTCTAGTACACATATCTGATAGATAATAAAAAGCTCCATCAGCAGAAGAATCATATAATTCATCAATACCTATAAAAACTTGTAGAGCTTAATTTATAATACAGTGAATTCTGACATTTCTTCAACTAAATTATAACTTGAATAATATTCGCCTATGTATTCCTGGTTTGCTAATTCGGCAATTGTAGTGGCAGTGGGCTGGTCATATTAGCCGCAGAACTGACAGCCGTCTGAGCCGTAAAGTCCTTGAGTGGACACCGAGATTCGGTAAGCGTAGTGTAGGACGCGACAAGATAGGATGATGACATTCGAAGGCTGGCTGGTGTGGCCTGGATGAGAGTGGCCGAAAATCGGGAGCAGTGACGTGCATTAGGGGAGACCTATGTCCAGCAGTGGACGAGTGTGGGTTGCTGATGAAGATGATGATGGTATTCCTAATTTAATAAATTCAATTCGAAGTATTTGTATTTATAAACTACTTTCCGAACTTCTTTCACAAATTCTAATTTGAGTAATGATATAAATGGTGCAGAATAGCAAATTAGGAATTCTAATCGAATTTAACTTGTCAATAAGTTTAACACATAAATGGATTATGCATCTGAAATGGTCACATAATAAGGATTTTTGTGGTTTGGTTTAATCATTTAGTCTAATGGCTTTTACCGAAGTTAAAATATGTGTGCTCATATGGAAGTCAATGGTCAATATGATAAAGATATATTCTTTTATTTAAAAATTCAGATATGTTTCAGATCAATTTTAGACACACGAAACCATTCAATTTGCAGCTGAAATAGATTTTGTTATTGTGTTAAACTCTGCCGAAAATGCTGACTCTAGTTAAACTCTCCAAAATGTGAATAAGGTTGTAAATCGTGCAATTTAACGTAAACACTGAATCAACACGTTGAGCAACTTTAAGTATTATTACTATTGATATAAGAAGGATTATCGAACACAACTAACCACTGCTGACCGTCGCGCCGGCCGGCGAGGTCGGAACGCAAATGCAATCGGGTAAGGATCAAACTCGGGCTCAACCCCTACGTGTTTCCGTCTTTGAAGGGAGAAATTTGACTTACGTGTCGTAATCATGAGTTAGCATACGTGAACATAGTTTTAAAGGTGCTTGTTTGTGTTAAAATAGTGGTCTAGTTAATGTTTATAATATATCGCTAATTTACGTAAAAACAATAATAATAACAACACTCAGAAATCACTTAACATCTACAATGATATCCATGGAATCAAATAGCGACATAAAGTTTACGGTTCTCTAGCGTTTTGTTATTCATACTAAATCTATGGTTCATTCTGGTTAAAGCCATTTTTTGCGTTTTGTTATTAATATTTTATCGTCATACACACGTAACGTTTAAAACAGTGACTGTTTGATAAAAGGTTGAATGCGTTTAAAGATAACATTAAAAAAAAAGAAAAGTGTAAAAATATGATACAATTACATTTCTAATTACAAGATTAAAGACGAATAAATGCGTAATATTTTATTCCTCGTTTCGTAATAACACTGTACCTCCACAACAAAGCGATAGGCAGAGGCCTATCTTCTTTATAACTAGAAATTTAGTACCCACTTTCGACACCTTTTAGTGATTTCTATAAGACAACGTCCAGGCGCAGTTCATCATTATCATCTGCCTGCGCCTTTTCCAACCATTTGGTGTCGGCTCTCCTTGTCCGTTTTTTCTACTCTGTGCGGTTTTGAGCGGTTCTGGAGCAATGATTTTGGGCCGGTTAGGTACCTACAACCGATGAACGAAAAACTGTTGGCCGGATATTGACGGTCATACTAAAAATAACTACTCTCGTAACCAGAGGCCCAGTCCGGGAGAAAGGGGGGGTTTAAAGGTTGGCAGCGCACTTGTGACTTCACTGGTGTCGCGGGTGGCGGTGGCAATCGCTTATCCTCAGGTAATCCGTCTGCTCGTCTGCCGCCTATCACATAAAAAGAAAAAAAAGGTACTGAAAAAGACTGGTGACTTTATTGAACGGCGTAGTAGCTACATAGGTGGGGTAACCTAGCCATATTGCTCAAATACTCATCAGCCAAATATTTACATAACAGATGTCTTGAGTAAGTGCTAGTAATGGATCATATCAGTCCAGTTTACTTACAGGGCCACTTGTAACACAATATGTACTCATTTCTAATCTGGGTCAAGTGCCGACTGGTGATGTTAGTACGATATATTCTATATCAGAATCAATGGTTTTATCGTCTTTTGCACAGTTTCTTTACAAAGAAAAGTTTCCCACTGAATCAGAAGTTACATAAATCCTTTATGTTTACTTGGACTATTTGAGTTTCCTTGTATTCAAATTGCGGTAGAAAAATGAACTTTAAAAAATAGATTTTATTTTATGGCATTAAGTGGAAGGTTTTAGTTAGCGTGTAGTTTAGAGTATATGTTTAATGTGATTGGTGGCAGACGAGCAGAAGGATCATCTGATGGTGAGGGATTTCCACCCCAAATGAACACCCCAAACTTTAAACCCCCCTTTTCCCCGGATTGGGCCTCCGGCACCCTCACTCACGCAGCGAAACACAGCACAGTGCTACTTTACGCCGGTTTTCTGTGAGGCTATTATGTTTTAAGGCACTTTCCGACACACTTGATCTTCTGTCATTGCGTAGAGATGTAGCATCACTGTGCATCTTCTATCGCATTTACCATTGTAAATGCTCCGAGAAGCTGTTCGGCCTTATTCCAGCTGCAATTTTTCACCACCGCACATCACGTCAGAACGCCAAATTTCATCCACATCACTTGGATGGATTTATGTCGACTACAGTGCGTTTCTCACGTCATTTCCTACCACGCATAGTAAAACTGTGAAACCAGCTGTCATCCGTGGTGTTTCCGAACTGATACGACCTGGTGACCTTCGAGAAAAGGGTTTACTCGTTTCTTAAGAGCCGGCAACGCATATGTGATACCTCAGGTGTTGCAGATGTCCATGGGCGGCGATGATCACTTTTCATCAGGTGTGCCGTCTACTCATTTGTCCGCTATAATGTAAAAAAATAATAATAATAACCGATAAATAGGGGCTACTCTTGGAGCTTAGTTAATTTTAGGATGCATTCTCTTTCTATGCTTGTTTGGATGCCTGTTTAGAGGCCCGTCACTTCATCGACGTATTTTAATGGGTTCCTATCTTTGAGTAGAAGACTTCTCTAAAGATACCTATTTTTTTTTCAGAAGATCCTCTACATAAACGGCGACTTATTACCATTAGGTTGGTATTATATTGTATCTTTTTATAAATAAAATAAACAAAAATCTATTTTGTCATCATTGATATTATGTGAGCGATGTTTTCTTCAGCGGGATCAGTTACAATGATCAAATATTTTGGAGAATACCGTCAACAAACCTTAAAACGTGTAACAAAATGATTCACGTAAATATGAGCCTAGTTGCTACAACTCTCTGCTGAGGATCATGAATCGGTCGTTTAATTTCGTCAACCAGATGGTCGGTCCCGTTCTGTAGCTTGGTGGAGAGCTTCACTGATAGGTATGTTTAGTTCTTCTGCTATTTGGTCCGACCATCGTTTGGGACTCTTGCCTCTAAGTCTTTTACCTTCGATTTTAACCTATTTATAAAACGGAAACTTAACAATCGTTCAATGGTGTCAAAACTACTTCTATGTAGAAATTGTTCCCAATCCAAATCCCAACCTGAGTAGGAAGTAACAAAGTTGAGTTTTTTTCTTCATAGCCTTATAAACGAATTTTTATATGATATCATGGACTAATTTATGTACATGCATAATAATCCAAATCTTCGTAGGAATTTTGACGATAATCGATTTTAGTAACACTAGTACTCGTAAAACATTTAAATCACTCAATTCTAAGAATATTTCCAAAGCTACAATGAGATAAAAAAAACACACATCGCTAATGACATCTCTTTATTTTACTCCCATAAACTCATATTACATTGCAAATATATTTTGTACGTCAATTTTATTTGCTTACCGAATTGAAATTTGTTTTTTCAGTCAGTTCTTACTTATAATAAGAAAGCGTATTTCGATTTTCTCTAATGGTGTTAACTCGTTGACGAGCCTATATTTTTACACAATAACAAGTAATATAAAAAAAAACTTATTCACCTAAGATAGACTGACCGGATGGCGCAATTAGTAGTGACCCTGCCTCTTGCGCCAAAGGTCGTGGGTTCGATCCCCACCCTGGACAAACATTCGTGCGATGAACACTTGTGTTTGTTCAGTGTCTGGGTGTAATATATGTATTTAAGTATATATTTGTGTTCTTCTGTTGTCTGATATTGTAACACAAGTGCTTAAGCTACTTAGTACGGAATCAGGTCAACGTATGAGATGTTGTGTGAGAATTATATAAAAAAAACTTATTCACCTAAGATAGACATGTTGGAAAATATCCGTACCATACTGCTCGAAAAAAATACCAATATTGGTCCTATAAATACGAATCGTTTGCTTGCTCATACGTTGTATTTTCGGTCACATTTTACCAATAATAAAGCTAACGTGAAGAATTTATAAGGAGGCGTCATCAGAATCGTATTAAGTTGCATGCACAGGGTATTCATAGCTAATACCCTGTCATTTGGTCGAGTTCCGTGTAATGTGGGGGTTATTGCCGGCACATCTGTGCTTTCCTCATTTATCCGATAATTTGCGCGAGTTGGGAAACACATCACTCTAATAGCCCATATCTTATGCGTTTAATTCGACCATTACGATAATTTATATTTACGCATCAAATTAATCCACGCTGATTTTATGGCCGGATCCTGCGTTATTTCAAAATAAAACACAGTCTTAAGCTTTTAAGCAAGTAATTAGGTGCTAAAACTAAAAGCAAAGGTTAGGTTATGTTAGTGGTTATCCAGGGATGTACGAAAGAAATGTGTTTTGAATTTAAAACGGGAGAAAAATAAGAGAATATAATATATTTTTCAATAAAGTGATGTTGAATATTTTGCGTGGAAAGTATATTTTTGTAAGTTTTGAAGCGAGCAAAGTAACCTTCGTTATTTTTTGATCTGGACAAAACATTATATGGAAAAGCTGTTTATTTTTTCGTTTTTATTGTAGAATATGCATTTGTGACGTAGGTACTTACGCTTATGGGCTTGATTTATGATACCTACTATGAAGGCATCGGCATAAATATTACAAAATAATCACGATGTATTTTTTATGTAATAGGTGGCAGGCAGACGAGCATATGGATCACCTGATGGTAGGAGATTGCCGCCGCTCATAGACACCCATAACACCAGTGCAGTCGCAACTCACTCACTCGACAAAACGCAGCATAGACGCTGCTTCACGCTGGTTTTCTATGAGTCCGTGGTATCACTCTGGTGGAATCAGATCATGCAGAAGCGTGGATCTCCCACGGTAAGTATAGATATTAGAGTTAATATAACGTACCTATGAAAATTGGAACGTATTTGGAGATTTTCTGAGAAGTTGTTTTTCATTGAATTTTTCAAAGAAAAAGTTTTTTAGTTCCATTAGTTGTTCCTTATAATTAACTGTGTTTAACGGGCTACGTTTTTATTTTTGTGATAGGTGGCAGACGAGCAGACGGATCACCTGATGGTAAGCATTTGTCGCCGCCCATGGACACTCGCGACACCAATGAAGTCACAAGTGCGCTGCCGACCTTCAAACTCCCCCATCCCCCGGCTTGGGCCTCCAGTACCCTCACTCACGCAGCGAAACACAGCACAATGCTGCTTCACGCCAGTTTTCTGTGAGGCCGTGGTATCACTCCGGTCGAGCCGGCCCATTCATGCCGAAGCGTGGCTCTCCCACGGTCACGTTCAGGTATCAGCCACATTTATTCCGCATCAAACCACTCTTTGTGAGCGAAGGTGGGAAATCCTAAAGGAACTGTTACACATGCTTAAAGCATGCTACTTTTGAGCAAGCGCTTCTTAGTAGCATGTGTGGACGGATGTGCTAAAAAAAACATGCTCAAAAATCGCACACCGGTCGATTTTAAAGCATGCTACCTGTAGTGCGGATGGAAGGGGGTGCGTGGCGAAGTGCTTTAGCACGTGTAAATAGGTTTGCTTATTTTTAAGCATGCTAATATATGGTTAGCTAATACCATAAACACACACTACAACAGTGACTACAGATTACAGTGCGTTTCTCACGTCATTTCCTACTACGCACACTAAAACTGTGGAACCAGCTGTCATCCATGTTAAATATGATAACATGCTTTTTAATAATAATAATAATAATTCATTTTCAGGCAACAAGTGGTAACAATGACCCATAATATCATAAATACCTGACAGTCTAACATACATTACGTAATAAAATTCTCTTTTTTTTTTCACATTCAATTTACGTGCGGCATGTAAAGTCAGCCGGTAGCCGTCCTCAAAACATCCGATAGACGACTGACTCCCTGCGGCCAGAAGTCCACATGCACATTTAAGGATGCTACAAATTAGCATGTGTAACAGTAGCTTAAAAGAGACACGTTACCTAGTGAAAAGTCGTACGGATAATGTGTTTAGACATAAGCCCCCTTATTACAAATGATAAACAAATGATAGTTCCGGAACAAAGTTTGTGCCAGCCAATTTTATCATTGCGTGATGGAACGGGACGACATGAGCTTTAGTACGGTAATAACTTTAGATCGCGATTTGTAATAAGGTGGAGTGATGTCTGAACACATCCGTACGACTCCCTCCAGAAATACTGAAGGCTCCGTACATTGTAAGACCCGGACCCGGACTCTTAGATGGGCACGCTTACATCTGTTTACTCATGTGAATGATTAATGTATTTTTCTTTCACAAACTCCGAAGGGAGATGCAGATTGCGAGAAGATGCCACTTCTGAAACCACAAGCACTTTGTCACATTTTTTATTCTATCTCAAAGAGAAAGCCATTGAAATTGAAAATAAACTTAGGAAAAAGCCTAAGGATTTGCATTCATAAATAAATAAATAAATAATAAATATTTCACAACATCACATACATTGATCTGACTCCGAGATAGGTAGCTCAAGCACCTGTGTTACGGATATCAGAATCAACAGTGGGATTACAAATAGATACATATAATACTTTTTTTTGTAAATATATACTTATAATACATAGAAAACACCCAGACCAATACAAACAGACATGTTCATGCACACAAATGTTTGTACTGTGCGGGGATCAAACCCGCAACCCTTGGACCAAAGGTAGCGTTCACTACCACTGTTCCAAACAGGTCGTCAAAATTCAGTCTTCAAACTTTCCCTCAGGTTGTAAGTAGTTGAAAAATTGTAGCATAAACATTGCGCACTTACTCAGCTTTCCAATTTGAAATCGCTGAGCGTCATTCATTCATTCCAACAAAATGCTGAATTAAAATTGCATTTTCCTTTGACTGTACCAACTATTAATCCCCAAGCAAATTCATTTACCTACGCATTCAGCATTTTTTTGAGTCGAGGTGAATAAAAAGCTGTGCACAAAAAAAAGTTAATAAATGATTTCACACTTAAGGGTATCTCGAGTTATTCGAGTTTTTATGCTAGTGGCGGACAAACGAGCAAGCGAGTCACCTGATGGAAAGTAATCAGCGCCGCTCATAAACATCCGCGAAATCAGAGAGATCGCTAATGTGTTGACGGCCTTTTTAATAAAGAGTACGCTCTTCTCTTGAAGGTACCTAAGTCGTAGCCGTCGGGAAATACTAATGCAGCCAAACCGTTCCACAGAACTGAGGTAGAAGTAGAAAGAAGAAAACTCGTCAAATCCGTGAATAAATCTATACTATAACGTCAGATTACATATCAGATATGTATAGAATGACAGCGCTATACCATAGATTTTGGCCGGAGCCGTGTGGTCCCCGGCAGAGTAGAAAAGGCCACCCTCACTCTTACCGAGGTGTCGTAAAAGGCGACTAAGGTAAAGCTGCTGGCATGATCATCAGCACCCAGAGAAGGAAAACTCTGCATTTATATCAAAACCCTCGCCAACCCGTCTGCCAAGCGTGGTGAGTATGGCAATTACCCCTCATGTGATTGAGGGAAGCCCGTGCCCCAGCAGTGGGGACTTAAATGGGCTGATGATGATATATCATTCATTTTAAATAATTAAATACTCTACCCTTTGCCTCGGGTCTTTGCGTTAAGTATAGTGAAGATTGTCCCCAATGGTCAATCTTTTCAAAAAAAATAGGTTAGTCATATAATAAAAAAAGCCTTCAAATCCGCACTTTTCTGTAAAGATGATCTTTGGCTCGTGGTTATTAACCTTTATGACGTGAAGGACGATTGGATAAAGGACATGTCCAGTAATTGGCTGCGACGTAGTACAGTATACCAAAAAATAAAAAAAAATCTGCTGATTTCGGAAAAAATACAAAAAAAAACATTGATCATATTTTTTTTGCTAGAGGCGGACAAACGAGCAAGCGACTCACCTAATGAAAAGTAATGAACGCCGCCCATGAACATCCGCTAATTCAGAGAGATCGCTAATGTGTTGCCGGCCTCATACATGTTACGCGGCGCAAATCAGAAAACTTTCTTGCTGATTCGTCTCGGGAGACATTTACATTAAGAATCAACGCTAGATTACATATTTGACATTCATAAGTGTTCTTTATGTACTTAAACTGAATAAATAATTTTTATTTTCAAACAATTTATTCATATTACTCCCAATCAAGCATGCCAAATATATATTATGGCGTCAGAGGAAACGCGACATAAACCATAAAGTCCGCACCACCAAAGAAGTCCCGCGAAAAGCGCTTAAATCGACTTCTCTTCTCATTGCGTGACGAAACTTAAATCGCAATCGAGATTCAAATTTGAGCTTAAAGCTCATAGACACAAGTAGTCTCAAATTTTAGTTCCGTATTTTTCCGCGGGAGTTCTTTCGTGGCGCGGACTCTAAACTGCAAATGATAACCACTATGAGATATCACTTTGACATAACCAATATATTTGTACAGTCAAATCTAACAGTTGACAGATATCATCATTGAAATGTCATACTCGTATTTGCCATGATGCTTTTTACTTTTCTGTATTGTTCTGCACCAGAAAAAAGCCAAAGCCAATACTAAAAAATTGGGTGATGATACAGTGTTGTAGATATATTGAACATTTTTTTGAATAACTGTACCAGGTCCTAGCCAAGCCTTCATACAATTTTGGACAACGTCATTCTCTCAGACCATCCAAATGAAAATTCGCACATCGTGCGTTGTTGTGTTTGCTCAATGTTTTATCAGCTATGGCTCCACCATTCACTTCAATTTCTCCCAGAGACGACCAGTGACCAAAACCACTATAAATTAAGTTTTTTTTATTAAAATAACTCTTCGGCCAATCTGGATGCTAAATGATAGATCACGAAAAAAGGCTTTTCATTACTTTCCTTTTTTGTCTTAAAGTAATACCAAGCTGTCAGCATATAATGTAGAGAAGTAAAATAAATGTCTTTTACTCCAAATAAATGTCGCTATTTGATGCCTACTTATTTTCATTACTTTTGTCTTCAGATCACCGGGTAAGTACACGTACCATATAAATTATGTTTTTATTGCAAACAAATGTCGAGACTTGATCACGAATCAACGTAGTATTTTATTACGAAATAAAAAAAAAAAGTTAAATCGCACGAAAAACTTGGTCTGCCACACATCACAAAATACTTTTTATGATGATTGGTGGCAGACCAATTTAATATTAGCTCAGGGGATTAGAACCCGCCTTCCACACGGGGGTCGTGATTCGAATCCGAGCATGAACCTCTGGATTTTTCTTATCTATGTGCATATTTCTACCATCAGCTCGGCGCCGAGGGAAACAATCTGCATGTTTCGGATACTTTTTGAAATGTTTCTGAAATTTGGTTGTTCTGGTTTCCCTGGATTGCCAAGGTCATACGACAGTCCCTTCATTGTAATTAGGGGACGTTCAAGTATTACGTAAGCAGATTTATTACAGTTATTTACCCCCCACCCCACTTGTCAGCAAAAGTAAGCAAATCTCAAGGGTAAGCACCCCCCATGCTTACGTAAACATTTTCCGATTTTTTTGTTACAGCTCGGCAACCCTACTAACCATCATCATCATCATCATTTCAGCCAATGGACGTCCACTGCTGGACATAGGCCTCCCCCAATGTTCTCCACACAGTTCGGTCCTGTGCCTCCCGCATCCAATGGATTCCCGCGATCTTCACCAGATCGTCGGTCCACCTTGTAGGAGGCCGGCCGCGGCTGCGAGTTCCTGTACGTGGCCTCCACTCGAGCACCTTTCCGCCCCAACGGCCGTCTGTTCTCCTCGCTATGTGCCCTGCCCATTGCCACTTGAGGCATGCAATCCTGTGGGCTACGTCTGTGACCTTAGTTCTCCTGCGGATCTCATCATTTCTGATACGATCACGCAGGGAAACTCCGAGCATAGCCCTCTCCATTGCTCTCTGGGTGACTTTGAGCCTCCTTAATCGGCACATTTTAAGCGGCCACGTTTCGGTTTCGTATGTCATCACTGGCAACACACACGCATTAAAGACTTTCGTCTTGAGACACTGTGGTAGATCTGCCGAAAATATGCTGCGTAGCTTCCCGAATTCTGCCCAGCCGAGTTGGATTCGTCGATCGACCTCTTTCTGGAAGTTGGACTTACCAAGCTGGACTTTTTGTCCGAGGTAGATGTACTCGTCTACAACTTCCAGTGTAGAGCTTCCAACCTTTACTAGAGTGGGTACGACATGGGAATTCGACATAATTTTCGTCTTGTCCATGTTCATTTTCAGACCCACTTGTTGGGAGACTCTATTGAGGTCGTCGAGCATTTTGCCTAAGTCTTCCAAGGTCTCAGCCATGACTACGATATCATCAGCGAATCGAAGGTGCGTCATGTACTCGCCATTTATATTGATGCCAAGTCCATCCCAGTCCAGAAGTATAAACACGTCTTCCAACAGAGTGGTGAACAGTTTCGGCGGTATAACGTCCCCTGTCTCACACCTCGCTGGAGTGGTATGGGTTTTGATTCCTGGTCCTGAAGACGGACTGACATTATGGCGTTTTCGTACAATGACTGCAACACTTGTATGTATCGGTAGTCTATTCGGCACCTTTGGAGAGACTGTAGCACGGCCCAGGTCTCGACAGAGTCGAAGGCTTTCTCATAGTCCACAAACGCTAAGCATAATGGCAGATTATACTCTTCGGTCTTCTGTATAACCTGCCGCAGCGTATGTATGTGGTCTATGGTGATAAAGCCTTTTCGGAATCCAGCTTGTTCGGGAGGCTGGAAGTCGTCGAACCTGCGTACGAGACGATTCGTCATAACTCTCGAAAACAGCTTATATATGTGACTCAGCAGCGTGATAGGAATGTAATTCTTCAATTGGGATTTGTCACCCTTTTTGAAGAAAAGCCTCACCACGCCAGAGTCCCACGCTTTGGGTGTCTTTCCCTCAGTGATGATGGAGTTGAAAAGCCTCTGAAGGGCTTTCAGGACAGGTCGTCCACCTGCTTTCAGAAGCTCCGCTGTGACTCCATCATCACCCGGTGCCTTACCGTTCTTAAGCTGTTTGAGAGCTATGCTAATCTCGTATAGGCTGACGTCCGGGATATCTTCGGTGTAGTGCCGGGTTAATTTGGCTCTGCGCTCAACGGCCTGAATGACAGGTGTGCATGATGTCGCGTAAAGCTGTCCATAAAAGTTTTCGATCTCAGCCAAAAGTTCTGGGCGTGACGTGACGATTCTGCCATCCTCTGTTTTCAGCTTGGTCAGCAAGCTCTCTCCAATAGCCAGGTCTCTGGCGAACACTTTGGAGCCTTTGTTCCGCTCTATAGCCTCTTTAATACGTTCCGTATTAAATCGGCGTATGTCCCGGGTCAGGCACTTGGAGATGCGCTTGCTGAGCTGCCGTCGTTGACGAGCTTCATCAGAGGTTTGCAGAAACATTTTCCGCCTTTCCTCCATTAACTTAAGAGTTGGCTCCGAGATTTTACTGGCTTTTTTCGTACGGCTAGGTCTGAAGACCTCTGCACCCGCCGTAAGAACAGCTTTCACGAGCCTGTCATTATATATGTCCACGTCTGAGCAGCTCTCTAGGCAATCGAAGCGATTTTCCAGCTCGAGTTGAAAGCTCTCGGGGTTTTGAATCTGGATGGCTACAGGGCGGAGCGTAGATTTTATCAGTCGATACCTTTCGGATGTAACGTGTAGATTCAAAGTGCCTCTTACCATTCGGTGATCACTTCCAGTGTTCACTGAATTGATCACTAAGACATTATTGAATATCCGGGTCTTGGTAGACATGATGAAGTCAATCTCATTTTTTGTAACGCCATCCGGACTTTCCCAGGTCCACTTACGATGCAGCCGTTTTTTAAAGAAGGAGTTCATCATGTAGAGTCCCTCCCTCTCCATATACTCGGCTAGCATTTGACCTCGGTGGTTCCGGATTCCAGATCCAAATTGCCCCACTTTCGACTCCTCATCGCCCTTTTTGCCTAGCTTTGCGTTAAAATCTCCCATGACAACAGTGTAGTGAGTATTGGAAGTATGTATTGCCCGAGAGATATCCTCATACATTTCTTCCACTTCCTCGTCAGGGTGTGTCGAGGTCGGGGCGTATACCTGTATTACCTTTAGCGAATACCGTTTGGTAATTCTGAGTGTAAGGTACGCCACCCTATTCGACACACTTCCGATTTGTACAATGCTGTTCACGAGAGACTTGTGGACAATAAACCCGACTCCACCTTTGGACAGATCTTCGCCCTCCCGGAAATAAAGCAGGTTCCCGGATTTAAGGATTATCGTATCCTCGCCCTGTGTCGGATTTCGGATAATCCTACGATACTCCAGCGAATTCTGCTCAATTCTTCCTCTAGTTCCAGCAGCTTCTCTTTGGTCCGCAGTGTGCGTGTGTTGTACGTTGCCAGAGCCAAGGTCGTTTGACGGTTTGTTTTCGCCACCCGGGGATACTTGGCACCCCTGATCCCGGCGCCTCGCCCGCTTCCGTCGTCGCTGGCTCGGCCTCCGGTACCGCCGGGCACTTGGGGCCTTGTATTAGTTTTACTAAACATAGGGGGGGTCAATTCAATTCAAATAATTCTTTATTTGCATAGGCTTGTACACAGCACTTACAAATCGTCATACATTTGAATGACTTAAAATATTTATAAGTACTTATGTATAGTTTACATGTTAATACATATATATGTTGATACATAAAATATACTATAGAAATAAATAAACATAATGCGATTCTACCACCGGCTCGGAAAGTTGTTTCTGGTCGAGAAGATCCGGCAAGAAACTCGCCAGTTACTCTTTTTAATCGCCAACTTTTTTACAATGGTTTATTATCCTCGCCAACCCGTCTGCCAAGCGTGGTGAGTATGGCAATTACCCCTCATGTGATTGAGGGAGGCCCGTGCCCCAGCAGTGGAGACTTAAATGGGCTGACGATGATGATGATGATGATGATTATCCTCATACCAAGTCATACAGTCTAATCCAACACAAAATAGAATGAAGCAAATTAAAAGCTAAATATGAGGTAAACCGAAGCGGACCAGTCCCCAAAGGTGGCACCTGTTCACTAGTATGACGTATGTGTCAGCCATCATTTCACTCAACCATATTAGAGGGAATGTAATGACCCGCCACATAACGCCACCACCTCAGAGACATTTGAGTGAGCATGACTACTTAGGTTCCCCTCATAGGTCACAGAGTACTTAATCCAATACTAATAAACTGCAGGACGAGGTGTACAATAGTAGGTGGTTAGCATCTTGTCAATTGTTTGATTAATCAATACTAATCAATTTGTATACAATAATAAATGCTGCTAAGCCTAATTTATTAAAAATGATTAATTATATAATAATAATGATTCCAGTAAATATTTATAAAATTACTACATGTGTGCAGGCACGGAGGTCATCATGTCCATGAATCCTTATCATTTAAGTAATCTACAATTTTATAGTATCCTTTACTCATTAAACAGGTTTTCACGTGGGATTTAAATTTATGCGTTGGTAACTCAATAACATTTTGTGGCAACTTATTGTACATTTTAATACTTTGACCAACAAATAAACTATTAATATTTTGGAGCTTCAGATTTGGAATCGCAAGCTTGTGTTTATTTCTAGTGTTAAAACCATGACAATCAGATTTTTTAGAAAAAATATCAATGTTCTTTCGCACGTACAAAATACAGTCCAAAATGTATTGGGAAGCTACAGTTAAAATGTCGATATTCTTAAACAGTTCTTTCAGCGAATCGCGAGGCCTAAGGTTGTATATGGAGCGGATGGCCCTCTTCTGCAATACAAAAATAGTCTGTATCTCAGCCGCCGACCCCCAAAACAAAAGACCATATGACATTATACTATGAAAATAACTAAAATAAACCAGTCTCGCGGTTTCAATATCAGTCAGATGTCTGATCTTCTTAACCGCATATGCGGCGGAACTAAGTCTTCCCGCCAAGGCTGCCAAGTGTGGCTTCCATTGCAGTTTGGAATCCAGTGTAATACCTAAGAAAATTGTCGAATTAATAACTTCAATATGTTCATTATTCATAACGACGTTAGTGTTGACCTGCTTTACATTGGGCATAGTGAATTTTACACATTTGGTTTTCTTGGCATTTAAAAGCAAGTTGTTAGTTGTAAACCAATGTAGCACTTGTGAGAGGGTGTCATTTACGTCGTCAAACGTATCTTTTCGACGGTCAACGTTAAAAATCAACGAGGTATCATCAGCAAATAACACTAGTTCACAAAGATCTTGTGCAAAGTAAGGGAGGTCATTTATGTATATTAGGAAGAGCAGGGGTCCCAATATTGATCCTTGGGGCACTCCCATTAATAAAGGGGCGCCTGAAGAGTCAGTTCCATTGACACTGACTTTCTGAAGTCTATCTGATAAGTAGGAATTTATCAAACTTAATGCATTATTTAGAACACCATAGTGAGCTAACTTTGATGTTTGATGCTCAACGCAATTGGGCCTACACCCACCACGCTGGCCCAGTGCGGGTTGGTGGGGAACGCCAGAGCCTCTTCCGTTGTGCAGCAGGGTGCGCCACGTGCAGGTGAGGTTGACTTAGGCCCCGTTAGATGTTGAGCGGGACCCCTTACACCCCCTTACACCCCCTTACACACCCTACTAACCGTATGCATTTATTTGTAGGTAATCTCCCAAAACTACGTTTCGTTTTCAAGCAAACAGAATGTGGGGCTGCATTTGTGTTAAAAAGAAAATAATTAGCGATGATGTAATCATCATCTAGACTCCTCTACCCCCCATGTCATCCAAAATAAGCTAAGCAAAGACCCCTTCGCCCCCTCATAGTGCTTACATAATACTTGAACGGCTCCTTACCAGACTTTCCGAATCCTGGATCGTGGTCTAAGCGTACCCTGGGCTCCAAAGTGATAGATTTGGACGCAACCGGGAAGATGAAGAATGCACACTAAGATGAAGAAGAAAGGTGGCAGACATGCAAGCGGATCACTTTATGGAATGCCGCCGCCCGTGGACACCAGTGAAGTCCCAAGTGCGCTGCTAACCTTTTTCCCTTCCTCGGCCCGGGCCTGTCGGGGCTCCAGTACCAACACACTATAGTACCAACACAGCTAAAGAAGTAGGTTTTCATCAATCACAATGAAATGTTCTTCTTCGCAGTTGTACACTCCTGACGGAGTGGTCGTGATTATGGATTATCTGTATGTTGGGTAGCGGCTTTTGCGAGACTTCTCCATCTTTCTGTTAGTGGCACTGCGTACACATTCAGACAAGGAACGCCTTGTAGCAGACTTGATGCCGCCTGTTCACCTTGTAGGTGATCTGCCTCGGGAGCGTTGTCCTTCTACTCTTCCACCATCACCATTATCATTAGTACCATTAAACGTTCTAGGGGGCTCTCTCATAACGAAATACTATACAGAATGTTCGCTGTGGGGCTCTACGTAGTGGCTCAAAGATAGACAATCGGTGTTATAATGGATCTGTGGGGGAGCGCTATACGGTCTGTTTGCGGCACTGGCTGAATATATTTAAGATATTTTTTTTAGATTTTTCCGTCCCTTCACTTTTCACACTACTTCTGCGCAAAATTTTCTCTCGCGAATTATTTAATTATTTTATGTTTTCGTATCCTTTTGTAAATTATTTCTCTTGTAAATATACACTCTGTTTTCACCTTTCATAAAACTAATCATTTCGCCTTCCTCTCCTTTCACTCAATCTTTCAAAACTTCCTCACGATTTTTCATTTCCGTGGGCTGGTACAGTCAGCCTGAAAATTAGTCGGCAACACAAACACTGGAGGCCCACAAATCTAGTGCACTGTGCAGTGGTCAGAGGCCCTATTCTCCATCAGAGCACTGGACGTAGAACTCGAGTTTGAGATTTGTATGGACGAATGTATGATCTCTGAATTTAATTTCAATGGCGAGTGCACGAAAATTATTTCATTTCTTTCTCCAGCTGTGATAGAGAATAAGTGTCTAGTGTCTACTAATTTCTTAAAACCTTTTTTACTAAAAAATAGCTATTTTAATTTTTAATATTAAACGGTCACTTTTTTATTACAACCTGTGCGGATAAAGAATGGGATCAGAAATGGCGGCGCATCTATTCACTTCTCGCTCGCTGCGTCTATACTCGCACCCCACGAGTGCGAGTATAGACGCAAATAGTGTGCGAGCGAGAAGTGAATAGATGCGCCGCCATTTCTGATCCTATTCTTTATCCGCACAGGTTGTACTTACAGATAGCCCTTTGTACATAACAAAATCCAAATACTCTGACTCAGAAAAATATGCAGTGACCATGAGCACATGATCCGATTCGCGCCAAACATAAAACTCTGTAAAGGTTTTTATTTATGTACAAAATAAATCTGCGCCAAGCATCTGGTGAAATGCGTAAATAAACAGGGGTGTGAAACGGAATATTTTAGACTCAACGGGATTTGGGTCACAGGTAGTTAATAAAATAAAAAAAAAACAAGGTCCGCAATTTGGGAGCCATGTAAGATTTGTATTTGGAAAAATATACGTTCTATAAATAATAAACTAAAAAGTTTTCTACTTTTCACTATAGTGCTCAAGTGTGAGCGCAAACACAAGTGCACTCTCTATTCCTTTGCCATATTCCGATGGGACACCACTGTGACACGACGAGTTTACAAGACCGTCAACTTCCAGACTCCGGGCTGCCGCTAAGAATTTCTTACCAAAAACTTAGGTACACATTTTTGGCCCAACCCAGGGAATGAACCCGGGACCTCTTGCGCAGCCGTCGCTTTAAAGTGAGAACCACTAACCATTGCGCCATCGTGGCAGTCAATAACCGAGGCATGGATATAAATATAGGTACGGCGATCCTCGAGATAGCCATACTGGATTTGTGCGGGCGCAAACGAATGTTCACTGTGTTCACACATATGCACACACAATGGTTAAAACACTGCATGTTTTGACAACTTTAAGGGCGCTTAGATAGTTATTTAGATTTACGCGGTGCATTATAACTACCACACGGCGTAGAATAGGCCACCCTCACTCTTACCGAGGTATCGTAAAAGGCGACTAAGGTAAAGCTGCTGGCATGATCATCAGCACCCAGAGAAGGAAAACTCTGCATATAAATCAAAACCCTCGCCAACCCTTTTGCCAAGGGTGGTGAGTATGGCAATTACCCCTCATGTGATTGAGGGAGGCCCGTGCTCCAGCAGTGGGGACTTAAATGGGCTGATGATGATGATGATGATTATAACTACGGTTAATAATCACGAAAATTAATGTGGTGTAGTTTTTTAAGTACATAGTTCTAAGCCAACAGACCATGTACTTACAATTTGTTGCTTGAGCTAGAGTCCGATTGGACCCACGGTTGCTGTGATGCAGGCGAAACCTCAAGCAACAAATAGTAACGGATCACCTGATGGTAAGCGATTGCCGCCACCCAACAACGAAACAACATGGTTCGTGAACAACTTTTCATAAAATGTATCAGATTCATTACAATTAATGAAATCCGCGCCACTGAACATTAAAGCCTCCTTAATTTTCCGTTTGATCAGCCACTACCAAGATAAATACAGGATGTAATATTATTATCTTACTTTATGGTGTAAATGTCACCGGAAAATAACAAGATCCGTAAGTTAATCAATTTACTAAAAAGTTTATAAACTTTCGCAGGATTCTAAACGGGAGATAAATTGTATTATTTTACGTCCACACTTTCGTAAATTTATCAATTTCCGACGTCACACGGTAAATCTCTAAATCTATTCGTAAAATTTTATATGGTTCGACCAATCACAGAAACTCTTCTTTTAAATATACGAATCTTTAAAATACGTAAAATAACACACTGCACTTTGATTGGTTAATGTTCATAGTGGCAATGCCTATCAGATCGCGCGTAGCGTTTGGATATTGCTTACTTATTATTTTACGAGTGAGTTCAGTAAGTTTATCAATGTACGAAAATGTGGACGTAAAATAATACAATTTATCTTCCGTTTAGAATCCTACGAAAGTTTATAAACTTCCTAGTAAATTGATAAACTTACGGATTTTGTTATTTTCCGGTGACATAAACACTAATTCTACTCCTTACACGGAATAGCGTTACTGGAAGAATATTTCACACTGAAAGTGTATTGTTTACCAAACTTCTGGTACTTAGTCATCAATATGTTTTCGCAGTCACAAAATCAAATATATTGTAGTATTTATTATCACCCGTATAAAACCTATTTTCGCAGCTACACAAAATTAATCAATATAGCTTATGCCGAAACACGATCTCACTTACAATGGATTATGCCTCAAGTCAATATAAAGTAAATTAATAGAAACGTTAACAAAGGAAGTTAAAGCTTGCAAATTAAATTCTTAGACAAAAGAAAAGTCAACAAAAAGTTATTCTATTGCTTTTATAATTTGAATTTCTGATGACAATTTTAATTGGAATTAATATACATTTTTTTTTTCAATTTCTCGAGGTTTATGATATAAAAATAGATTTGATACAAAATACCTAAAGGGAATTTAGAATTAGATCCCTTAATTTCTAATGTATATTGGTGTTTTTTTTTGTCACACGATCAGTATGCAACTAAATCACATTACCGAAGCAGGATTATTCTGAAATAGAGAAACTGTTGGCTGACCCTAACTGAGTAACGAGGGACAAAGTGATACCACAGTATAACAAGAGCTAAGGAAAGCTCTTGTTCATCATCATCATTCAACCAGTATACGTCCACTGCTGGACATAGGCTTCCCCCAATGACAGATCGATTCCCTTGATCTTCACCTGATAGTCGGTCCACCCTCGAGGATCTTTCTGCGCCACTTTTATGGAGTTTTTTGAGCTATCTCTTTGACGTTAGTTCTCCTACGGATCTCATCATACCTGGATACGCTCTTGTTAGGCTGCCGTAATACATTCCTATGGATCGGCCACATTAAAAGAATGGCATCATATAGGGGCGCCAAGAAGGCATATCTCAGATGACCTTACCTATTGGAGAACGTGGACCTGCAAGAATTGGAGGCAAGATATTAGCAAGAAAGGGACAAAAGGACATCTCATGTCGGAGGTCGAGACTCAATTTGGGTCGATGAGCTATGATGAGCTAGTACCTCATCATACGTTAATTTAAAGACAAAATGTATCCAATTATGAGGTCTGGAATTCGTTCGTTCGTAGAAAATCCATAATACTTACCGAATATTTAGGGTTGCAGGTTCGATCGTTCGATTGTACTGTGAGGGATAGTACAATCATTTGTTTGCATGAACATGTCGGTTTGTATTAGTCGAGGTGTTTTCTATGTATTTACAAAAGAAAAGTATTAAATGTATATATTTTTAATTACGCTATTGGTTCTGATATCCGTAACATAGGTTCTTGAGCTACCTATCTCGGAGTCACATCAATGTATGTGATGTTGTGAAATAGTAATATACATTAGATATTATTTTACTTCAAAATCAACTTTTTATCATTTTAATTTCGCTAATTTTCGTTTCGTCAAGTAAAAGACACGTTATAATTTTATTATGCAGCACTGTGCTGGGTTTCGCTGCGTGAGTGAAGGTACAAGAGGCCCAATCCGGGGGAAAGAGGGGTTAAAAGGTTGGCAGTGCACTTGTGTCGTGGGTGTTCATGGGCGGCGGCAATCGCTTACCATCAGGTGATCTGTCTACTCGTCTGCCACAGATCACATTAAAAAGGGGAACGATTAGAAGCACAGAGGGTACTAACAAAATATGAAAAAAAACTTTATATTCAAATAATAATATTCTGCACGCAAAGCCGTAGAAGTTAACTAGTAGCACATAATGGGGAAGCTGCGGCTGACATCGTATTAAGATATTATTACTGAATCAACTTGCCCATGTCATCTTGTATGCCTACAGCGAGACTGTCTTGTCGTATTATCAGATCATTTCCGACAGCTAAATAGTAATATACCTACTGGTTGTTAACATTTGCGAGCCCCTTAATGACTCTCATCTATTTGGGTTCATGCGTACTATTTATGCACTACATTTTATCGGCATCCACCTTGTAGAAATGTAGTATGCGAGATTATAACCCCTACCTTGGTCAAATTGCATATCATGTAAGCCTTGCCCATACTCATGTCGGTCTCCCCCAGCACATCTATAGCTTCTTTGCTGCAATCCAATCTTGAAGCCTTTAAAATCTATAAGCGAAAGCTTACTGACTCAACGCATGTCTTGTCGTATTAAGGGTCAGAAACTTTAATCTTTGCACAGACGTTTCCTTTGTACCGTACGAAAAATAGTTTATTTTACGCCATATTCCTAAAAGAAAGAAAAAAATCGTTTTTACACTCCCGACACGAAGTTGGGGCGAGCCACTAGTAATAAGTATTTTTTAAATAATATGTACTTGGTAAAGTACTCTGCAACGAAACAACAAAAATATGGTTTAGAATTTATTTTAAGAATTGTACCGTTGTAAAATAAAACAGAGAATCCAATTAAAAGTGTCTTCCTCTTTCTCGATTAATGATAAATAATTGTTTCATGTTAAGACGGTGGATCCCTTGGATTTCTTATATTCATTGAACTTAATGGGATAAAAAAAAATTATAGGCAATAGATACCTACGTTTTATTGGTATGCATTGGCTATTTTACCTACTCCTATCTAGATTTTTTTTTAAAACCTGTGCTGTGTTTTGCTGCGTGAGTGAGGGTACTGGGAGGGAGGGTGTCCATGGGTGGCGGCGATCGCTTACCAACCGGTGATCCGTCTACTCGTCTGCCACCTATTACATAAAAAAACAAATTGTACTTTATGTAGATGCGGTGGCAACCCTGTCTGTATGCAGAAAAAAATGTTTTGATACGTGAACAAACAATACTTGCTGTATTCATATACGCAGTAAACTCGGAAAAAATACTGTTACCTAAATACGAGAAAAGACTTCAAAGCAGTAACATACGAGAAAAAAACGTTTATTATGCTTGGGCGTCACAAGAAATGAAAACGAATTGCACAAACATTTACACAATGGATAAAAATGAACAAACAAACATTGAACTGAGCTGATTTGTTATGTTACACAGTTACACGTTTAACTTGAGTCACAATAATCCCCATTGAAAGTGAGAGCGTAGGAGGATTTTCCTTTTTGTCATATCATAATACTAGAAAAAGATACTCAAATTAGCTGTGAGTAAGACTTGGAGCCCAATTCTCGTGCTCGTGACATTTATTTTCATACGATATACATCACTAAAACATAGTTTTTTTTGTATGGTTTTCAGGTGATATCCGCCATGTTTTCAAAATATCACGAGCACGAGAATTGGGCTCATGGTGTCAATGAAAAGTTGATATTGTTATTTTTCACTACTCTCTCTCTCTCTAGATGTCAAGCCCTTCTTGATTTGGGTCTAAATAATTAACACATAACTAATTAATAAAATCAGAAAGAGAAAAAGGAAAAATTAAAACATTTTTTTAACAAAATAGATAAAAAGGTGACGACGCAAGTTCAGTTTATGATGTTTATTGATATTTGAAAACATGGCGGATATCACCTGAAAACCATACAAAAAAACTATGTTTTAGTGATGTATATCGTATCAAAATAAATGTCACGAGCTCACGAGAATTGGGCTCATGGTGTCAATGAAAAGTTGATATTGTTATTTTTCACTACTCTCTCTCTCTCTAGATGTCAAGCCCTTCTCGATTTGGGTCTAAATAATTAACAAATAACTTATTAATAAAATCAGAAAGAGAAAAAGGAAAAATTAAAACATTTTTTTAACAAAATAGATAAAAAGGTGACGACGCAAGTTCAGTCTATGTCGGTACAGCAAACTCTCCAACATTTTTATTGCCTTCCTCCCTCGTGTCTTGTTCGCACTTGACCGCTTTTTACTTTGGTCCAAGTTATTTTAACTTGCAAATTAGTATGTAGGAGAGCGTTACATCGTTTTAAGTGACAGTGTCAAAGTTTTAATGAGCTGGTCGGAGTTACCTGTTACAAGTGTGAAGTGACCTTAAATCTGTATTCTCGCTTCGTAACTACATTAACAGGGTTCTGGATCTACTCTACAAAGATAGATAAGAATACGTAATAATGGTTTTTAGAGGTAATTATATTTCTGCCATATTGCAGGAATAAGGTAATTTCTTTTTTAAATTAAGTATGATTTCTAAAATTAAAAAAATCACAAAAAAAGAACACAAAAAGTATCGATTTCATTTCATTATTTATTACACAAAAACAAGTCTTAAAAACTTAATTATTGCAAACATTATGGTTATTTTGGTGGTATCACTTATACCTACATTATAATATTTTGTAAATGATTATATTATTACTTGATATTTGTATTAAAATCATTGTCATTGAATAATACGAGTATTGCAATCGCTTGACAATTTTTTCTCATTCTTCTATCTCTGCGCCAAAATGAATATGATAATTCACACTGATCATTATTCAATTCAATTCAATTCAATTATGTAGATATTATACTTTACTAAAACTGAAAAGCTAAAGACTGAAGTTGTGTTCTAAGTATTCGGTACCTTTTTTATGTGATAGTTGGCAGACGAGCAGACGGATCACCTGATGGTAAGTGATTGCCGCCGCCCATAGACACCCGCGATACCGCAGTAGAGTCACAAGTGCACTGCCAAGCTTTGAACCCCCTTTTCCCCCGGATTGGGCCTCCGGTACCCTCACTCACGCAGCGAAACACAGCACAGTGCTGCTTTATGCTGGTTTTCTGTGAGGCCGTGGTATCACTCCGAATATTCCCCCTACTTCTAGTTTATTTTGTTTGGATTATTCATGCCGAAGCGTGGCTCTCCCATCGTCACTACCTACTTGGGTATTGTACCTAAGTTAACACAGTGTTAGACCTATATAATGTTTCTTAAAGAAACCCAACTAAATTATTAAATTTTTCAATAACATTAGTGGAATCAAATACAAAGTATATATATTTTATTTTTGTATGCTCTATTCCCGAGGACGCCCTGTTGGTCTAGTGGTTTAAGTACCGGGCCGTGATCTCGGGGTCCTGGGTTCGATTCCCGGGTCAAGCGAAAAGTATGTTTCGAATTTTTCGAACATAGCTCGGGTTTGTGATCACCAATCCGCATTTGGCAAGCGTGGTGATTAAGCCTAATCCCATCATAGTAGCGATGACTTGATTTCTATGATGGAGGCCTTTGCCCTGCAGTGGGACAGTTTATAGGCTGATACTACTTTACTTTATTCCCGGGGACACAAGCGAAATGTACTTATATTATTATCGATTTAATTTGTTATTAATTTTATTGTTTTAGTTTAGACTTGCGTGCTTTTCGGATTTTTTTGTAAGCTGCAAGTGTTCTGATTTGTTTAAATAAATAGTATCTTAGAATACAGTTTTATATAATATTTTATGATATTTTTTAGCTAATTTAGAGTAGCATATACTTAAGTATTTTTATTTTTTCAAGTTAGAGACTCGTGATCCCGCAGACAAGCTATGCAAATAAATAAAGCTTTGCGGGACTACTGTACTTTAATGTAAATATTGTTTGTTTAATAAATAAATAATAATATATCTGAGTAACACCAACTAGATTAGATAAACCTCTATATGTAGGTCTTATTAGCATATGGGTATTAGATTAAATGTAGTGCTTTGATTATAATGAATTATAAAGATATGGCTTACGGTTGAAATATATGAATTTTATTTAATACAGCAGAGACTATTTTCTTCATTTTCTTCATTTACACTTAGATTATGATTTAATGTAAGATTTTAAAGCGTGATTTTTTAGAAGTTAGGTTTTAGTTTTTATACTTTATATTTATTTAACTTATTGTGGAATACTGTGAATACCTAATTGTATATTTAAAAAGCGCTCGTTCAATTTATATCATACTGTACTGTGTTTCGAAATATTAATAGTTCCAAATCAGTACTAAGAGATGGCGCTGGATGTCTATTGCATCGCGCAAGTGCTTTGTCTTTTCTAAGCCGTCGGAATGTTTGATAATATCACATCAAAATATTTTTTATATGATACAAAAGCAGACGGATCACCTGATGGTAAGCTATTTCAGCCGCCCATGGACACCCGCGACACTAGTGGATTTTCCCCGGATTAGGCCTCCGGTACCATTACTCACGCAGCGAATCACAGCATAGTGCTGCTTCACGCCGGTTTTCTGTGAGGCCGTTTTATTTTTGATTATGGTTCAGTAAAGTTGTTTTTTAATATGTGATAGTTTCAACCTTTCTCTCAACATCATCCGTGAGATACCCTACATACATACAGGGGCGTCCTTTACCTATAGTGCGTGCGGTTGTGCGGTGCACCCGGGCGCCGGAAGTTACAGGGCGCCGGGCCGAGAGCCCGTCTCTACACATAGAAATTGTACAGTGGCGGACACATCAAGCTATTCAAAACTGTCAAATTTCTTCATTCGATTATAAACCTTATATTGTTACACATTGAGTTCGAAATCGATTGAGGAAATTTGACAGTTTTGTATAACTTGATGTGTCCGCCTCTGTACGCTGTAACGCTCCACAAGGAGCGAGCGCGAGTACTGATATTTCTCCTCATCTTAGCGTGTGATTCCCAGTTGCGTCCAATGCTGTTGCTTCGAAGCCCGGGGTACGCTTAGACCATGATGTCGCTTCGAAGCCCGGGTAGACCATGATATAGGATTCGGGATGTATGGTAATTACAATGAAGCGACAGCAAATAGGTAGTCGAACATATTGAAAGTATTCCATTTTGAATAAATGTTTTATCTATCTATCATTTTGTTTGCGCATTTTGAAACAATATTCATAAATTGCGCAGGGCGCTTCTTGGGCTGGAGCCGCCCCTGCGTACATAGGTATGTGATGTCTCACATCAACAGCGGCCATCCTCCATGTGAGTGCGGTCTAGTGACATTATGTTGCCTACGTGTCACCCTCTGCTAACACGTCCTAACATGCTCCATCCCTATCGATGTAGCAGATGGATTGCTGAATCGGCCATTTTGTACTCGACGAGTAAACATAAGAACCTTTTTTTCGCAACGAATGATGAACGATTAATTTTTTCCTCGTAGCTACAGATAAGTACAATTATTTTTAAAAGACAACGTAATTATTAAGGATTTAGAAATTCAAACAATGTGAAAATTAATTATTTGAATAAGTTAGGTTAAATGGGACGTTTCATGTGAAAGAGACAGATATAGATAGTTGAGTTTTTGTTGTTTGTCCGTGTGCTTTTAATAGGTACTATCTTTTTTATTAGGTTGACTGCCTCGCACTTCAGAACGACGGCTGCGCTTGGGGTCCCGGGTTCGATCCCCGGGTCGGGCTAAAATTTGTACCTGAGTTTTTCTGTTAAGAAATTCTCAGGGTCATCGGAATATAAGGGCAAGGATATAGAAAGTGGAATGGTGTTTACGCACACACTTAAGAACCTGGGAGTTAGCGGTCTTGTACCCCCGTACATCGGAAAGCACATAAGCCGTTTATCCTGCGCCCGACCCCTCTCCGGTCGTGTTACACTGGTGTCCCATCGAAATATGAGGGTAAAAGAATAGAGATGCGCATACTATTTGCGTACATACTTGAACACTATAAATATACTGCGTATGTGGCTGATACTCGTAGTGTATGATATTGGCCGCCTTAGCCGAAATCGGTTGGAGGATATTAAGTCATCATCATCATCATCAGCCCATTTAACTCCCCACTGCTGGGGCACGGGCCTCCCTCAATCACATGAGAGGTAATTGCCATACTCACCACGCTTGGCAGACGGGTTGGCGAGGGTTTTGATATAAATGCAGAGTTTTCCTTCTCTGGGTGCTGATGATGATGCCAGCAGCTTTACCTTAGTCGCCTTTTACGACACCTCGGTAAGAGTGAGGGTGGCCTATTCTACTCTGCCGGGGACCACACGGGATATTAAGTATTATCTTATTATTCGTGACCTTTTATACCATGTCTGTAGCAAATAAATTAATTGGAATTTAAATTTTGAAATGCAATAAAGATTATCCATCTATCTTATTACTAAAAAGTGAGGTGAGTGAGGGAGATCACCCGATGGTAAACGTTTGCTGCCGCATATTTATACTATTGCAAATAATTTCCTTGATAAGGGAATTTAACATTTTTATGAGAAATTAATGTCTTTAACCATAAAATAGACATTGATGACCCGTTTGGAACAGTGGTAGTGAACGCTGCCTTTGATCCGAGGGTTGCGGGTTCGATCCCCCCACAGTAAAAACATTGGTGTGCATGAACATGTCTGTTTGTATTGGTCTGGGTGTTTTCTATGAATTATAAGTATGTATTTTCAAAAGAAAAGTATTATATGTATGTATATGTAATCCCACTGTTGATTCTGATTCTGATATCCGGAATACAGGTGCTGGAGCTACCTATCTCGGAGTCAGATCAATGTATGTAATGTTGTGAAATATTTACCGTTTATATATTTACAAATAGTAATTAATAATACCCAGTCACTCTAAAATACAGGTGTTCATCATACTAATGTTTGTGAAGAGAGAGAATCGAACATCCCTCGAGCGTGCGACAGGATCACTGCCAGAGTGCACCAGTACATTCGAGCCAGTCTATAGAATAGAATATTTTTTTTATTTGGTTAACACACTAGAAAAGAAAATACAAAACAAAGCGTCGTTTTTCCGTGATGCGTTACCAAAATGGTTGCCACTCAGCTGTTTTTCACGGCGAATTGCCATGACGCTGGTATTCTGTGGGAACCATTAGGTTATTTAGGGAGATATCATTCAGTTAGAAACCCGACAACTAAAACACGATCTAAAAAGTACAAAACAAGATAATATAGTCTCCCCTGTAATTATTATCATATATATCGCCGTGGTCTTATAATAAATCTTAAGTGAATAACTTACTTAAAAAAATAATCTCGTGTTCAGGCGGGACTCGAACCCACACCTTTCACAAGCGAATGTTTTACCAATTAGACCACTGAACGCGTTACTAACCCGACGAAATTTGTAAGTGCTTGATTCGACATGAGCTGTCGATAGTCTCATCAATATTGTAGGTTTATTTACAATATCCAGTGGAAAAATTATTACAAATATTTGACCACCAGTTAAGATGAGACTGCTAAATCAATAGTTGATATTTTTATAGCAATATTTTGCAATTTATTCTTAAGTAAATAACACGCTTAAAATTTTATCTCGTGTTCAGGCGGGACTCGAATCCACACCTTTCACAATCCGGGTGAATGTTCTACCAATTAGACCACTGAACGCGTTACTAACCCGACGATTTTTTTTGTTATTCGACATTTTATAATAAATCTGTTTTACTATAGAAGGTGGCATACGAAGACCACAGCGACACGGCAATAATCACAGCATTTTTAAATTGTCATTTTATTTAGTTATTACCTAATATTTGTTCCGATGTAATTTTAAATTTAAATTTATCGCTTTAATTTTAATTGTATCCTTCTTTCATACTTTAATATCTTAATTGAATTGAATCGTACATGTAAATGTGATTATAATGAATGATAATGATGAGTCATGGTTGAAATATATTAATTTTATTTTTATTTATTACAGCGGAATTTTTTTTCTTCTTTCGTACCTTTTAGAGCGTTTTTTTTTTCTTTGTAGGAAGGTTTTAGGTTTTAAACTTTATTTTTATTTGACTTTTTTTGAAACACTTTGAATAATATTTATATATTTTAAAGTGCTCACAAAGTTCTTTCTTTTTATATGTCACACGCACGACACCGTAAGAAAACTTTTTTTTTTATTTCTGTACTTTAAATCCCCTAGACGACGATGTAGTTAGTTTGAAATGATGTCATGTACCCCATAAACAGCGGATGATCAAAACGCTTCTAACGACATCATTTGTCTTGTTGTGATAACTAGTATTGAAATTATGAGGGAATAGATGAACATACATAATATTAATATTCTCCAACCGATTACGGCTAAGGCAGCCAATCTCAACGATCAGCCACGTACGCCGGATATATTATAGTGCTCAAGTGAGTTCGCAAACACAAGTGCACTCTCTATTTCCTTACCCTCAAATTCCAATGGGACACCAGCGCGACACGACCGTAGAGGGATCGGGCGCAGGACCAACCACCTAACGTGCTTTCCTAGGCATGGGAGTACAAGACCGCCAACTTCCAGACTCCGGGCTGACACTAAGAATTTCTTATCGAAAACTTAGGTACAAATATTTGACTCCACCCGGGGATCGAACCCCGGACCTCTTGCGCAGCCGTCACTTTAGAGTGCGATCCACTAAGCACTCCGCCACCGAGGCAGTCAACATATATATCCAAATCATAACCCTCCTTTTTGCTTCGCCGTAGACGGGCAAAAACTAACAACAGTTCAGCGGTCGGTAATACTATAGAATAAATATATTATTGCAAGTTATCAATTTGTGTTTGGAAGGTTGATTCAAACATAAATTAATCAATATCCAATATCTGCATGAAACCACCTCTATCGCCCACAAGCAATTTTCATCGGCAAAATTATACGAAATTTGAACACAGTGTTCTTTTTAGCTGCCCTTTTTTACTAAAAGAGCAGCTAAAGAGTAATTTGCGCCCCGAAATTTAAAGGAAAAAGCTGTGCCTGTAACTCACCTACATGGGAAACCGTGTCAGTGAAACTGCAATAAGGTGAATGTGTTATTATGACATACAGTTAGCCATTATGCCAAATGTTCACACAAACGCGTACTTCAGCTTTGCTTTTCAGGTGACGGGTAGGGCACACTAGCGACGTCATTTGATCTAAATTGTTAGCATCTAAACCGGATACGGAACTTTTTTTACAATTTCGAAGTTCGAGCATCTCGAAAAGAACTATTATTTATTCGATACTTATTATTAACTTTTTGGTGTGCTTTTTACTCGAAATATGAATTACCGCCAAAACGGCCACTTATGGCGTGCAATAACAGATCATAAAGTTAAATATAAGTACATTAAATAAAAAGTATATTAAATAAATAACGGCAATTTCTAAGAATTGTTGTTTTTATCAACTAGAGATTTAGAATCAACCCTTTATTTCAATTTGGTTCGGAACCTTATAAGAGTTGAAGTCACGGTTGCCCAGTTTTTTTAATTTTTTTATTTTTAATTCACCTTCGCACACACACTTAGAACAACTCTCTAGTATAAATGTAATACACGAGCTGGTTTGTGTATCCGTCATACTGTTTTTATTCAAAGAACTAGGTATAGAGCCTATACGATGTGAAGAAATGAAATCTATATTATATTTTACCGCTTGATTACCAAGGTCAAAGAAATAGCCCAAAGAATTGCATGCTTCAAGTGGTAATAGGTAGGGCACATTGCAACTTTACGGCATTTGCCTCTTTTTGTGAGGACGTAATGTCCCAAAAAGAGGCAGCCGAGCGTCTTAGGGAGCAAGACCCTCTCGCGAACGCTCGTAGAAGGGCAAGGAGGGGAAGAAGACGGCGACCAGAGGCGCGTCTTCCTCCTCTCCGAGGAATAGGCTCGCCGGCGCATGGTACGGGGGTACCAGCACAGGCACTACACATGCCTCTGCCTCAGCCTGGTAGGGACAGCCCGGCGCTCCCGGCTGTCCCTATCGCCCCCCCCCCCCTCCCCCAGCTTGACTGGGGGAGGCAGTGTCGGGCCCGCAGTGTAAGTGGGCCCTCCGCCTGGGGAGGGACGTGAAGTAAGTTTCTTTAACCCGTACTCATGTCCCCTCCCCACTTTGGCCATGAGGGAGCGTCGCTGGGGTTTAGTCGGTATGCCTCTGGCCGGCTTCTCGCTAGGAGAAGCCCCCTCCAGAGGAGAGCCCGACAAAACCCGCCTGCCCCCCGGCAAGAGGGTATGCATAAGGAAGCATTCCCCAGCGTCAAAAAAAAAAAAAAAAAGGGCACATTGCAAGATCAGACAGCGAGTAGGCAGAAAGCTCCCCGACTGGAGACCACGTATAGGAGGTTGAAGCCATGGCAGGCCTGAGGCCCCCCACAAGGTAGACCGATGATCTGGTGAAGGATGCGGGCGGCACAGGACCGATCATTGTGGAGATAATTGGGCTAGGCCTATGTATGGCCTATGTCTAGCAGTGGACGTATATTTAGCTGAAATTATAATGATGATGATGATAAAACCTTACAGGCAGCAGCAACGCTTATAGGCAATCCGAAAACACGAAACCCTTGCGCGATGTTATCGACACCTAGCGCCATCTATTGGTATAAAGTGTAACTAATGTTCTGAAACGAAGTGAGGGTGGGCCACTAGTAAATATAATATACAGTTGTATAATTCTGATCCTAACCTAATAATTGGTTCTTTCCATTCACGTATTTATGTAGATGTTGTAGTGTCATTTAGAAAAATGGGGTAGGCTGTCCTTCATTGTCTTATTTATTTGTTAAGGACAAGAAAGGACGTAAAGAGTAAGGTATTAAGCATATTGATAAATGGGGTATTTAGTAACAAACTAAGTGTCCGACGGTCCCAGGCTCATCAATCATGACGTTTAAAACTAGAATAAGTAGGTATCATTTAAGTCATAATTGTGACCTTTGACGGATTCCTCTAACATAAAGTCTTCTTAATGGCTTTGCCATTAAGATCGTTTTTGAATGTATAAAATAACACTAATAATTAACAATCTTGTTGAAAAGCTCTTCAGCTTCTAGGCGTATATTATGCTTGGGCTAGCTTTTCGTCAGCACTTATTCAGAAATTACACAGTAACGTTTAAGCTCTAAAAGGTAACGGTTTATGGCTTTTATGATACTACATTATCACAAGTGCTGGAACTATTTAGTATCATTCAGGTGAATTTATGAGATTTAGTTCAAATTTTTTTTTTTTTATTTTCTCTCTCAGTAATTTTTTTTTTATCAAATCAAAGAAAAGACAAAAAAGCAAACCAACCCCACGTAGTTTTTATTAGTGTCCCTATGAAAGGGCATACACCTATTTCCGAACTAACAAATAACAATAATGTAATAAAGGAACGAGGACATAACAAGCCAAGTTTTGTTTCGCGCGCCACTGGCCATCCCTTCGCTAACTGAATAACAACAATAAGGACTGTAAGGACTACTAGACAAGCGCAATACAGTTCACTCAATGAGTGAGTGATTTAAATTCAATTTAAATATGAAATATTCCTGTACATGGCCTGCACTCAAGGGAGTTTCCGCCCCAGCGCGGCGGCCGTCTGTTCTCTTCGCTATGTACCCTGCCCCTTTTTTTTAGCTACCTCCAACGTAATCGGAGCCTATGTTAACAATTTTCGTTTTCTTCTCTTTCATACCAGTTCTCGCTTATATTCCTCTCGCACTTTCATTATTAATTTCTGTTCTTTCTTACATTCTTCTTCTTTCAGTCTTGAGGTCGGGAGAGACCATCTATCTTGTAGCGTATATTTACCTACTTCTCTAAACTTTAAATGTTTCTGACTATATCTTTATATATTAACTATATCTCCAAACTATATGTATCTAACTTTATGTTTTCAGGGGAAATGAGGATAACAATTGGATTGTTTTTAATACATTGTTGACTTAACCACGGTTCTTACATTTATTTACATGCTTATATATTATTTAACTTAACTTACTACATTTTTCTTATAGGTTAACATATATATACTCATTATATATTTTGCAACCTATACTGCCTTATTTCTATTATGTACCCTAATTACAATATTTTTTATATATTCTAATAATACATCTCTGTGATCTTAATTAATTAACATTTGTGACAACAGTCGGTCAAGCTTTAAACCAGTTTTTTTTTCTATCTCAAATCTTTGTTTTCCATATACCGAGCATTCTAAGAGGAGATGCGGGATCGATTCCCTAGCTTCGGGCTCACATACACACGATGGGCTCCTTGTACTTGAATCGAATCAAGTACGAGGAGAACCCAGCGTGTGCCGTATGTTACCCTGCCCCTCAGCCCCCACAAGGTGGACCGACGATCTGCTGAAGGTCGCGGGAACCCATTGGATGCGGGCGGCATAGGACCGAGGTGTGGAGAAAATGTTCTCCACACAGATCGGTCCTGTGCCGCCTCCCTCAATAGGCCTCCCCCAATGGGGGAGGCCTAATGTCCAGCAGTGGACGTCTATTGGCTGAAATGATGACGATAATGATAATGCAATATTGACAAGATAACGGTGGTTTAACAGAATTTAAGACCAAATTCAGCAAAAAATTGTCGATACAGTATGACTGGCCGGTTTGCGCATTTAGTAGTGACCCTGCCTTATACGCATGTCAAGGTCATGAAAAGGTCATGAGTGTCGATCCCCACACTGGACAAACATTCGTGTGATGAACACTTATGTTTGTTCAGTTTCTGGGTGTGATATGTATTTAAGTAGATATATATTTGTAATTCCTCTGTTGTCTGATATCCGTAAGACTGTTGTTTTGTTGTCGGTTAGACTCAAACGTAAGGGCACGAATTTTTCGATTTCAAACCACCAGCAATGTCTACAAAAAACATCTTCGGAGCTAAGTAATTAAGTTGTGGCGCACGTCATTACAGCTTATACAATCTCTACTAGTATTTCGATTTTTTACTTTATATTTTAGTGTTCTGCATGGACCTCGCTTGAATAAAGTATTTTCATTTCATTACAAGTGAACGGCTCGGATAGTAACTACACAAGCCTAAGTAAGATCTACCAGTGGCAGCAGAGAAACTCGCCGACAATCTAATAACAAATCGGAAGATGAGGAAAACGTTTCATTGACAATCTATAAACAGGATGCTGTATTATATTTTCACGATAAACGTATTACAAGCATAATAAAAGACCATAACAAAACAAAATAACTTTCATGTTTAGCGTCTGAAAGGTCTGTTCATCTGTGAGAAGTTAAATAAACAGCGGACAATTTTATGAAGAACCATAGCGATTCACATTAAAAACCTCGTGAAAATGTTTTACTCTAAAATAATTTTACTAAAACACTACAAATAACTACAACTTTCATATAGCCAGTAGAGACTACAATTTTAGATGCTGACGCAGATATCGATTCGGAGAATGCTACAACAAAATAATTATAATGCAGCAGATCTGAAACCTTTTTTTTATAATGTAAAAAACGGAGACGTAATTCTAATACCAATGTACCCTTTTCCCTTATTTCCCATTTATATTTTAATAATATCGTTTTGAGCCGTGTCATATAGTGAGCAAACGCGGAGCTCTAAACCAAACTTTTACATAATAAATAAATCTAATCTAAATTAAAAAAAAGATCTGAATTCCGTGTTCCCTGTGCCCACGTGCAAAAAAAATGTTTCGAGAACTATCTCGGTGAAATTAAGTTTTCGTTAACAAGGTCTTAGCTTGCCTTATTTTTTTTATTGACTATAGGCTGACGATTGACTATAATCGCACCTGATGAAAAGCATCAATGACGTCTTATTCTGACGCTGATTGCAGTGTCCTTACAGTGTCAATAGTAGTAGTGGCAGCTATTATGTTATCATTTTACTATCACTTTAAATGTACACTATGGCCGAAATCAAGATATTGAGTATTGATGTTTAGGATGTATGGGTTTACCTGGATTATGCCCACATAAATAAATAAATAAATAAAAAAATATTTCACAACATCACATACATTGATCTGACTCCGAGATAGGTAGCTCAAGCACCTGAGTTACGGATATCAGAATTAACAGTGGGATTACAAATATATACGTGTAAAACTTTTCTTTTGTAAATACATACTTTTAATACATAGGGAACACCCAGACCAATACAAACAGACATGTACACAAATGTTTGCACTGTGCGGGAATCGAACCCGCAACCCTTGGACCAAAGGCAGCGTTCACTACCACTGTTCCAAACGGGTCGGGTAATAAATACTTACATAATGTTATACTCTCTGCAAAATAACGATACAATGCTTTTGGAGTCGGTTTAAACCTCTTTTTATTTATTATAACGTATGATCATAAATAACATTGCAATTCAAATTATAAGTAAATAAAATTCATAGTCTGTATAGGTAAACGAAATTCGATGAACAAGCAAATCCATCGTTGAGACAAACGTAAGTATGTTTACTTTAAACACTATTTTTGCTCTATTTGTCGAGATTGGCAAAGAAAAATTTAGTTACAGCTGCGAACAAATACTTACATAAATCCAATCTCAATCGTTTGCCAGAGCACAAAAATAAGAAATCCGAATCAACGAGGAGAAATCAACGAGTTGAATTAACTGAAGTATTTACAGTTTGAGGAAGGCAACGCTGTTTAATTCCTGGGGCGCTTCAAAACGACGCTTCCCAGATATTTTAGTGACGTTCAGATTTGCAATAGTATCATCTCTTTTGTTACTTTGAGTGGGGTTTGTTGAGCTTCAAAGGGTTTTGTGACTGTGCAAATACAATAACGGGGTTGGCAAACTGTAACTTGTCAAGTAATATAGATATTACTTGACAAGTTACAGTTTGCCAACGAGTAATATATTGCAGTGAATTCACGAGAAATGCTATTTTGTAATAAATTCTCACAGTTTCCGAATATAAGTTTATTATGTATTGCTAATTATATTGATTACGTTTAATTGTAATATATTTGTTTTGATAATATTACCTGAACTTGGATAAAATTCCTTTGGGAACTTCGTTAAGGGTAATTAAATCAGTAATCAGGGAAAGTGATGCACAGGTTTTTAATGAGTACCTTTGTGTAGATGCCTATGTGTATGTTTTTTTTTATAATTGTCATTTTCCTAACTCCACTATGTTTTAGTGTGGACTTTTGTCCCTTGACTGCCTTATTCTGAGTAGTTTGTTCTGTGTGTTTTTTTTCTTATGTGTGCCCTATATCCTATGTTAGTTTTATTCATTTTATTTAAGTTCTAAGGTCCTAACCTAACCGTAAGGCGTACTTTACAAAAAAGTACGCCCAGGCACGCGTACGACAGGAATCACTCACCACGCTTGGCAGACGGGTTGGCGAGGGTTTTGATGTAAATGCAGAGTTTTCCTTTTCTGGCTGCTGATGATCATGCCAGCAGCTTTACCTTAGTCGCCTTTTACGACACCTCGGTAAGAGTGAGGGTGGCCTATTCTACTCTGCCGGGACCACACGGCGTCTTATATTCATACTACCCCCTACCCTTTATATATTCATACTACCCCTCATACCTCGACCGTGCTAGAGCCACGCTTCGGAATGAATGGCCCGGTTTGATCGTAGTGATACGGCCTCACAGAAAACCGGCATGAAGCAGCACTGTGGTGTGTTTCGCTGCGTGAGTGAGGTACCGGAGGCCCAATCTGGCTGGAAGGGGTGTTAAAAGATTGGTAGCGCACTTGTGACTCCATTCGTGTTGCGGGTGTCTATGGGCGGCGGCAATCGCTTACCATCAGGCGATTCGTCTGCTCGTCTGCCACATATCATATAAAAAAATGACCTGATAATGTAGGTGCCCTATTATATCTGCTTAACGATTTCAGTCGTGGGCTACAACGTGTGGCACTAGCACGTTCCCATCCTACTAGTCTTTGTTACACTCATTGTACTTCCAGAACCCTATTTCTGAATAATAATAAAAAAAACTGCTTCACTTTTTTCCCACGAGCTTCAAACGACACAAAATCCAACATCGAAACGTCGGATTTACTGCTGCTGACAAAACGCGATTAATTAGAATAGAACTTCTCTTGAGCACGTCACTCGACAACTCAATCAGCCCTCGCCTATTCCTCGCTTGATTTGGTTACTGGAAACGATGGGACTAACCAGCTCGTAACAGCGTTAGCGACAATAAAAGTCAAGCGAGATACAATTCCGTACCACGTTACTCTTTTTTTTTTTTGCTTTACAGAACCCAGTAACCGTTTCTTTATTTACTGCTTGATGATACTGATGAGGTATAATATCTGTGAGGTATTTTTTTTTTATTATGGCTCTACCCGAAGATAATTTGCCATGTCAAGTAACTTATTGAGAACAAGTAGGAAGTCAACAGTTGAAGTCAGTCAAAGTCACAGTCACTCAATAAAACGGCGGTGTTTTACGTTTTATCGACCTACGGATTCAGCGGATATCACTCTAAAAGCAATCGCGGGTTTTAAGACTCTATTAGGTCGAAGCAAGTTGTCACGAGACAACGCACTCGACACACAATAACAGTGTTAAAAACGATACAATACAACGATTCTTATTATAAGGATCACTTTGCGGCACTTCACTGCATAAATAAACACCAAGTTTGTACACTAAAAACCACTAGACACTACTTTAAAACCTTTGAATTGCATCAGCATATGCACTTGTTTTGACCCTACCCGCCGAATCATCTGTGATGTATACTCTGGCAGATGCAAATGTCAAGTTCCGATACATTTTAACATTTTGCATCCGTCAAAAGTAGGCCAGAAGAGGTAAAAATGGGATTCGGCGGGTAGGGCTAAAACAAGCCGCGTAGGCTAATGCAATTCAAATATTATTGTGTTTGGTATAGCAATTCTTTGCAATTTATTCTTAAGTAAATAATACACTTAAAAAATTCACCGTAGGGCTCAGGTGGGACTCGAATAGCATAAATGGTTAGTGCAGCCACCCGGACTGTGGAAGGTTGTGGGTTCGAGTCCCACCTGAGCCCTACGGTGAATTTTTTAAGTGTATTATTTACTTAATGCAATTCAAAGGTTGTAAATTAGTAATTAGTACAATTTTGGTGTTTATTTGTGCAGTGAAGTACTGAAAAGTGATCCTAATTATAAGAATCGTTGGGTCGTATTGTTTCTAACACTGTTATCGCGTGTCGAGTGAGTTGTCTCGACCTTCGAGTTGCTTGGACCTAATAATACCCCCGTCTTAAAACCCGCGATTGCTATTAGAGTGACATCCGCTGAATCCGTAGCTCGATAAAAGGTAAAAACACCGGGGTTTTATTAACTGACTGTGACTTTAACTGACTTCGACTGTTGACTACCTACTTATTCTCTATAAGTTTCTTAACATTGGCAAATTATCTTCGGGTAGAGCCATATTAAAAAAAATAAATAAAATAAAAATATATGGGTATTTGTCAGTTAAAAATAATAGGGTTACTCTATAAGTTTACATCATGTTTTCAATATATAAGTAAAAGTGAGAACCACGACATGTGATCTTTTGATAATTCATTTAAAAACGTGTCATTTATAAGAAACAACCATAGCATTATTAATCTACGGGAACAACAAATCTATTTTAGACAGTAAAGTAAGTTTTATTAATCCGATCAACTTAACCTCAAAATTGAGTTGGCAGGTAATTCAAAGTTCCTAACTACCTGAAGACGATTTTGATGTGATAGATAATTTCATTAAATATAACGTTCGCTAAGCCCTTTAAGACAATTTTCTGGGATATTTGTTTCTGACACATCAATCAAGGCAGATAGGATAGGATTGGGGTTATTGTTTATCAAATTAAATTTTATTTCTAGCAAACATTCAGGATAGAGCATAAATTTCTAGCGTGCGTGATTCAAATTAGTGAACCCATTATAAGTGTGATTCATGTTACTCCTGTTATATCTGGTTTTATTAACAATAGTAACTAAATAAACAATTGCGGCTTTCAGGGGAACCTGCGTCGTCCCACTGCTGGGATTGCCCAGCAGTGGCCGGCTAAATAAAAAAAATGAACAATATAAAAACAGTGCTATTTATGTAATTTCTATGCATTTTCAATGATAGAATTTAATATTTGAAATGTATTGTGTCGCGGATAAAATGTACCTACTTACTGCTTTGTAAAAAATAAATAAAATAAAAAAGTATTTTTAACGAAAATTTACACAAGTAGGTAACATATTGATAAATCAAAGTCATCTATGATTGGGTAGCCCTTTGTAACATTTTGTGAAGAGGGACAATCCGAGGATAACTAAGAATGTGTCGTCCTATGCTCAGATTTGTACATCATTTTATAAATTATTTATAGTAAAATATGATAAAAGCTACATTTTGTACCATTAAGTATTTGTTTACAAAAAATATATAATCAAATTGTGGTCTTGGTACAAAGTTTAATGTATTTTGTACTCATGTCATTATCTTTAAATTAAGAAATCAAAAGTTCATTTACATTTTGACCGACTTTATAAAATAAAAAAGATAGTTTTAAAGAAAATTTAAATGTTAGGGTGTTGCATCATGATATTTTTTGCATCATATGCAACAGCTACTTCACTAAGGGCAAATTTATTTAATGTTTAACAATATTATGACAAAGTTATCATCAATAATTGACGTTAAAGTTAGAATTTGACACCCCAAAAAGCTCTAACATGCGCGCAACAATTTAGTTATCTATGGCCTCATATGATTTCACGCTAAGTTATAAGAAACTTTGCACAGGAGTTCCTTTTATAGCGTAGAGAATCACTCAGAAAGGTTGTTTGTGAATTCATCCCATAAAAAAAATGGGGATCTAAAGCTAGTATAAAAATAGTCTATGTTCAGGTCTCGACGCCATATTCTATTCGAAAAGGAACTATAATTAATCAAGACGGGAATTAACACGATATTAATTATGTGATACAACATTGTGTACTCACATATTTTGCTCGACGTTTCGGCTACTTTACAGCAGCCGTGGTCACGAGCGGTCTGGCCGTGCACGGCGTCGTCTGTTGGGGCCGGGCTGTGAATCTTCGGACACCCTCACATTTTCCTATATTAATTCGCCACTAGATGAATTGTCAGTGAAGCTACTCCAACACACTAACAGTGTCGGTGTTTGTTAGCGTTATTGACGGCCTAGCACGGGGTTTGCACTTGTTAATTACTGGATCTCCATGTCTATGATATTTTAAATCCATCCCCAATTGAAAGTCTTATACTTCTTGATCTCAATCGCTTCACGTACTATCCTGGTATGATATTGATGATCGGTAGCAAGGATTTTCGGGTCATCTAGTTCCATCCAATGATTAACTCCCATTTCCAGTAGATGTTCTGCTATTGCCCATTTATTCGCTTATCGATTTTTAACAGCTGCGATATGTTCCTTGGCACGTTCTGCAATTGACCGCTTCGTTTGTCCAATATAAGAACTACCGCAGCTACAATTGATTTTACATTTACTACATAATAAATATCGTGTTAATTCGTCTTGATTACTTAATTATAGTTATAATACAACGCGAAAATTAAAAAAAACTATCCGAAAAAGAAAATGAAAATAGTTTTGACTCTTCATATCACTGTGTAAAACAAAGTCCTGGATTCTCGTGCTCGTGATATTTTGAAAACATGGTGGATATCACCTAAAATGTGAACGTATGAAAATAAATGTCACGAGCACGAGAACTGGGCTCCTGGAACCTAGAAACGAAGTGAAGGTGCGCCACTATAATTTTTATATTTTTGTTCATGATTTTTTTGTATAAGTACGTGTGTGTATACGTACCTACTATAATCTTAGTTAGACAAAGGAATCCAAACAATTCGCATCATCAAATCCAGCGGTAAGCTTCACGCCGCTTGACGAAATAGTTCATTATGTACATAAAAACATGTGAAGCGAGGGAGATGCGCAGTAATCCACCAGTCAGATGAGGCGACCCCTTTTAACCGTAGACACTAAGATCCACTCTGTTAGACAAATCCAGGCATCCTACGCCCACTTTGGATCATTTATCATAATTAAATCGTTTTACTTAAACCTATGTAAGTTAGGATATATTTTGTACATATTTCTTTATATTTTGTACATATTTCTTTGTTTTTGATTTAGTATAGGTATATAGCACCGGTGTGAAGCAGTGTTGGGTCTGTTTTCGTTTGAGTGAATGAGAGTTAGGATGGGGAAGGGGTAGAGTGAGGCCAATCTGGTGAAAAGACTTGTCGCCCTTCTGATTTTGCGGGTAAAGTCCGCGCCACGAATGAAATCCAAATTGTGTCGCCATAAAAATTCAAATTTGAGCTGTATGCCTATCGACACAAGGAATCTCAAATTTTAGTTTCGTGTTTTTCTTTCGAGACTTCTTTCGTGGCGCGGACTCTATCCATGGCAGTGGCAATTGCTTACCGTTAGGTGATTGGTTGTGTAAGCATATTCTACTGTCGTTTCCCCCATAGTAGGGTATTGGAATTAGGAGAAAATTTCTGCATCATCATCCCAGCATGTCTTTATCGGTTGCTTCTAAAGCAATCGTTTTCCGAAACGATGGCCAATGGTACGGTCAGCATCAAAAGTAGCTTAACACTTTAGTACCATGACAAAGTAACTGTTTTGCCTATTATAGTCAATTTCTTAGGGGTACTTAAAAATGTTACTTCAACATGGTACTAAAGTGTTAAGCTACTTTTGATGCTGACCGTACGCCTGGACCATGATTCAGAATAATATGGTGAAGAAAGATAAGGAGGTGCATAGTTATGAAACTAGTCCGAGGGAGATTAAAATGTTATGTTATAATGGTTCGGAAACAATACCTTATCATTATTATTACGATGTTGTGAGTAAGAAATATGTACCGACATGCAAGTAAATGTTAGTTGATTTGAAACCTAAATTAAGACAGACAAGTCGTGTGCCATTCAATACCGATACTGATTATAGTAGTGGGTCAGATTTACAGTGCATTTATACAGTCAGCGTCAGATCAAGTTACCCCCTGCAGTAGAAAAATAGCACTTATGCCCCAGACATAAGGCCGGTCCAAAGTTCAACAAGGGTCACTCGACGTGACGCCGTGTGTACAAACGCTATAGCTGTTGGAGGAAACGAACCAATTTCGGGCTAGTGAGATTTGATCAGTCGTTTTCGGAGAAGCAATGTAACGAACTTATAAATGTAATGTATAGCTAATCCTTATATAGTATATTTTTTTTAATTTATGCTTGAGGCAACAATCAAGAGGGTAAGTGATCACCGCCACACATTAGCAGATGTTCGAGGTTGCAAGATAGAGTATAGAATAGGCTGAGTGAGTAAGGGTACCGGAGGCCCATTCCGAAAGAAACGGGTAGGGAGACGGAGAATAATACATATTATCTGTCTACCTCCTGGGGTATTCGGAAAAAAAATTACTATGACATACGGACGGACAGACGGATAGACAGACAGACATGACGAATCTATAAGGGTTCCGTTTTTGCTATTTGGCTACGGAACCCTAAAAAGGATATAATATTCCCTACTGCATATAACATTCCACTGTTAAAGTTACTTTAGATAATTGATCAGCACATTTATTATGGCCTCTAAAATTTCACTCATCTAAATCATCTTTTCAGCCAATGCTGGACATAGGCTTCCCTCAATGATCTCCACATAAATCGGTCCTGACACTGTGCAGTCCACATCCAAGGGATTCCCACGATCTTTGCCAGATCGTCGGTTCACCTTGTGGGGGGCCTGCCACGGTTTAGGCCTCCTATACGCGGCTTCCACTAGGAGGTCCTTTCTGCCCCATCGGCCGTCTGAACTCCTCGCAATGTGCCCTGTCCATTGCTTATTCTTTGGGCTTTGTCTTTAAACTTAATAATGACAAGTAATCATCATAACCCCAATCCTACTTTGCGTCAAAACCCGTCGTGTCGAAGCCCGGGGTACGGTAGCCATGGTCCAGGATTTGGCAAGCTGACAAGTAACTGCTATTTGACCTTCGCAACTGTTAGACAGTAACACGAGATCAACTTGATCATGGTGACTTGCTAAGAACCGTTATTTCAACATTTTAAAGGTAGGTATTCCCCGGCGGTACGGGAGTAAGTTGGAAATACATAGCTTTAATTAATCCGAACACGCATGTTTGGATTCTTTCGGAAAGTTTATGCATCGGGCTACCATCGCTCAATAGGTCAGAATGCTTAAAAAACAACGTCCATTAAAAATGATTAAAAAACGTTTATTTTTTAAATCAATCTGCACATTTTTTTCGCTATAGCACCAAGTGTTATGTAAAAGCCTCAAAGTGCCTCTTAACCCTTTTTAACGTGCTTAATTAACTCTTAAAACAACGTTTGCCAGCCTACACACTCTTTTTTATAAAGCGAATCCCTTTTGTTTTCGACACTTAAGCTGCGAATAAATTATGCTTCGCGGCTAATTTAAATTGAGTGAAGTCTTTAACTAAGCGTCACCTTTTACAGACCACCACACGCTAAGTTATGTTCCCAGTTAAGATCTATTTTCAAGGAGCATCTTGACCCTATAGATCTTTTGTAACTCTCCCGTACCACTCAACTCACATATCACAAAATTTCATCCGATTCGACTTTTGGTAAACTGGACAGGTCGAATTATCTCAACGTGATGAAAATCTTAGTGTTAGGGGAACAAATGTTACGTCCTTTAATTAATTTTTCATCTTGCAATTAAAATCTAACTTCTTAAATTCATTATTTATAAGCAGGTGTAAATTTTTAAGACTTCGATTTTTTAAAAAACGTATTTTCGTTTGAAAGTTTTTTTTGACACCTTATATGTAGGTATGGTTACATTTACCGATCATAAAGAAGAAGAGAAAGAAAATATACATTTTCCTTGTTGAAAAAGAACAAATTGACAAAGAAACTAGGTACCTATTAAATGGGAGACGCCCCGTCTATTTTGAACCAGTAAGAGCTTATAGTTTTGGGAACGCCCTAGTTTCGAGACTAGTGACCTTTGTGAATTGACTGGCACATAAATAACGTTAAGTAAAAGTAAAGCAACGCAGTATGCTTTAGTTTGAACTGACAGTGCAGTCTGAGCTACAATCTTATACTGGTGTCGCGGGTGTCCATGAAAAGAAAGAAAGAAAACATTTAAGACAACACAGAACACACAGCAGTTGTAAACAGAACACAATTTGGCAGAAACTGTAAACAATTAATAATACATTATAAATAAAAACAAAAGGAAAAAATATATATATATTCAATTATGTCCAGACAGTGCCAAATCAATATTATAGTGTGTTATGACGTATAGTATAAATTGCCCTCACTCAGCTTATGTCACACCACACATGCCAGACAAAGGCCATGACGCTGATTTTCAGTGAGACCAGTTGAGTGAGTGCCACGGACGCTTGTCTAGTGTGCTAGTGTACAGCCATGCGCGGTGGCAATCGCTTACCATCAGGCGATCCGTCTGCTCGTCTTCCACCCATCACAAAAAAAACAGGAAAATTTGGTGACATTGAAATGATCTTAACAAACCATGTCAGTTAAGAGTTAACGTACCTTTTTCTAGTTGGAGAAACACGCTTTGGCAAGAATGGGCTGGCTGGATCTGAGCGATACCACGGCCTCCAAGAAAATCGGCGTGGAGGAGCTATATTTCGCCGAATGACCCTCACTCCCTCATTAATCGGGAGAAGGGGTTAAAAGGTGTACAGCGCGTTTAGGACTTCATTATTTTTTTGTGGTGATTCGCCTGCTCTTATGCCACCTCTCACACGAAAAAGATAACCTACCCATAATTGTAATTATAATCCTAGTAAACCAATCAATCTATCTTATTTTTAACCCCGCGCATACCTGCAGTGCGATAATAAATATTGGTAAAAGTCGCTACGAAGCAAAGGTAGTATGTTGTCTCAGTTCCGCGTTGCCGTAAGATTAATTTCTTTTTTCCCACAAAGCAACAGAAGCGCTCTTGAAGGATAATTCATCATACACCGAGGTAGGGATGGGACTTCTCACATGAAAAAAGTAATACTTTTTAATCAATTTTATTCAACAAAAAAAATACTATTATAGCTTTGCCGCCACAAAGTCGATCTTTCCATGGTCCTCGGAATCCGGGGGGCGAAGTATGTATGGCCAATCGAAAAAGTTCTAGTCACGGTTCTAGCTGCGAACGTCATTCTTATTGGTCTGTGACGGTGACGGTCGAAATCCAACTGATTGATTGACCCAAAAATAATATAAACTTTTAAATTAGTCTGGCGCACTCCGCGCCCCCACGTCCCACAAATCACGAGGAGGTCGACTTTGTGGCGGTAGAGCTAAAAATTAAAAGCCTTATGGTGGAGTTTTTGACAGTTAAAACATCTTATTGAAACAATTAATTTGATAACATTTGGTATTACGTCAATAGCTTGCATCAAACAACTGTTTTACATGTCGTTGAACTTCCAATCTAGACCTTAGTTTGGCAAAACAGCAGACGGCTATGATGATGACAATGCAGAATTGATCTCCTTGCGAAAGATAAATTACATTTTGGGCAAAAAGTACACTCGTAAAAAATCAGAGAAAAAAGGGACTGATTTTTTGACCGAAGGTGTTTTTAGAATACTAATTTATTTAATAATCGGTTTTTTTCACATCCCTATCCCAACGCTGACACATAGGTACAGCTACTTACGGTAAAACATGTACACGTACCATCTATTAATAGAACATATGCTTTAGTAATTGCTACCTATTACAGAATAATTTAGGATTACATAGAATAATCCTATTGATGTTATATCATTGACAAGTGATTGGTGTATTAAATTCCAACAAATACCTGTATCAATCATAATGGCTTGCGTCAGTAAACTACTAATAGTAGGTAAGCCTAACCGTTCCGTGGAATGTCACGCTTCGGCAGAAATCGGCCGATTTTTTATACTACGTCGGTGGCAAACAAGAGTGCGGCTCGCCTGATGGTAAGCGATTACCGCAGCCTATGGACGTTTGCAACTCCAGAAGACCCGCATACGCACTACCGACCCCTTAAATATCTTCCAAATAATTTTTCTACCCCTCATTTTACCCCTTTAGGGATTGAATTAAAAGAAGAACTGAAACAGGTAAATTTTATTTTTTTATTAGTAAACATAATCCGACTTTCCAAAACTCTAACATCAAAAATGACAGACTTTCATACTAACGTTAACACCCCGCTTCACCCCTTTAGGGGTTTGAATTTTTAAAAAACTTCTTTTTAGTGCGCGCATCCATGTTCCAATTTTCATGATTTTCAGTCCAGTAGTTTCGGATGTGCGTTGATAGATCAGTCAGTCAGTCACCCGCCGAGGCGTTACCTCTTTATTAATAGTATAGATTATATTCTAAGTGGTAAATTCTTTGATCATCATCCACAATTCTTATATTCAAAGTGAAAATGCAAAACACTTGCGTGATTTAATCGACACACAGCGCCATCTGCGGGCACAGCTTGGAACTTGTAGCAATATTGAGTCCTGAAACAAAGTGAGGGCGGGGTGAGATCACTAGTGTTTAATAAACACAATGAGATACCACCAATGGTATTCAATACAAATACCAGGTATATACTACCTACATAGATAGTACATACCTGGTACTTTGTAGGTACATACCTATGTATGTAAAATCATGTTTCGAATTTTTCGAACATAGCTCGGGTTTGTGATCACCAATCCGCATTTGGCAAGCGTGTCGCAATGACTTGAGTTCTATGATGGAGGCCTTTGCCCTGCAGTAGAACAGAATATAGGCTGGTACTTACTACCTAAGTGTCAGCCATCATCTCAAAACAGGCAGTGTATCTAGTCTTCCTGACTCCAAATTGAAAGCATAGGTACTATTTAAGGTGAAGGGTAGGGCACACTAGCGATGCCATTCGATTTAAATTGTTAGATACTCAGCCAGATCTATTGTTGGTGTCTTGGGTGTCAATTGACTGCGGCAATCGCTTACCAATCAGGTCTGCACGTCTGCCACCTATCACATAAAAAAAAACAAAATCGGAACTCCACCCACTCGGCAATTCCTTAGCTTGGCTCGGCAAGTCTTGAGATACCTTACCTATCTCTTTTTCTTTTGCATTGGAAAAATGGTTCAACGCCAAAAGCACACACATACCTACACCATTAGACGAGTGCAAAAGCCGGCCAATAAGTAAGAATAAGTATAAAATAAATAGTGTGCATTCCGAGAGGCTGGAGCTTCGAAATTGTTAAAAAGAGATCCGGTTTAGTTGCTAACAATTAAAATCAATTGGCATCGCTAGTGTGCCCTACCCGTCTTATTAACACAGTAGGAGTCAATGGCATTACTTTACTATTGATAGTTAGGAAATGCAATATCGCTACAGTTAACTATTCGACATTTCAAACTATGTTGGATTTCTGTATTGAAATCTGTTTGAATGCAGGAGTTGCAAAAATCAACGTGCAATAGTTTGGCTTTTTTTATACTACGTCGGTGGCAAAAAAAGCGTGCGGCTCGCTCGCCTGATGGTAAGATTACCGCAGCCTATGGACTTTGGCTGAGGTCAATTAAAGTTTTAATATAAATATTTAGTGGTGATACTTCAAAGAGACTAGGATGTTAAGATGGATGTGTAGCGTGATTAGAATGGCAAGATAAGGTGTGTGACAATGAGTATATTAAAGGAAATATGAAAGTGGCCCCCATCATTGATAAATTAAATACAAATCGTCTTTCCTGGTATGGCCATGTAATGAAAAGAGGGGAAGAACATGTAACCAAAAGAGTGATCAGTATACATGTAAGTGGGTGGGGGGACCGAGGACGGCTGAAAAAGAGATGGATGGATTGTATGAAGAATGGCATGATGGGAAAAGGGGTGGATGATTCGATGATGAATGGCAGGGACGTATACATAAGACATATTTTTTTTCTTTTTATTCAGCCAGGGGAAATGTGTTACGCATACGCCCCCAGGCGGACGGGTTATGTCGGACTCCCCCGCATGACGGCTGGGGTCTACCGACTAAAAACCCCTGGGCACTCTCTTATCGTCCATAGTGGGGGTCGTGGTGACGGGCACGAAGAGGGAGACTTACTGCACCGATCCCAGGTAATCTGGGAAAAGATCAGGAGGATGATGAGTGCAAAGAGACTAGGAGTACCAAAATGTTCCTAAGATAGTCTGTATTCTGTAAACAGTTACATGGTTACAACATTTTCGTATTCTACCAACCATTCTGAACATCATTTGTTTCGATGGTTTTTGGAAAGTCGCAAAAATAAATTCAACTTTGCATACAAAATCGGTCACGTGACTTGTTCATAGTGTATGGGGAGTCGAAAAAATATCCGACTAACTTTAAAAAGTCGTAGAGCAAACGTTGTTCGAGTGGTAGATAGAAGTAATGGTAAGGAAAGTAACTTGTTTATCGATACATCCTCTATTGCCAGCGTCTAGATAAAATACTTGCTGTATGTTTATTAATTTGAAACTTAAACTTACTTGTTTAAATGTGTTGTGGTACAATACATTTGATACAGGCAAACAAAAAAGGCAAGTTACAATAACATCAGTCATTTACAGTGCATCCACATCTCAGTTACCTACTTTTTGTAGGTCAATGTTTCCAAGTGTTACTAAGCAACATCCGACAGCAAAAGATGTTGTCGTTTTGAACCTGCTGACAGTATGGACTCCCTTTTTCAAAGGTATGGACGCAACGAGTTAAAATCAGCCAACACTTACAAGTAGCCACAAAAGTTATAGGATGTTGCTGGACGTCACCGTGTTGCTGAGTGTTGCTCAACATAAACTGTTACTGTGCATCTGCACAGTAACATTTAACACTTTTAGGTGAAAGTTTGTAAGTTGATATATGTGTATGTTTGTTACTGTCTCGGTGGCGTAATCGTTAGTGGGTCGCACTTTAAAGCGACGGTTGCGCTTGGGGTCCTGGGTTCGATTCCCGGGTCGGGCCAAAATCTGTATCTGAGTTTGTCTGTTAAGAAATTCTCAGTGTTAGCCCGGAGTCTGGAAGTTGGCGGTCTTATACCCCGTGCCTCGGAAAGCACGTTAAGCCGTTGGTCCTAATCTTTGTTCGGTCGTGTCTCACTAGTGTCCCATCGAAATAAGAGGGTACGGGAATAGAGAGTACACTTGTGTCTGCGCATACTTGTGCACTATAATATGTTCTGCGTCGATGGCTGATCGCTGAGATTGGCCGCCGTAGCCGTCGCCATGACCGAAATATCGGTTTGGAGGACATTATTATGTTTGTTACTTGTTCACGAGCAAACGGCTGTACCAATTTTGTTATTCCATGTTTTTTAACCGGCTACTTTTTGAAAGCTCATTCGCGAATAATAACCGTATTTGCCTACCCGACTCATTACCCAATGGCATGTAAAGGCTTAAAAATGAAAAAAAGGCAACGCCGCGTATTAGCGCATCGCTACAATATTTCAGTACATTGATGTTAATCAGAGAGTAGGTATCGCAAGCGAATCTCTTTTTTTTGTATACGAATGTATGTTTCCAAACGAACTGAATGGGTTAGTTTTCATCAGTGAATTTTGAGCACCGGGATGGATGTAAAAAAAGATAGCCCACGGGCAATTTTCACTTGGCTGGTTTGATTTGGAAAACTGCGGTAAAAAGCAAAAAGGATACGATATGTAGCTGACATTAGGAAATGGTATGAAAAACTGGGGATGGAACTACTATGTTGCAATCCAACTTTTTTTTAAATTTTGAGTTATATATTTATCCGTATACATTTTTATCCCAAACTTTTATATTCTTATATGCTTGTTGGTTTTAATTTATAGATTTCCTCCAAAAATAATTCGATAACTTAAAATAATGGCCTTGTTTAAAAAATAAGTCGCTGCTCATATTGCAAATCCAAATATACTTTAAGACATATGTAATAATAATAATAATGATAATAATTCTCACAACATCTCATACGTTGACCTGATTCCGTACTAAGTAGCACTTGTGTTACAGATATCAGACAACAGAGGAACACAAATATATACTTAAATACATATATTACACCCAGACACTGAACAAACACAAATATTCATCGCACGTATGTTTGTCCAGGGTGGGGATCGAACCCACGACCTTTGGCGTAAGAGGCAGAGTCACTACCAATTGCGCCATCTGGTCAGTGGTAAATGTGGCGACAACGTAAGACTTAACGGTATTTCGCATTTCCATAAGCTTCGGAGCTCACACTCTATATTGGATCGGCTATTTTGCTTTTATAAAAACCTTTTCCAATAAGACTATTTTTGAACCATTTTAGGTAGTACAAAATTCAAAACTCTATTATTGCTATGTACAACTTCATCATCATCAGCCCATTTAAGTCCCCACTGCTGGGGCACGGACCTCCCTCAATCACATGAGGGGTAATTGCCATACTCATCACGCTTGGCAGACGGGTTGGCGAGAGTTTTGATATAAATGCAGAGTTCTCTGGGTGCTGATGATCATGCCAGCAGCTTTACCTTAGTCGCTTTTTACCGGTCACGTGACTTGTTCATAGTGTATGGGGAGTCGAAAAAATATCCGACTAACTTTAAAAAGTCGTAGAGCAAACGTTGTTCGAGTGGTAGATAGAAGTAATGGTAAGGAAAGTAACTTGTTTATCGATACATCCTCTATTGCCAGCGTCTAGATAAAATACTTGCTGTATGTTTATTAATTTGAAACTTAAACTTACTTGTTTAAATGTGTTGTGGTACAATACATTTGATACAGGCAAACAAAAAAGGCAAGTTACAATAACATCAGTCATTTACAGTGCATCCACATCTCAGTTACCTACTTTTTGTAGGTCAATGTTTCCAAGTGTTACTAAGCAACATCCGACAGCAAAAGATGTTGTCGTTTTGAACCTGCTGACAGTATGGACTCCCTTTTTCAAAGGTATGGACGCAACGAGTTAAAATCAGCCAACACTTACAAGTAGCCACAAAAGTTATAGGATGTTGCTGGACGTCACCGTGTTGCTGAGTGTTGCTCAACATAAACTGTTACTGTGCATCTGCACAGTAACATTTAACACTTTTAGGTGAAAGTTTGTAAGTTGATATATGTGTATGTTTGTTACTGTCTCGGTGGCGTAATCGTTAGTGGGTCGCACTTTAAAGCGACGGTTGCGCTTGGGGTCCTGGGTTCGATTCCCGGGTCGGGCCAAAATCTGTATCTGAGTTTGTCTGTTAAGAAATTCTCAGTGTTAGCCCGGAGTCTGGAAGTTGGCGGTCTTATACCCCGTGCCTCGGAAAGCACGTTAAGCCGTTGGTCCTAATCTTTGTTCGGTCGTGTCTCACTAGTGTCCCATCGAAATAAGAGGGTACGGGAATAGAGAGTACACTTGTGTCTGCGCATACTTGTGCACTATAATATGTTCTGCGTCGATGGCTGATCGCTGAGATTGGCCGCCGTAGCCGTCGCCATGACCGAAATATCGGTTTGGAGGACATTATTATGTTTGTTACTTGTTCACGAGCAAACGGCTGTACCAATTTTGTTATTCCATGTTTTTTAACCGGCTACTTTTTGAAAGCTCATTCGCGAATAATAACCGTATTTGCCTACCCGACTCATTACCCAATGGCATGTAAAGGCTTAAAAATGAAAAAAAGGCAACGCCGCGTATTAGCGCATCGCTACAATATTTCAGTACATTGATGTTAATCAGAGAGTAGGTATCGCAAGCGAATCTTTTTTTTGTATACGAATGTATGTTTCCAAACGAACTGAATGGGTTAGTTTTCATCAGTGAATTTTGAGCACCGGGATGGATGTAAAAAAAGATAGCCCACGGGCAATTTTCACTTGGCTGGTTTGATTTGGAAAACTGCGGTAAAAAGCAAAAAGGATACGATATGTAGCTGACATTAGGAAATGGTATGAAAAACTGGGGATGGAACTACTATGTTGCAATCCAACTTTTTTTTAAATTTTGAGTTATATATTTATCCGTATACATTTTTATCCCAAACTTTTATATTCTTATATGCTTGTTGGTTTTAATTTATAGATTTCCTCCAAAAATAATTCGATAACTTAAAATAATGGCCTTGTTTAAAAAATAAGTCGCTGCTCATATTGCAAATCCAAATATACTTTAAGACATATGTAATAATAATAATAATGATAATAATTCTCACAACATCTCATACGTTGACCTGATTCCGTACTAAGTAGCACTTGTGTTACAGATATCAGACAACAGAGGAACACAAATATATACTTAAATACATATATTACACCCAGACACTGAACAAACACAAATATTCATCGCACGTATGTTTGTCCAGGGTGGGGATCGAACCCACGACCTTTGGCGTAAGAGGCAGAGTCACTACCAATTGCGCCATCTGGTCAGTGGTAAATGTGGCGACAACGTAAGACTTAACGGTATTTCGCATTTCCATAAGCTTCGGAGCTCACACTCTATATTGGATCGGCTATTTTGCTTTTATAAAAACCTTTTCCAATAAGACTATTTTTGAACCATTTTAGGTAGTACAAAATTCAAAACTCTATTATTGCTATGTACAACTTCATCATCATCAGCCCATTTAAGTCCCCACTGCTGGGGCACGGACCTCCCTCAATCACATGAGGGGTAATTGCCATACTCATCACGCTTGGCAGACGGGTTGGCGAGAGTTTTGATATAAATGCAGAGTTCTCTGGGTGCTGATGATCATGCCAGCAGCTTTACCTTAGTCGCTTTTTACCGGTCACGTGACTTGTTCATAGTGTATGGGGAGTCGAAAAAATATCCGACTAACTTTAAAAAGTCGTAGAGCAAACGTTGTTCGAGTGGTAGATAGAAGTAATGGTAAGGAAAGTAACTTGTTTATCGATACATCCTCTATTGCCAGCGTCTAGATAAAATACTTGCTGTATGTTTATTAATTTGAAACTTAAACTTACTTGTTTAAATGTGTTGTGGTACAATACATTTGATACAGGCAAACAAAAAAGGCAAGTTACAATAACATCAGTCATTTACAGTGCATCCACATCTCAGTTACCTACTTTTTGTAGGTCAATGTTTCCAAGTGTTACTAAGCAACATCCGACAGCAAAAGATGTTGTCGTTTTGAACCTGCTGACAGTATGGACTCCCTTTTTCAAAGGTATGGACGCAACGAGTTAAAATCAGCCAACACTTACAAGTAGCCACAAAAGTTATAGGATGTTGCTGGACGTCACCGTGTTGCTGAGTGTTGCTCAACATAAACTGTTACTGTGCATCTGCACAGTAACATTTAACACTTTTAGGTGAAAGTTTGTAAGTTGATATATGTGTATGTTTGTTACTGTCTCGGTGGCGTAATCGTTAGTGGGTCGCACTTTAAAGCGACGGTTGCGCTTGGGGTCCTGGGTTCGATTCCCGGGTCGGGCCAAAATCTGTATCTGAGTTTGTCTGTTAAGAAATTCTCAGTGTTAGCCCGGAGTCTGGAAGTTGGCGGTCTTATACCCCGTGCCTCGGAAAGCACGTTAAGCCGTTGGTCCTAATCTTTGTTCGGTCGTGTCTCACTAGTGTCCCATCGAAATAAGAGGGTACGGGAATAGAGAGTACACTTGTGTCTGCGCATACTTGTGCACTATAATATGTTCTGCGTCGATGGCTGATCGCTGAGATTGGCCGCCGTAGCCGTCGCCATGACCGAAATATCGGTTTGGAGGACATTATTATGTTTGTTACTTGTTCACGAGCAAACGGCTGTACCAATTTTGTTATTCCATGTTTTTTAACCGGCTACTTTTTGAAAGCTCATTCGCGTATAATAACCGTATTTGCCTACCCGACTCATTACCCAATGGCATGTAAAGGCTTAAAAATGAAAAAAAGGCAACGCCGCGTATTAGCGCATCGCTACAATATTTCAGTACATTGATGTTAATCAGAGAGTAGGTATCGCAAGCGAATCTTTTTTTTGTATACGAATGTATGTTTCCAAACGAACTGAATGGGTTAGTTTTCATCAGTGAATTTTGAGCACCGGGATGGATGTAAAAAAAGATAGCCCACGGGCAATTTTCACTTGGCTGGTTTGATTTGGAAAACTGCGGTAAAAAGCAAAAAGGATACGATATGTAGCTGACATTAGGAAATGGTATGAAAAACTGGGGATGGAACTACTATGTTGCAATCCAACTTTTTTTTAAATTTTGAGTTATATATTTATCCGTATACATTTTTATCCCAAACTTTTATATTCTTATATGCTTGTTGGTTTTAATTTATAGATTTCCTCCAAAAATAATTCGATAACTTAAAATAATGGCCTTGTTTAAAAAATAAGTCGCTGCTCATATTGCAAATCCAAATATACTTTAAGACATATGTAATAATAATAATAATGATAATAATTCTCACAACATCTCATACGTTGACCTGATTCCGTACTAAGTAGCACTTGTGTTACAGATATCAGACAACAGAGGAACACAAATATATACTTAAATACATATATTACACCCAGACACTGAACAAACACAAATATTCATCGCACGTATGTTTGTCCAGGGTGGGGATCGAACCCACGACCTTTGGCGTAAGAGGCAGAGTCACTACCAATTGCGCCATCTGGTCAGTGGTAAATGTGGCGACAACGTAAGACTTAACGGTATTTCGCATTTCCATAAGCTTCGGAGCTCACACTCTATATTGGATCGGCTATTTTGCTTTTATAAAAACCTTTTCCAATAAGACTATTTTTGAACCATTTTAGGTAGTACAAAATTCAAAACTCTATTATTGCTATGTACAACTTCATCATCATCAGCCCATTTAAGTCCCCACTGCTGGGGCACGGACCTCCCTCAATCACATGAGGGGTAATTGCCATACTCATCACGCTTGGCAGACGGGTTGGCGAGAGTTTTGATATAAATGCAGAGTTCTCTGGGTGCTGATGATCATGCCAGCAGCTTTACCTTAGTCGCTTTTTACCTCGGTAAGACTGAGGGTGGCCTATTCTACTCTGCCGGGGACCATACGACTAATGTACGACTTAATAATATCATTTCCTAGGCACACCTAATTTCAAATCAATTATGCTAAAATTTAATAAAACAATACAATGGTATTGTACTGATAGGACTCCTCTCATGATAGACCAAGCACGCATAGTAAACGGAACTTACTTCCCCAGTTTTTACAAAGTCATGGTTTCATGTTCAATATTTGAGAAAATATCCGAATATCCCTAAAACAATGTTTTCCTCTGCACAAAGGCTTTATTTCAAAACTTCACTGGTGAAATCTCTTTTGAGATTCGATCTGTAAATCCCGCAGTGAAAAACGCAGGGCGTGAGAGCGAAGTAATCCATTGTTGTCCACGGCTCGACAATGGAGTTTAGTCGATTAAACCCGCCACCAAACATTCGCCACCTGCGGAAAAATATACCAACGATGTGGATGCGGATGCACTAAGGATTTGTGCAAGAATTCCTTTGCACTTTGAGCCGCGCCTTACCGCCATTTTTATTTTACACACCTCTAAGTAAACGCGCTCAAAGCGATTATCTTAACGGATCGCTGTCTTTTGTGTGCTAAGATAGAGCTGCAATCCACGATAAATGATTAATTAAAATAATTATTTTTACTTTATGTATATATTTTTTAATGTGATAGGTGGCAGACGAGCAGACGGATCACCTGATGGTAAGCAATTGCCGCCGCCTATGGACACCCGCGACCCCAGTGTAGTCACAAGTGCGCTGCCAACCATTAAAATCTCCCCTTTCCCCCGGATTGGGCTTCCGCTACCCTCACTCTCGCAGCGAAACACAGCACGGTCCTGCTTCACTCCGGTTTTCTGTAAGGCCGTGGTGTAACTCCGGTCGAGACGGCCCAAGCGTGGCTTTCCCATGGTTTATATTTTCATAACCAGGAAGGGAACAGGCCAAGAGGATGTTGATATTAACGGCGAAGAAAACTGAATTTTCCGCTGTTCTTCAACGTCTGTTTGAAGATTAATTCCCCTTTGTTTCTCAAGTTGAATCAATTTTATAAATGACTGCATTTGTATGAATTTTCAGTGTCATATCTATTAAAATGAAATGAATAATGTTTGTAGATAATAAACTATAATACCTACTTATATTCTATGATAATACCTTTAATCTTTTTACCTTTAGAGATTTTTTTGCAATTTATTCTTAGTTTCGCCTGAACATGAGATGAAAATTTTTATTTACTTTTTATCTTTGTTTTGTTTGTCATAAAGTATTATAATTTATTCATAACCTCTCGAGATATTTTTTTAACTTTTTAGAATAATAAAATCCAAAAATGTTGAGGGTAGGAATGTTAAAGACTTTTTACGTATCTAGATGATGTTATTATAGATAATGATAACTAAAAGGCTGTATTATAAATGATGTGCATATAGTTATCTGTGGCTACGTAATGCCAAAGTATTAAAATGGTTTGATTAATACAATTCAAGTAGCCGCAGATATTATACGTGGCTCTTTGAGCTCTTGATGTCCTGCCTACCCCGTAAGGTATATTGGCATGATATTTGGCGGAACGTTTTTTGTTACTTGTTGCATGTTATTTCGAACGTAATAGGTCTCTATTCCGTAAAAAACGATCTACTTAATATGTTCTTTTTGCTTAAAATCAAATAACATCTTACCTGCATAGAATATTAATAAAAAAAACCACGAGAAAATCACGACACACCTTGAGGTGTGTCAACATGTTTGAACTAGCTACAACTTTTTACAAGGTATAGGACGGGGTCCATACAAAAGTGCCCATCGTCCTTTACACAATCGTTCACTAACACATAAATAAGTTGTGCCAACACTCAACGATTCGAAACAAAAACAAATTCTGAAAACCAGTTTCAACAGAACCAACAAAACTGCATCGCACCTATCTATTAGTTTTATCTGTGTGTACATTTTGTTTTTATTTCACGCCCAATACGCTATCTAACTACGTATTTCCGGAAGCTGGAAGGGAATTAAAAGTAAGAATATTTCGCATTAAACCTGGCGGGATGAAATTCGTTTTCCGCCTGATGTAAACCGTTTTGGTGAAAAGAGCATTTGCTTTCCTTTCACAAGTTTCGTTATAAGAGTTAATTTATAATGCTGCAGAACCGTCGAGTGGTTTTTTTTCATAATTAAAGACTAGCCCCTTATTCTCTCTCACAAAAGACCGCAAAATTAAACCTGCATGGTCGTATACGTCCCCGTTTTATACAGTGCGCGGGCCGCGTCATAAATTAGGTCCACAAAAAGGGAGCATTATGAGCCGAGATGCTAGATGTCGACCTTATTGCGTTATTCTGCATTTTCATACGTGAGTACGAATAGGAAATTAGAGCACGTTGAAATACAGTTCATGGTTACCTTAGTATACGAGTATTATAGGGTTCTATGCAAAGTAAGAACGGAGAGTTAGTTGGTTTTGAATCAGCAGAGCAGTTACCAAAAGAAATGATGATAGTGTTTAAAGAAAGAAAGAAAGAAAATATTTATTATTATAGACATCACAACACAGAAATTATAGCTTATGTTTACTGTTAAGTCACCCGTTTGGTATGATGATAGGCCAGCATCAGCTATCAGCAGCTGATGATGTAGGCATAATTCATGGATTGACGCATAGCATTGATGTTCATCTACAGAAAAGTTGTGTACACTCCACATTAGAAAAACACAAACCCGGCCAAGTGCGAGTCGGACTCGCCCATGAAGGGTTCCGTACTCGTAGCAGCTAGTAAGATATTACTTAAAATAAAAGTTCTTGTAATTCGTAATTATTTTTTTTATGTCATAGGTGATAGACGAGCAGACGGATCACCTGATGGTAAGCGATCCACCCATGGAGTCACAAGTGCGCTGACAACCCTTTAAACCCCCCTTTCCCCTGGATTGGGCCTCCGGTACCCTCACTCACGCAGCGAAACACAACACAGTGCTGCTTCACGCCGGTTTTCTGTCACGCCATGGTATCACTCAGGTCGAGCCGGCCCATTCTTGCCGAAGCTACATGTTTTAAATATAGTGTGTGTATTTTTAAATTCAATGAAATATTTCGCATTTGCAAATGTATGTAACAACGTCTGCGCTCACGTGTCTGCCCGTTGGGGTCAGCCCAGTCGGGCGCGTAACTTATTTTTAAAGACCTATCCATAGATACCCCACACGTATGACTTAGATGAAAAAAACAATTTCGAGTTTCAGTTCTAAAAATATTTTTTTTCTATTTTTCTGTAAAAATCGTAATGCGGTTAACAAAATACATATATTTACCAAGTTTCAATAGTATAGTTTTGATAGTTTCGGAAAAAAATAGCTGTAACATAAGGAAGGACAGACAGACAGGCGGACACACAGACAGACATTACGAATCTATAAGGGTTTCGTTTTTTGCCATTTAGCTACGGAATCCGAATAATAAACCCATTTTAAAAACACTTGTTAACTAGTCTTTTGCTTAACTCCTACTGTTATCTTTGAGAAATATACAAGTTCAAAATAAAAATATTATTTTGAATTTCCTAATTTGGCTCGAATCTTTAGGGAGATTCGCTCAATCTCAGCGTAAAATCGGATTCTGAATACTTCAAACTCGTTATGGGAGCTATATTTAATAACTATTTTAGTTTTAGTAAGTAATTGTGAATATTTTTAATTTGTTTTTTTTATGACATAGGTGGCAGACGAGCAGACGGATCACATGATGGTAAGCGATTGCCGCGCGATGGACACCCATGGGCGGCGGCGCCAATTTAATTTTCTTAAAGCGTAACATACTCTGGCTGTATAAAAGGAAGACTTTCAAGAGGACAAGTCCTCCTTATGGACCTGGCAACCCTACCGTACATCAATTGTTTTATATTGTATTAATGAGGTTAGCCAGTAACATTAACTTATAAATGATTGGTGGTAGGTATACATACGAGCACACATTCTTAAGAAAAAAAAGGTTAGGTACTTTTATGCCTTTTGCAACCTTAAAAACAATAAATATCTATAACTGGCCGTCGAAAAGGTTGAACTGTACTGAGGCAACATTGATCGATCGATCTTTGATCATATCTGCAAAAATGTTATACACAGGAATAAAATAAATTTATAAGTCGCACACACATGCTGCCAAAAAGCTTAGCCGGCCATGTGCCCACCCGTGCCGAAATTTGCATTTTTATTAAATTCATTTTCAGACATTTCGGAGGTAGAAGGTATCACACCCCAGCCGGACTGATGATACAATTCATAAATTCAAATAGATTAAAAATAAATACGCTTACTTGACCGTTTTAAACTAAGTTTTTTTTATGGGAAAAAGCTAGTATCCTGATGGTAAAGGCGTTGGTCGAAATAAATGTTTTCATTAATTTCATTCATTCATTCATTCAAAATTTTGTTTTTTCATCAATAATGTATAGACGCCCGATAATATATCATCTATTTAATAGAAAAAGATACAATAATATCTTTCGTTTGTCATTTATCACAGAAATCATTAATAAAAAAACCGGCCAAGTGCGAGGTGGTTTCATGCACGAAAGGTTACCGTTATAAATACGGAACAAAAATGTTGAAAAAACTTACTATTTTCCTTCTGAGAAGGTAAAAAATCATATTATATAAGTACTCTACTAAAATATTCACAAAATATATGTTATTTATTTTTATTGTAGTGGAAACACAGTGCAATTGAAATTTTCACATACCTGTGATGTCACATACAACCTGTGCGGATAAAGAATGGGATCAGAAATGGCGGCGCATCTATTCACTTCTCGCTCGCACACTGTTTGCGTCTATACTCGCACCCCACGAGTGCGAGTATAGACGCAAATAGTGTGCGAGCGAGAAGTGAATAGATGCGCCGCCATTTCTGATCCCATTCTTTATCCGCACGGGTTGTACCTATTTATATTATAGGTATGTCAACTATCTAGCTATCACTTTCATATCGCCCGAAGACCAACAGAAACCGTGGTGAAGCAACGCCTAATCGGTTTTGTAAAGTGAAAGTAGGTATGGAACCCAATGCGGTGGAAAGGGGCAATGTTTGGCAACGCACTTGTGACTACACTGGTGTTGCGGGTGTCCATTGATGTGGTAATCAATGGCTCATTCCTACGGTTATTGAGATACAGCTTGATGACAGACAAATAGGCTTGCTGTCCCAAATCTAAGACTTCATAAAACTGGAAATTCATTTGTAGGATTGAGCATTAGAATGTTTAATAAGTTACCTCAAAATATCATTGATTTACCTGTACATAAGTTTAAGTTGCATGTAAAAAACTGCCTAATGCAGAAAGGCTACTATAAAGTAGATGATTATTTGAATGATAAGGATTCTTGGACATGTTGATCTCTTCGCCTGTCCTCTAATGTAGGTATAATTCATTTCGTAATTTTTCTTTGACGATTTATCAAAACGATATTGATTATAAGCATTGTATATCATACTGTCACTGTAATCATAATTTGTATAAGAATGAATATTGTAATTACCATATTATTTGTAAAGAGTAACTACTGAGTTTCTTGCTGATACTTCTCGATAGAAATTGACATTCCGAATCAGCGGTAGATTGCATAATATTTGACATTCATAAATGTTCTGTATGGACTTAAATTGAATAAAGACATTTTTGTTTTTTTTTTTTGAAACGGTCAAACAGCGAAGTCTACGTAATAAAGTCCCGTTTTTACCCTTTGGATACGGAGCTCTAAAAACAATAATGCCCTCGTAAATATGACCTATAATAACCAAAAAATGTAGGTAAAAGACGTCGTTATTAGGAACCTTCATTTATAAGGCCCTTATAAAAAGATCCGCTTCTAATATTTCGTTACTTAAGAATGTCTCATTAAGTTTAAAAAATATGTCTGGCCGTCTTTAAGAAAAATGCAAATAAATTTATCCGTCGGCCTGCCCCGCGGGGATAACTAAGGAACCATTTTGACGTCAATCGCTGGAGTTTTTTTTAACAAATTCAGTCTTTTTCAAGTACCTACAAAAAAATAAACGTTTACCAATATTTAGTTTTTAATGTCTTAAATATTTAAGTTACCAATACCGATGCCAAGTCATTACTAATGGTGTTACTATACTCTATGGCGTAAGAAAGAGAGAATTTTTCGCGTACAAAAACGGACCCAACATTTATGCATAGTTATTAAATAAATAGTTTAATGAATGAATGAATGAATGAATATACTTTTATTGCACTCAAAGTTATAGTAAGAAAACTTAATACTAGGTATTACAGGATATGTACAACGAAGGCGGCCTTATTACTATGAGCAATCTCTTCCAGGCAACCTTTGGGTAAAGGACACTTAAGTGTTTGCTTAGAGGTTTTAACCCCGAAATTGTTTAAAATAGATCCGGTTAAGTAGCTAAAAATTTAAATCGGCTGGCGTCGCCCTACCCGTCACCTTAACTATGTTTCAAAAAGGTAAGCAATCAAAGAGATATTTAGGTAACCAAATAATATTAAAAAAATATATTTTTTGGCAACTGAAGTCACAGGTATTTGTTAAGGAATTTGGGCGCCTTGTGAAGTCAACATAATAAAAGACAAGAAGTAGTATGGTCCGCTTTTGTCGAAAAAGACTATTTAATTTCTATTTGATTTTATTTTTACCGATACACCCTGGTTATATAACCTAATATCCCAGCACTTAAGCCACCGAGGTGAGGATGGTCTACACCTGAGCTTCCTTTCAAAGATAAAATCCACGGAATTTCTTTGAAAGGTATTTAGAATTCAATGCAGTTTCGCTGAGGTGGGTAGTTCGTGGACATGATATTGAAAACATATAAGTAATGTATGTGACAAATACAGTATACGAGCATTATCTATATCTATAGTATTTATAAAGAGGTAAATCCTACAGACAGCAGCAATTCTTAGAGGTAATCCGAAAACACAAAACGCTTGCGCGATGTAATCGACAACTAGCGCCATCTATTCGTTTAAATTGGAACTAATTTTCCGATACGAAGTGAGGGCGGGCCACTTGTGACTGATATTTTTGGCCGATAGCAGAAGCTTGAAGGTAGATGAGCCGAGAACGAACAATGCCAATATTAATTTAGTATGGGCTGACTTATGATGAGCCTCGAATGAGCATTTGGCTCTTGCTCAACTCATCATCATTATCATCATCTTATCGTGTACTTCCCAGTTGCATCCTAAGCTGTCGCTCTGGTGCCCAGGGTACGCTTAGACCATGATTCAGGATTTGCGGAGTCTATTGAAACATCTGGGTTCCGCAAGCCTTAACAGTGAAACCAGACAAACTGAATCATGAATACATTTTAGAAGTTAACTGAAAAGTGATGTTTACCCTCACCGCCGAACTAATGGTAGAATTACGCACATATATTAGTAAAATCCTGAGTTGCATGCATGATTCGAACCACGACCCCCCGTATGGGATGGGCGTTCTGAACCGCTGAACTACCATCACTGCTTTAAATATTCAAGCTAAGTTCCACTTTAAGAGACCTACGCTGAAACCTACACTATTTAATCATCGTTCAAAGTTTTCAGTCGGGATTGTTCATAAAAACACAGTTGAACTAAGTACTCAAGGAGAAAACTTTTAGTATTAAAATTTTCTGTAAGCAACGCCAGTTAATTCTTTAGATTATGCCCTAGAAGTTAAAAGCAAAACTGTCCATTTTCATTTCCATTGGTTACGGAAAGGCATAAAGTGCTAACAAGAAATAAGTAAAAAATAACATAGTATTATTTATTACCCGTTTTAGGCCGTAGTTAGTTTTTGAAAAAGAAAAAATAACATTTCCTAAGGACATTTCACATTTTAAGTAGTTTTGTCGACCATAGGTACTGATTAAATATTGGGAATTCGCACAAACAATATATTGAGGTATGTAAACAATATACCTCAAAACCCCCCCTAAATTTAAATTCAACATACTAACAATAATCATGTATGACTGCCTAAACTAAATTTTATAGCGAAGCAAATTTTTAAAATTTGCTAACTCTTTAATAATAAAATAAGCATAAAAGAGGCACGGAACCAGTGTCCGTGGAATTTGTAGTACCTATATAAAAAAAATCGCACAAATATTTTTAAAATCGCAAAAGTTTTAAAATAACTTCTTGACCCTTATGAAGCCAAACAAAGTGAACATTAAGAGTACATCTGAATAAGAATGTAACTGCTAACCAACACACCTTATGCACAAAATAAAGCATTAGTTATTGCAAACCAAAAATTAAAACATAACCTTTATGGTTTCGTAACCAAATGGCAAAAAACGGAACCCATATAGATTCGTCATGTCTGTCTGTCTGTCCGTCTGTCCGTCTGTCCGTCTGTCCGTCTCTCCGTCTGTCCGTCTGTCCGTCTGTCCGTCTGTCCGTCTGTCCGTCTGTCCGTCTGTCCGTCTGTCCGTCTGTCCGTCTGTCCGTCTGTCCGTCTGTCCGTCCGTACGTCACAGCCACTTATATCCGAAACTTTATAGAACGGTACTATATTGAAATTTGGTAAATAGATGTATTTTGTTAAACGCATTACGATTTTTACACAAAACTAGGGAAAAAAATAAAAATTTTGGGAATCCCCATACCTTAGAACTGAAACTCTAATTTTTTTTTTCATCAAACCCATACGTGTGGGGTATCTTTAAAAATTATGTTAGAGGTTTCTAATTTTTATTTCTAAACTTAATACTTTGCGCAAGAGACGCTCCCAAAGTGGTGAAAACTAACAACAAAAATTGGTTTGAACTAGATCTAGTAAGTAGTTTTTTTAATACGTTATAAACCGTAAACCGCAATTTACCTTCCATTAGTTCCACTTAGTGCAGGCGCTGTGTTTTGGTGCGTGAGTGAGGGTACCGGAGGCCCAACCCAGGGGGTAAAAGGTAAGCAGTGCACTTGTGACATCACTGGTGTTGCAGGTGTCCATGGGCGGCGGTGATCGCTTTCCATCAGGTGATCCGTCGGCTCGTCTGCCACCTATATCATAAAAAAAACAACTTAATTGTTTTACAATTAAGTAATATCTTACTTGCTGCTACGGAACCCTTTATGGACGAGTCCGACTCACACTTGGCCGGTTTTTATCATTTGTACATCCCGAAAAAAAATTTTTTTTTCGTTTAATTTGTTGATCTAACATGCTTAATGAACTTTATTCACGATATTATGAAGGTTTTCGAGATGAAAACGTTATTAAAATAACGGTGTATTTACAGAAATATGGCGAACCAACTACTTCAACGCAGAATTATACAGATTGAATCTCCTGTCCCTTGTGACACAAAAGCCTCAGGCTTTATTCTTTATCAAACTGGAAATTATTTTCCTTTAAAAATAAGAAAGACGTCTCAGAAACTGCTTAGAAATTGGAGTGATTACCAAGAATACGGATGGAGAACGAGGTTACACAAATACAATTTCCCATCGAGAGGGCGGAAAAAATGTCCCTTTAGTAATAACATATTGCAATAACTTCGAAAAAGGATAAAGTGATCATCAATAGAGTTCTAATTCAAAGTAGTACTTTATTTAAATCTCGATACAAGTGGAAAAGTTACAAGTACGAGAATCATCATCACCATCATCATTTCAACCAATAAACGTCCACTGCTGGACATAAGCCTCCTTCAATAATCTCCACACAGATCGGTCCTGTGCTGTCCGCATCCAAGGGATTCCCGCGACCTTCACCAGATCGTCGGTCCGCCTTGTGGGCCTGCCACGCAGAGAATACACAATGCCAAATTTAAAGATCAGGAATCATTTTAATTTTTAGGTCAACAATAAGCAAAAGACCCAATATCAGTAGACCATTAGGGAAGTTAGAAGTTCTGACAAACGATAAAGATAGTTACTAAGGATGTACGAAAAAGAAATATGTACGCTTACTCGATTAAAAGAAGGAATCGCAGTACATACAGTTTTCATTAAATTAAAGGAAATCGTGTGTTAAGAATTAATTAAAATCTATATAACCAGAACAAAAAAAAGAACTAATGATGAGTATTTTCTTAGGGCCAAGTTCACCAACTGTAAAACAACAGCAATCACACTTTAACCGTTAATGCAACGGTATTCACTACCGTTGTTTGAAAAGTTGGTGAACTCGGCCCTTAATTGATAATGGCCATATTAATAAAGCTTTAATACGAGAATTGAATAAAGAAAGACAAATAGCTAGTAAACCCCACGTGTGACTGTATACACCGTGCTTTTTTAACCGTCTTACCCCTTACCGAGGGCATTATACTGATGATAACAAACATTTAATTCGCCGCATTCGCCGTGTGGTCCCCGGCAGAGTAGAATAGGCCACCCTCATCTTACCGAGGTGTCGTAAAAGGCGACTAAGGTAAAGCTGCTGGCATGATCATCAGCACCCAGAGAAGGAAAACTCTGCATTTATATCAAAACCCTCGCCAACCCGTCTGCCAAGCGTGGTGAGTATGGCAATTACCCCTCATGTGATTGAGGGAGGCCCGTGCCCCAGCAGTGGGGACTTAAATGGGCTGATGATGACGATGATGAACAAACATTTTCCCCCAAGGAACACACTCATAGGATCTAATCTCAAAAAAAAAACCTTCCTAATTTCCCATACATTTTGCACCAATTAGCTGATTACTTTTGTATAGGAAGATGTTTTTTTTTTCAGAGATAAGACCCTATGTTCCTTGGGGTAAAATGTTTTTTTCATTAGTATAATGCCCTCGATAAGGGAGTAAGACGGTTAAAAATGCACGATATATATTCCTTAGGTGGTCTTGTATAGGCAAGTTGCACTTACACCAAACCAAACACTCTCCTCATCAACATTATCTCGGGTGTTAAAAATGAAATTTCCTTTAATGCAAATGAAACTTCAAGCTAGGCGATTATTGCAACGGGGGAGGAGTGATTTGTTCCCGAGCCTACTGTAATAACTTTTTGATTCCTTTAGTCACTATTTGATCGCTGACTCAGGTTTTCTCCCGGCCGGCGACATTATTGGAAATATTGCTTTTTTATTGAGATTACCTACTTATATCTACTTTGATATCATATTCAGTCTCTGGAAATTTTAATGTTAATAAGATCTTTTGGGTTTGATGGCGAATATACATAGTATATGCATTTAGCTTTAAAGGAATATTTACTAAGAACAAGCAGCGATCGTAGCTCAGTGAAAAAGAAATCACCTTCCATACGGGAGGTCAAGTTTCAAATCGAGGATGCACCTCTGGATCTTTCAAATCTATGTGCGTATTTCTACCTATCAGATCAGCGGTGAAAGGAAAACGTCGTAACGAAAATCTGCGTGTTTTGGATAGTTTCTGAAACGTGTAACTATTATTCAGTTGGTCTGATCCCCCTGAATCATGATATACCGGGCTCAAGAACGATAGCTTCGGATGTAACCGGGAATTACACAGTGATATGAGATGAGATTTACTCGTACTAATAAGAAAATAATATATAGCTATAGTCCGAGTATGCGTCATTGTAAGTTAAAAATTTAACGATGATAACTATGTGGAAAACTGAAGTTTTTATTTATTAATTTTTATTTCCCTTATTGAGGAAGCTGTGTGGAAAAAATGACAAATATTGAAGTTCTCCGACGAGTGCACCAGAAACGCGAACTCTTATCGACCATCAAGCAGAGGAAAGTTGCCTACTTAGGACATGTGTTAAGACACGATAGATACGAGTTGTTGCAACTTATTATGATAGGGAAAGTAGGTAAGAGGCGTGTGGGTCGGAGGAAAGAGTCATGGCTGCGCAACATCCGGGAGTGGACGGGGATCGCGAGCGCCGCCGAGCTGTTTCGCCTCGCTAGAGACCGAGAAGAATATGCTAGATTGACGGCTAACCTTCGCTAGTCGGAGAGGCACTTTAAGAAGAAAATTGAGAAAGCAAACAGCTTAAATACTAATACATTCAGATTTATTAAATATAAATAACTCACTAACCTGATTAGTTTCCACTGCTAGGTAATACAAATAACAAGTTATTTAATAACAACAATAAAAGCTCAATATGCGATCTCGTAACTTATACTAGCATATATGTTGCATGTAAACCAATCAGTTACTTAATTGGACGTGAAATTTCAGAATGTCATCCTTAATTTTACCAATTAATTTGCGGATTTTGATCTTAACATTTTCATGAAAACATTGATGAACATGAAAATATTAAAAAAAAACAGTTTTCGCCATGCAGAGCATGCAAGGAATAGGATGAGACAACCACAAACATACTGCTGGTCTGCAGAAAATCTGCATAGTCTCACTTGAGTCTTCGTCAATCTGAGCGCTGGTAAAAATCCTAAAAGAATGGATAAATGGGCTGGAGAAAAACCCGAGCAGAATTCACGATTTGATGCAAAACTAATAATATAACTTATCAGTTATATTATCAGTTTTGCATCACATCGTGAATTCTGCTCCAGTTGCGTTATAGACGGAATCGAAAAAGTCTTCTTTTTCCGTAAGTAGGTTCCGCACCCAGTACCTACCTACCTACCTCCAAATGAAACATCGCAACTCTTATAAGATCACTTTGTTATGTGAGAGGTGGTGGCATCTTGGGTTTATTTCAGGTATTTTTCAAGATGGAGCACACAGCACAGTACCCTATTTTTAATTTAAGTAGATAAATATAACGCCGTCTATGTAAATGTAAGCATCTGAGCGAATGTTGCAACGGAAGCGAAATGATTTATTTCTGAGCGACGGTAATAGCTTTTTAATTTCTTCGGTTCAGCCCTCGAATAATAAGGCGCCCGGGCCCGCTTAACGGCATTGACTGGCACATTCGTCGCCAAATAATACCAGGTTAGGAATACCTGTACGATTTGAAAGGCTTAACTAAATAATACCATCACTAACAAAATAAACGATGATGAGTTTAAACTTCGTGTCACAATTAATCAATCAGAATAGACTACCTAGATTGATTGACAGAACTGATGTAATAATGAGCGTATTCTGCTGTGTATAATAAAAGTACAAATCATCATCAGCCCATTTAAGTCCTCACTGCTTGGGCACAGGCCTTCCTCAATCACATGAGGGGTAATTGCCATACCTACTCACCACGCTTGGCGAGGGTTTTGATATAAATGCAGAGTTTTCCTTATCTGGGTGCTGATGATCATGTCAGCAGCTTTACCTTAGTCGCCTTTTACGACACCTCGGTAAGAGTGAGGGTGGCCTATTCTACTCTGCCGGGGACCACACGGCATAAAAGTACAAATAGATAATAATATTATGAGTAAAATGTTATTTTATCTCAACAAAGAAGAGAATCATATTACAGAAAACATACTGAATAGATCTTATAAATTAATATTTAAAATAAAAACTTAAAGAGCAGCCATATTTGCTTCTCCTGCCTCAGGCTATCCGTAAATAAAAGAAATTCTTATTTGTTCACGTTCTTTGAAATCTGCCTTTCCTTTTCTTCAAATATAATGTTAACCTAACAATAAAACCAATAACTTTTTTGTTACTTATACATATGACGTCTAAAATTCGAAAGCATCAAAAGAGCATCTCATATAAAAATTCTGTATTTCTAAATGAAAGAGTATTATCAAATTATTTCTTGGAATGGTTCTTCCTCGCCTTATTTTAGTAGGGAGAGGTTCGCAAACAAATAGTCAATCGATTTGCTCGCATAAATCAACGTAAATGTAAACGAGTCAAACAAATTGACAGCTCGAGTGTCACTGTAAAAGGGGGGAGGAAAAGCCGGGCGTCTGGTTGGGATTAAATATATTGTTTGATCGAGTAGGAGTAGAGCTACACGTTTACCTACAATGTTAGAGGCCCTTTTACGGTCCAATGGCTAACAGTTTTATTGATTGTAATGAAATTAAGACATTTAAAATAAAAAAGGACATTTTTCAAGCTTTAAGTTTTTTATGGCCTTGTTTTCTTAAAATAATGCTAGTGATGCAATCATCATTAGAATTATCATCTCTAGCTTATTTTGCACGAGCCATGTCACAATTGACATGGCTCGTTAAAAATAAGCTTGAAAAATCACAAACACTTTTTTATTTTAAATGTCTTGAACATTTTTTTATCTATTGTATTAATTTCTTTACAACCAATAAAGACTGGTTTTGCTAGCGGCGCCACTGGACCGAAAAAACACTCTTTAGCGGTCTCCACGGATGACTTAGCAAACGCGCCGTGTGTGAGACAATCTGCGGCGGTATATGATGAATAATAAAATGCATACCAAATCTCATAGATTGACCTCATTCTGTAGAAGCCTAAGTATATTCATAGGTATTCAAACATCAGATAACAAAGAAGATGATAAGATGATTTAAGAAGAGTACCTAGCTAATTGTGGACTGAATGCAAGCTAGCTTAGTCATCTAGTTGGTGCTCTTTGGGGAGGCCTACGGTCAGTTGTGATTGGAAATCGACTGCATTTGTACCCATAATTATTAGACACAAAGCGCTCGTTGAGCTGAGGTTTACGAAATTGACAGCTCTCATTAGATATGTCAATGCTGCATCATTAAGCAGTATGCAGCTATTTAAGATATTTATTAGGGCTCATATAAAACCAGCGCTTTGGCCCAAAAAATACATCTTTTTTTTTGGTTTCGCAGGGGGAATGCCACCGGCTCAAGAGATGAGCCGACTACCTTATGCATACCAGACCACCGAGGGGCGGCCGAGTTATGTGGGTCTCTCCTTTGGCGGGGGGCTTCTCCCAAAGAGAAGCCAGGCAAAGACATACCCACTAAACCCCCTGCGGTTCTCCCTCATCGCCCATATTGGGGAATATCATGGTGATTCAGCCGAAGCCTCCCTCCACGATATTCCCCGGGCGGATGTCCGCCTATACGGCGGACTAGGCGGTTCCTCCCCCGGACGTGCCGGGAGAGGGGATAGGGACAGCCGGGAGAACTGAGCCGTCCCTTTCGGGCAGCAGAGGGAGCCTGTGCAATGCTGGTGCTGGTGCCCCCGTACCACGAACCAGCGGGCTCCCTCCGCGGAGAGGGGGGAGATGCGCCTATCTGCATATCAAGCAATGCAATGGAAGACGCGAGTTTTGTAATTCATTTCAGTTTTTTTTATTTGTTTTAATTAATTCACTTAGTGCCTTTGTCGTTATTGTCTATAATGTGGTGAGTCTTGTGTTTAACAAATACATTTTTACTGATTTTAAACTGGTTTTAGACAGAAACTTTACTTATACCTATTATGTGTACATAGTTTTACGAATATCACATGCTTAGAAAATTTTGCTACTCAAAATAACAGAAACTTGTTAAAAATTTAAGGGTTAGCGTTGCTCAGAAATGTTGAAGTTAAAAAGTTTGCTTGTTACACTTAATAAAATAGAATACGTATAGATTTAAGAATAAGGACAAAATCAAAATGAGACTTTATCTTATTCAGGAGGACGAATTATGTTTGAAGATTCTTCTTGCTAATTTGTAACGATGAAGTGAATACTTAGATCGAGAATATAAAACGAATGAAGACTTTCTTATAATTTCCCAAATTCTGGGTCGTTTTATTTCGCCTTAAGCGATGTATTCTGATATCCAAATATATCGATATTGGATTTCCATTTTCTACGTCGGCGCGTCGTCATTTATCATGGGCCGTGTTACCCTGTCTCAGCAACATCAAAGGCTGCTATTAAAACACGAAATGTATTGTCACAGAAAAAAAAACATTTATTTCATATGGTTTGCAAATATTTCTTTTAAAGTATTGAAAAAAAAATTGTTACATTTTTCTACTTTTTCTGGTGCCTGTCCAACTACAAAAGGTTGGCAGTCAGCTCCCATCTTACTTGATCTCTGTTACATTTTTATCCGACGAAAACAAATGAGGTTCTCAATTCGATGCGTGTATTTTTTATGTATGATGATCACGCATAACTTTTGACTGAACCTTATCCGAGCTAAGTCCACTGGATTTAGGTACACCAAGAAGTTAGCTTTGTGTAAATCCAGCCCTAAGGGTTAAAAAACAGGGGATTACCGATTAGTGAATGATTAATCGTGATTGTAATGTAATATCTATTACAGAGAAGTCTGAGCTATTAAACATAAAGTTGGTAGTTAACAAATTAAACTCACAATTATTTATGAAAGAGAGCCAAAGGCTGGAAGCTACTTCGCCCAGCAAATTTCCATCGCAATCCAGTGGGTTAATGCCAGCATTTTGGGGACACTGCCACAAGGACCTAACTTGATTTAATTTTTCTTTTTAGTAACTTTTAGCTTAGCTTTAGCTCTCAGTTGTTTTTAATTTTTTTTACGAAAGATAATGAAAAAGTAAGAATCCCAATATGAAATGTGATTATTACGAAATTAAAACATTTTTACAAAAAGTTATTGCTGAAAAAACTGAAATGGTAGTATTATAATGAGACATTTATATTAATTTAACCTTAATAACAATTTTTAGACTAATAGTACCTAAAATTAATTAACTTTAAGTTGACGCTGAAGAAGTGAGATGAGCAAAGCGGCGGCGGTGCGGCTTTTTAAAAAGATTTTTTTTTGTAAGATGTTTTTTCATCTCAGCATGTCTTATTATGCCACAGATGACAGACGGATCACCTGATTGTAAGCGATTGCCGTCGCGCACCCCCAACATCATTGCTGGTTGCATTTAAAGTGACTAGTGAGTTTTGAACTAGTGGTAAAAATATCTAAGAGGGATCAGAATAGCTACGACGTCCCGTTTACAAAGCGTACAATAGAGGATGGCAGGTGAATGAATAAGAATATTCACACCATATTCTAAAGTTTCATATTTTATTTCAAATTAAAATGTAGGCAAAAATTGCAACAATTGAAAAAAATCTGCGTTAGGGAGGTACTCCCTAGCGTCAAAAAATACTTCCATCATCGAAATCAATTATGATAGAAATTAGGCTTAATCACTACACCTATCTAATGCGGTGCGGATTGGTGATGATCACAAACCCGAGCTATGTTTGAAAAATTCAAACTTTTTTGTCGACCCCGGGTCGATCCAACCCCGTTGAACCAAAGAGCCCGAGGCCTCAACCAGGTACTTAAGCCATGTGTCCATGGGCGGTGGCAATCACTTCGTCCGTGATCGGTCTGCTCGTTTGCTACCTATCACTAAATAAAAAAATCAGCGCGTTCGTCTATCTAGTTTGTTGTAGGATTTAGCATCCGCACGGTAGAATCCGCACGGTGACAGACCGTGCGGATTCCCAAAATATTCCATGCAGTTTTGTTGACAACCTCGAGATTCCTTTTACGACGTCTACTCACGTAAGTCTTGCTACTGAAATTATTTATACTAGGATTCTTCACAAAGAATGCCCACAAAAGCTGTTAATTCAGATGAATAATACGCACACTCGTACGTTCACGATGCGTGAACATAATAATGAAACTCGGTAACGTTTGTTCACAAACGCAACGGTTTTTTGTTGCACACTCTTGTGTGTACACACAGATAGTAAAATGTGTTTGAAAATAATATTGCACTGTTATTTATAAATATTCTCGTAGAATATAACTACGGGAATGAATGTGTTGTATGTTCATAGGTATTTCTGTGAAAGATGCGACTTGAATTCTTGAATTGGACTGAGTTGAATTTATTTAATTATTTCCTTTATTTTATTGTGTATTACAATTAAACTGTATGGCTTGGTATGATGATGACACAACATTGTATGAATGTTTGGCGATTACAAGAGTGACTGGCGAGTTTTTTGCCAGATCTTCTCGACCAGAAACCACTTTCCGAGCCGGTGGGAGAATCGCATTATTATTTTTTTTTTGGTATATTTTATGCGTGTAAATTATACATTATTACTTTTAAATAGTTTTAAATCATTCAACTGTATGACGATTTGTAAGTGCTGTGTACAAGCATATGCAAATAAACAGTTATTTGAGTTGAGTTTGAAGATTAGTATTTACATAGTCTGAGTATTTACATTTATCGGAATAGTCTTCACCCCAAATAATAGAGTAATATAAAAATATCGAAAACTCGAAACATAACTTAAAATGGTGTTATTCGAGGGACCACTTGTTTTCAAAAATATATGAGTACTACTTTCACGTAGATCATATTTGGAGATTAAGATTTATACCTTTGATCAAAGTATCCTATTTTTTGCAAAAATGTTTGAGGTTTATTTAGAACTTTTCTCCACAAGTGCGCATAATCCCTACATGCAAATAGTAGGTATGTCTTAAGCCTTACTCTAGCAGAATTTGATCAAGCCTCTTACAATAAAATCGGTGTTAGAATAATACTGGGTAGAGGACAAAGAAAAAAATCAAGCAAAAGTAACATGAAGGGATCAAAGAACTTCTGTATCTTCTATTTTCACTTTTGAACGACATCAAGAGTAAAAGATCTATTGTGATAGTTTGTACAAACAAGTCCAAGTACTCTATAGAAAAAGGTTTTTATAGGTTTTTAAAAGCGGTTTCCATTTTCTGATCACAAGAACTTTTACTGACAAAGAAGTATGCATCGGTAAAGATTTTCCGTTTAAATATATATTTTTTTATGTTGATGATGAAAAATGAATTACTTTACTGTGGGAGAGCCACGCTACGGCATGAATGAGCCGGGTCGACCAGAGTGATACAACAGCCTCACAGAAAATCGGCGTGAAGCAGCACTGTGCTGTGTTTCGCTGCGTGAGTGAGTATACTAAAGTCCCATTCCGGGGGAAAGGGGGGTTAAAAGGTTGGGTGCGCACTTGTGACTCCACTGATTTCGGGGGAGTCCATGGGCGGCGGCCATTGCTTACCGTCAGGTGATCCGTCTCGTATGCCACCTATCACATTTAAAAAACTTAAGTGGTTTTTCTTTCGTGTGATGAGTAAGTCACGTAAAGTCACGTTTGTCAACTTGATTTTTGATTGTAGATTTTCAACTTTTAAACGTCACAATGACTTTGAGTGACTTCGGCAGTTCCCTATTCATTTTTTTTAATAATTCTTACTTAGCATACTACGGATTCGGTGGGTAGGGCTAAAGCAAGCCGCGTGGGCTGATGCAATTCAAAGGTTTTAAATTAGTGTCTATTGATTTTTAGTGTACAAATTTGGTGTTTATTTGTGCAGTGATGTGCCGCAATGTGATTCCTAATAATAAAAATCGTTGGACAGTAACGTTTTAACACTGTTATTGTATGTCGAGTGAGTTGTCTCGTGACAACTTGCTTGGACCTAATAGAGTCTTCAGACCTGCGATTGCTTTTAGAGTGATATCCGCTGAATAGTTTTTTAGATTTTCGCGTTGCATTATAACTATAATGTATCAATACGGGGATTAACACGATATTTATTATGTGAAACAACATTGTGTACTCACATATTTGGTCCGCTCGTGACCACGGCGGCGTGCACGGCGAGCCAAATATGTGAGTACACAATGTTGTTTCACATAATAAATATCGTGTTAATCCCCGTATTGATACATTATAGATATCCGCTGAATCTGTAGATCGATAAAACGTAAAACTCCGGCGTTTTATTGAGTGACTTTGACTGACTTCGACTTTTGACTACCTACTTATTCCCAATAAATTACTTGACATTGGCGAATTATCTTCGGGTAGAGACATATTAAAAAAACAAATTAACATGCTACCCTGGTAAATGAGATTATAGTTTATTTAAGGACACAAAAAGAACATGTGCTGTCATATTTTTTCATTTTAAACCGACACTCAGTTCTACGTAGCTTTAAATACTCCAAGAACAAAAAGTTACTCCGACAAGAAACAAGTTTAGCTACTTAAGGTGACTGGTAGGGCACACTAGCAACGCCAATCGATTTTAATTTTTAGCTACTAAACCGGATCTATTTTATACAATTTCAGGGTTACAACCTCTCGGCAAACACTTATACTATTTATTAAATAACCATAAAAAATGTTGGGTCCAACGCGTACGCGAAAAATTTATTCACGACAAAAGCGGCCACTTTTGGCGTAATCAGTTGTAACCCCCAGACCAACTGAATCATGGTTACACGTTTCTGAAACTATCCGAGACGAGCAGGTTTCCTCACGATCTTTTCCCTCACCGCCGAACTAATGGTAGAAATATGCACATATATTTGAAAAATCTAGAGGTGCACGCTTGGATTCGAACCCGAAACCCGTATGGAAGGCGCGTTTTGAACCACTGAGCTATCGAGTATTAAAGCTATCATAGCTATAAAAGTTAACGTATTTTGCTCAGGTATGTGCATGGGTGGAAACCCATTATTCGATAATGATTCTGGAAAACTTACCATGATATCAACGCATTAGGTCGGTCACTAGAAGATGTAACGTCCCGCCAGCACTTTGGGCATGCTTAGTTGCGGGCCATATAAGATTTTTTGTAAATATTTTCATATCATTCTTCATCTTTTGTAGAGTCCACGCCACCAAAGAAGTCCCGTGACTACCGCGCTTTAGTCGCCATCAACATTCAAACTTCAGCGTTATGCTCATAGACACAAGGGATCTCAAATTTTAGTTCCGTGTTTTTCCACGGGACTTCTCCTTTTTCGAGGCGTGGGCTCAAAAAAATGTGTTGGCTTAGTAAAATTAATCCCTATCAGGTCGATGCAATGTTGGTAATGTAATCTTGTCTAATATTATGACAATGGGAGAGCCACGCTTCGACATGAATGGGCAGGCTCGACCGGAGTAATACCACGTCATACGCTGTGTTTCGCTGAGTGAATGAGGGTACCGGAGGCCCAATCCAGGGGTAGGGGGTTCAAAATGTAAGCAGCGCACTTGTGACACCACTGGTGTTGCAGGTGTCCATGGGCGGCAGGTGTCCATGGATGGGTGGAATCGCTTACCATCAGGTGATCCGTATGCTCGTCTGCCACCTATATCTTAAAAAAATGTAGTAAATATATATTACGAGTTGTACTCAAACTTAAAACTCGTAGTTAATTGTGTGTTGCTCTTACGTTGTCATTGAAAACCTCAACAAAAGCGCCCTCTAAAATTAAACGCAACGCTCTCAAAGAGGCCTTTGATTTTACCGCGCATTTTCCATCGAATCCAATCAATTTCCAATATCTAGGCTAGCTAAAAGCTTAAAATTTTCCAAAGCAAAATTGGGTCATTGGCCTCGTATTGCCATGTTATCGTAAAGAAGGCTGAAAAATGTCACCGGTCTGAACGAATGCCAACCAGTCACGCGCTGTCGGGTTGCCGGGGCTCGTGATGGCAATGACCTTATTTAGATGTTTAATTCTTTAGGCTACGTGTTAATGGGTATCAGAGTCAACAAATAAATAACAAATGTTAGCACTCAGACACTGATTATTGTGTTTTAAACGAGATGAATATCATACACTCACACACATACGCACACACACACACGCACACACTCACACACACACACACACACACACACACACACACACACACACACACACACGCACACACACACACACACACACACACACACACACACACACACACACACACACACACACACACACACACACACACACACATACACACACACAGAGAGAGAGAAAGAGAGAGAGAGCGAATATACTATTTTAGATTAAATAATAATAATAATTACATTAAAGTATTTGTTAATCTTGCCTCACTTTAACACTGTCGGATTGGGCGGCGACTGCCTAATACAGGTATATATTTACTTAAAAGGTATGTCGCCACAAACTATGTGAACGATGGGGTTTGATAACAAATAAACTTTTATGATTAAAAAAATAAAAAAAACTTAATTTACTGCTCATAAACTTGACAAACGTGACAACTTAGAAAAATTCTATAGTTTACCTGTTTTAGGTCTTAAATGTGGCAAACAAGAGCACTTGATGTCTATTCAGTATGTGAAGGTGAATAGGACAGTTAAAACGTTTCGAATCATGCATCCAACTTTCTACTAATAAAAATATGAAGCTGTAAAAATCAATAACTTTTTTGTGTTCTCATTCTTCCAAATAACAAGTATTAATCTTATCAATTAATCTGAACAAGAACTTAAAATAATTATTACCACTAAAATTTATGAAAAATATCTTATGAATTGTATATTGCGATAATTGGAATTTTCGCTCATAGGGATTGACATGAAATATCACAATAAATCATTAATCTGTATGGCAGCCATCTTACCATCGAATCGCGATTATTGTCTCGAGCAAAATATGTCCGCATGGATTGCATTAGGGACAAAGAACTGGTAATTTCTCTTGGTGATGAAGGTGGTTGCGACACGTCAAGCGAGAGTTGTTATTTTTCAGACGAATAAGATGCATATTATTTCATTATTAATGATTTATTGCGTGTATACCACTAAGAATATTTACATATTGTATTCCATTACCAGATAGTTCAAATTCGTAGATAAAATGTTGATTAAAGATTAAAAATCAAACCCATAAAAAGTCGATTAGATTTCTGAAGAAAATATTCTCGATTCTCAAAACTATCGGTTAGATTTAAAAGGAGCGTCTCACTTTTAATGTCAAAATAGAACTGTCCTTTTCACCTTCACATACCTACTGAATGGACTATAATAATACTGTGGGTTATGGTTTCAATCAATACCTACTACGACCAAGAAAAAGATTTTTACATATTTTAAGAGGTTTCGTTTCGTTTCGCAGTATTAACTAACGAAGCCATTTATTTTTTGACTCAAACCAGGACAACGGCCTTTATCGACAATCTGCACGTCAATTTACTGATTTTATACTACAGTATGTACAGACAGTCTGACAGTGTAAGTAACCAATAACAGGGTCAATAATAACCACATATTGGAAAAAAAATTTATTGCTTTGAAAAACTGGACATTGTCCTATATTATTCTGTGACATTGCGTTCCTATATTATATATGGGACCATTGAAATAGACGACTGAAAAACGGGTCGATTCCGTTTAAAGTGGGAGGTATGGTCACGGTAGGCATTACCCATCTCTGTCACGTACGTCACTGTGACAGTACAAGACAGTTATTCACATTTCACTGACACTCCATTACCTAGTGACAGTAGCACAATGACGTCACGTCGCCGACCTGTCTCCGGCTCGCACTCGTTAAAACAATCGTAATTAACTCCCTAATTTATGACTCGTTACGAGTCGACGTTTGTTTTATCTTGCGAGACAATAACAAGTTGTGCTCTGCATGAGGCTACTGGCGAAATATAAATAGTACACAGTGGCAAGGTGAAGAACGTTTCACAAGAATAGCACCTGTACAGTCAGCAACAAAAGGATCGTAGTGTTCAAATCTACTAAAAATTATGAAAAGACCAAATCGCTTTTAGCACAATACCTTGTAACGATGCCGTTTCGTAGTCATCATGGATGGTTGAACCTCCATGATGACTGGAAAACATAATGGCTGACATATAATGTAACGTATAGATTCCACCTTTGAAAATTCAAAATTGATCCATACATTAGATCGATTCTAATTGTTCGGCATTTAAATGCCTCAAAAGGATACAGGAAGTCGCAGCCGTGGCAGGCCCCCCCCACAATGTGGACCGATGATCTGGTGAAACAGTGACTGACCAGCCTATTTAGGCGCGGCCGCTGAGGAGGACCTCGCGGCCCCAACCCAACACACCCTGGACCCGGAAGGGCCAGGAGAAGATGCCCGGGTAAAGAGCCGAGGGTCGAGGCCCGTACACACGCCCCACGGCGTTTATGACCCGAGAGAGAGAGAGAGGTAGAGAGGTCTGGTGAAGGTCGCGGGAATCCATTGGATGCGGGCGGCACAGGACGGATCTGAGTGGAGAACGTTGGGGGAGGCCAATATCTAGCAGTGGACGTCAATTGGCTGAAATGATGATGATGTACGATAAATAGAAGGAACCCATCACAGGGGGTAAATATATAAGTTTTAGCAAGATTATAGAGTCTCCTTGATTGGTATCTAATTAACTTTTTTAGCTAATAAGGTATTCAGTCTAACAGTTTTATGTTTTTATTGCTGAGACAATAATCGGGGCAAAGAGTGTTGTTGACGCATATTGTCCAAAGTATAAATAATTGTCGCTCTTATAATACTTACGCCTAACAGTACAAGTCAAATGAAAAATATTGGTATTTATTTGCCATATAACAACCTACATTTCCTAACAAGGTCGTATAAATAATATTAATAGACTAACTTTGATATGCAAATTGAAAAAAGTTTACCTAAAGTGTACATATAACAAGTCCACCCGAGTAAATTTTGTAAAACTATAAAATATGAAACTAGTGTATATTTGAAAAGAGTCAGGATAAAAAAAATCAGTTCTCAAGGACCTATATTAAAACATTACAATGTAACTTGTCAGTATAAGAACGATACTTTTACTTTAAATTTTATTTGAACATTTTTAGGAATAAAAATCCTCGTAATTTTGAAATTAATCACTTTGTGTAACATAAAATATTTTCCTTATTCGGACATTCTTTTTTTCTTTGACAAAGGGAGGCAAATGAGCAAGCGAGTCATCTGATGGTAAGTGGTCACCGCCGCCCATGTACATCAGCCACACCAAAGGGAGTGGAGATGCGTTACCGGCCTTTTAGGAAGGTATAGGCTCGTTTCTTGAATCTCGCAATGTCGTAGCGGTTCGGAAATACCGCTGCGGGAAGTTGATTCCACAATGAGGAGGTGCATGGCTAAAAATTACGTGTAAAGCGCACGGTGGTAGACCTCCACCCATCCAGATGGTACGGGTGGAATCCTCATTCATTCCAACTTAAACGCCAAACCGGAATGTAAATAGCCTGACAACTGCTACATTAAGTATAAACGAGAGAGCATTAATGTTAACAATCTGCAAATAGTGTCTCGTCCTTATCGCGCGTCCGATCGGCATAACACAAAGATAAATAAAGACAAATCGTCGAACAAGTTTATGTTAATCCCGTAAAGGGTCGACT